>JAVDOI010000009.1:4218178-4653178 GCA_032191485.1 Leptoclinus maculatus
TATTTAACCGAGTGGAAATGATATTCTAGATCTTGGCTTCCTTTAACGTGCTACGTTATTTTGTAAAAGTATGATTAAAGCTCTCTTCCTGCAATTAGTATTTTAGACATCTTGCCCCCACGCAACGCTCTTTTTAAATGATCTTTGTGTTCATTTTGTGCATTTACTTTATATTTCTTGATAAACATTCAAGTCAACTGAGGTCATTAAATTTAAACATGGACTCCGATGGTGATTTGCGTACGATTTTGCGATGCAAAGTCAATATTTGTATCACTATAAATACCGGGAAAAACTGCTTCATCCAAGATAAAGTTCTATAAATATATTACACGTGCTTTAAAAAAAATGTAAAAGACTCATAGGAGCAGAACAACACTCACCCCGATAGCTTAAGACGTTCGACCTAAAGGCAAGTACATCTTACTAATATTAATCTTAATGTGAGACTGGCCCTTTAAACAGACAGGCAGGATGGCTCATCCAAGCCTGGAGGTCAGAATATCTGGGACTCGCTTGATGTCTATCATGTTGCTGCAGTAAAAGCAACTCACCGTTCTTACCCCTCACTGCGGCAAATTATCCCAACAAAGGCTCCGTATGACTGAAGCGGACATAATCTGCCATGGGCATCAACAGTAACAGTAATAACAATAATGTTCTGTGCGCTCTTGCTATATATGCCGTTTGTATACGTCGCCTGGCTACTTCTATGAAGAGTATATTTCTACGCGGAGTAGACCTGAAATGATCAAGATCTCGACGCGGCATGTCAGTGAGATTCTCGCGTCTACAAGTTTCAGATGTGCTTCTCATTTAATTTTTATGTTTCCACGTGAAACACCCTTGAGTAGTGTTATCTAGTTCACACTGTGCAAGATGTCAGCTCCCGTCCTTCCGCTAAACCTGTTTCTGAGAGAAAATGCTGACCACGGTCTGTCTAATGGCTTCTCTTCTAAACCACGAACCAGTGGGCAGACCATTGGGGAGAGGGAAACGTCAGCAGCAGCACCATGAAAAATACATTAATGAGACCGAGGAGATGAGAGTGTCCGGGACACCCGCAGGGCTGCAACGGGTTCACTCCCTCTGACGGTGCAGAGAGAAAACGTATATATATATATATATATATATATGTATGTACGTATAAACACAGTCACAGTCACAATGTTTCTCCTTGTAAGGAAGCAAGAACACAGAGAAAGATAAATGTCAAAGCCATGATGGGACTGATCATCATGTCCTCTACTACCACCACATCCAGTACTACTCAGGTCTTCTGAGTTCAACTCATTCCTCCCTTTATCCCATTATCTCTCTCATTAGTTCATGCTCTCTTTCACACTCTGCCTCCCTGCCTCTGTCTCCATTTCCGCCCTTTTGTTAACGCTTATATTCCCTCAGTGCTGGTAAACTGCAGCAGCACCCACTACAAAGTGTGACTGCGGAGCTCAAGGCACCCTGCGTGACGTCTAAGCCCTGGTCTCCCTCCCTCGAGCGCTCTTCTGCAGTTTCCAAGAAGGAGCAGAGAGATCCATGTTTAAACAGTGGAAAGAATACAAGTCAGTTAATGCAACCTCATTACGTAAATGCTCTCTGCTCTTATGAGCTCCGACCACAACTGTAAATGACACGAGCAAACTATGGTCAATAGCGTGCAGTGGAACAGCGCTTAGGTCCAACATCTGACTGCCTTCACAGAGAGCACAGCTGAGGTCCAATAGAGGGCAAAGAAAAGGCAACTGAAAGTGGAAACAATGAAGGAGAGGGAATGGTGCTTTGACTGGAAAAGATTACTTTTTTTGGGGAGTTATCTGTATCTGCTGCCACAAAATAGACTCAATAAAAAAAGGTGTGCTCCAACAACTCACCGACGACACAGAACGGCTTCCTGGCGAAGCGGATTCGTCCCTGCCATCCTCTGTAGCGACAGCAGCATCCCGACGACCAGACACGGACGATGTACTCCAACCCAAACACTACAATCATCACAAACTCCTGTTCAAAAACACAGAAGCAATTGTTGTTTTGCCAGCGTGGTGGTAACAGAAGACAGTGATGTGGTTTTTCCAGGCATCATACTGTATGTTAACCATTACAAATACATTATCAGACATTATTGTACATATCGCTAATGCAATGTTTTCATCATTAAAATGGACGCCGGGTTGACAAAGTATTGTATCTGGTAATGACTGCGACAGGTCGTTAATGCACACACATTGAGCTCCCATTAGATAACAACTATACAATTTGTGAAATTGTAGCTACTGCTGCAGGTGTGCAATCATGTACAGTAAATGGTCGACTGAATAAAAAAAGAGACCTCTCCTTTCAGGAAGAGGATTTTTAGTCTTTTTAAAAGCATTTTTGCTCTTGTGCCCACTTTGGATAAAAGCGTCTGCTAAAAAAACAAAAATGACTGTAATGTAGTAGCTTGTTTAGCCCGTCTGACTCTCTTTCTGAGGGTAACTTTGAACTACATTTAGTGTTATTTGCACTTAAAGTTTCCAGTTTAAGGGCAGCCACTTAAACAAAGGAGGCACTGACCTAGAAGTCTAGGTCTGCTCTCAATTATAGAGGAGTTTCTCTCCATAATACAAAATCAGTACTTAACACTGCCCCTATAAACTGCTAAATCCCAATTAGCATGTATCTCCTTGCACGGGACTCCCTAAAAACTGGGTATTTCACACGGATTTGCAAGGTTTTTGCAGGGCTTAGCAGTGCACACTTCAGCGAAATCTGTGACCGTCTCAGCCCTGAGCTGTTGGCTGACGGTTTTCCAGTTTCTTACCAGAATGAGGAGACAATAGGAGGAGAAGTCCTGATGAGCTGGGATGGTTGAGAACACAGAGAGGACCAGGCAGTTGAAGACCAAGACGAACCTGAACAGAGCAACAGAAAAACAAAAGGAAAGAATCGTAAATCTTTTAGAATTACATCAATGGTCTGACCTCTGAAACGACCACACTGACCAGCAGATCAAATCTCAAACTCCAAAAACATAATCTTCACTGGACACAAATATGCTGTTGATCATAGAAAAGTGCACTACAGTGGAATCGTCCGCTGTATTTTCCTTTGTGACAAACTCTTGAACCCATTCTGGCACTGAAGTAAGAGCAGAACACGAACAACCTGGCAGCACACTCACAGAACCTATTTCCTCTCCGCAGTGAACCACGAGGCCGACTATTATTCAATTTCCTGAGATATCAAGTTAATCATGCTTGTTTGTGTAACACGACTTGCAAGAAATAAGCAGTGAAACTGCGGCTATGGGAAAACAAGCAGAATCCAACCATTTCCACACTCCGAATGTCGCTCCCTCCGCCAGGAAAACCCGTAGCCTGCCATCTTCATAACCATAACATGTTTTTTTTCCATCACAAAAATCTTCCAAAAACCACGTCATTGTCTGAAATAGCAGCATGGGGTTTAGAGTTACGGTGGCTCTTGATGCTAAACAGGGAGAGCACATCTGTGTTTTATCATCTGAGATCTCCTCTCAAGCCTGCTGGAGAAAGACCGGTTGACATGCTTTGTGCAGGCTTTTAGAGAGTCATGTCCTGCTTCATGTTTGTACAATTACACAGTAACTATTCAAACTGCAGAACAGTCGCTAAGCTCTAACCTTTAAGCATCTAGATTTGTACAAAAAAAACTTTCAGTTAAAAACTTCACTTCCAGAGAACTGGTGTCACGGTAGTGTGAGCCAGCCTGATCTCCTAAAAATGGCGTGGCCACACAACAAAACTGCATTGTCAGATACGTTTAGAGGGAAACACTGGACAATCGACCAGGAGACCGCCGTTCGTATCTTGTGTGAAAACAAAAGCCAAAGTCGAAAGGAATTCTTTCAAGCTTGAAAATCTGGAGCCATCAGGATTTCATCCAGTGTTTGAAAGGCGCCTGTGTGAAAATGGTGGGTGTGCAGAGTGGGTCAGTGTCCCATAGCCTACAGTACACAGACCCCGGTCAGGCCCTCTTTGACATCCAGAGAGTCAAAATGAAGGTCAACATTTTCCACAGCCATGTGGATGATTACGTCATTATGTCTCTCAACCCATACGTTCTTCTCTTGCTCCGTCATACGGCTGAGAGCCACTGAAGGTTCGGAGTGAAGCAAAAGCGTCAAGTATCAAAAGTTTTGAGGTTTGCTCTGTTCACAAATACAGGACTTGAATAATGTGATTTTGATTGGAGGAAAACATCCAGTGACAAGCATTGTGGCGCTGTCATCTGAAAAGCAAGTCCCTTGTCACCGGCACACCTACGCCTCTCGCACTTACAAGGTTGTCAGACCGAAAATTACAGAGTGACAATCAACTCCCTTCATCCATAGCCAACCTCGTGTTGCGATTTTGAATAGATTTACTTTAAAAGGAGGGTAGAGAATAACTGAAAAGCACCCTGACAGCATCATTAAGCTCTCAACCAAGTTCACTAATTAATCCCACAAACTAGCGTTCTCAGCCGGCCTTGTGTGTCATCATTCCCTGCGCTCACAGGCGGCAGAATTAATCTGGAGTGTCTCGCTCTGCACTTGCAGCAGAGTGATTGCTCTTAACCTTCCAAACAGCCACGGCTGAAAATTAAGCTGGTTTACACACACACACACACACACACACACACACACACACACACACACACACACACACACACACACAAGCGCACCTTCACAATAGCAACATGGAGACATCTGTCCTTCCACCTACTCATCCAATTACCTCTTCAGAATGCATCCTCCACCCTCCTCCACTCACTTTTAAACAGATCCACTGAACAAGGGGGTAAGTGCTGCTCTAATTTGCATAATCGAATTCACTTATTTGAGAGGAACAATGCACGTAGGCATTGTTACATTTAAATAAAGTGCCATCGATGCAATGTATGTAGCACTTCTAGTCGTAGCTAATTTGCAGATCTTGTCCCTGGTTAGGCTTTTAAGAAATAAAAAAAAAATATTTAAATGAATTAAATGTTTTTGTTTGGAAAATGGGTTGTAGTTTTAAGACTAACGTCCTCACACAGCATCATTTCAAATTTGATTGGTGGATAAAAAAATATATGGCAACTCTGTGTACAGAGGCAGGGCCAGACGGGTGCCGAGAAGTGGAACAGGGTCACAGAGCACTAATAGATTAATAATGCTGCAGAATCATATCCGATTGGGTTTCTTATGTCAGGTTGTTACAGAGGAAGATCTAACTTACATGACCTGCAGACTGATGCTGTCCATGGTCCTGAAACCAAATCCTCTGCTGGTTGTTGATTCATCATTAAGTATTGGTTTCACAGTACTCCTTCGTGGTGTTTAATTTGAGTTATGTCTTTTTAGCTAATAGGTATCCTTTCCTATAACCCTGCCTGAGCTGTGCCTTGGTTTCAAACCACATTTTCTTTTACAAACAACACTTGAAATAACGAAGGCACTTGAAAATGACTAAGTAGTATAAAATGTATACCATACTTTGGTGTTTTGTTTTACAAAACGAATCAAGATTTAGCAAATGCTAAGATGGTGAACATGGTATAAACATTATAATTGCACATTATTAGCATTCCGTCATGCTGACTTTGGCATTTAGAACAAATCACAGCCCCACAGTGCAACTAGCATGGCTGTAATTAAAAAGTAGTAACATGAGCATGTACTAATGTAAGGAACACAGAGTTTGTCTTAGACCAATTATCATTATATACAGGTCAGAGATCAACGCCTGGTGAGGGGGTCAGTGTACTTGCATGCTTTCAAATGCTGTTAATTATCTTAAAAATACTAAATAGTTAGAATGATCTAGAAGACAACATGTTTTCTCTTTACAATTAAGCAACATGGTCATCAGAAGTTATCACTCGGTCCAAAGATTAAAACATCAACATAATATCCCACGTTAGTCTGTGACCCAGAGAAATGATGACCTTTCCCGTGAGGTCATGCTGTTACATTCCTCCACAGTCAGACATGCATTTCATCTCTCAAAGCATTCTTTACATTCGGTCTGACAAAGTGTCGGTCTCTTCAAGCGGCGACAGGCCCCGTCAGTGTACTCAGCACATTTTAGAGGCTTACATGGCGGAGGACTGGATTTAAGAGACGAGTCAAACACTGTTAGATTTGTTATCACTTGTTAAAATACTGTTATTACATGTACAGTCACACACAAACACACAAAATCTGTGAGATGGCATGTATGTGCATATTTCTTGTGCATCAGCCGCTACGTGTTATAAGCCACAGTTGCTGACGGTGAGCTGGAGAAATGAGTGCGACTGTAAAGCTCAGACGGAACAATTTCCATAATGCACGTGGCTCTTTGAAAGGATGAAGCCAGGAATGCACTTTGTATTTTGTCAAGCTGTTGGGTGGAAGGGGGGGGGGGGGTATTGTGTTTCTCCTTCCCTATTACGCTGATGTTATGCATCTCAGTCTGCAAGAGGGATTTGAAAGAGAGAGCAGAATGAGCAGAATGTGTTCGGGAGATTAGACAAAGTGCAAATGAACTGAGCAAAGTTGTCTCAAAGAGGGACTGGGAGCAAGGATTTTCACAACCTCTTACTATTGATACAGTGAGGTGTTTAGGAAGAGTCCTGTGGGTTTGTTTGTTGGCGTGTGAAGCTTTCTGCTGTGCACAGTGTTTAAAAAGAATATCCCCATTCCGATAAGACAGGCAACAAACAGCACAGTGGAAATAATGCAAGCGGTGTCGGATCTGTCGGTGCATCCACACAACAGAATGCATCGCACAAGGGTCTTCATAAGAACAACAAACACACACATACATATACAACTTGAATAATTCACATTTTCATTGTGGCGGGGACTGCACTGTTTATGTTTGGGCAAAGGAAAGGAAGGAAAGTTTGAAATATTTGAAAAACACATAACCGGCATCTTCTTGATTGCCAAGACTTCCAATTACATTTGCTCATCTCCTACTTTGTAAACATAGAACGTCCTTTTCACGACATTTAAGTTCATGTTTTGTGTGTGCACACAGACCGAACCTCCTGACTTGACACTCCACGTTTTGGGAGTGACTAAGCACAGGGTTGCTACTTCCATTACATCCCTGATACTTGGCGCTCTCAGTATCGCTGCTTGGCAAAGTGTATCTCCACCGACATGTTGTGAAAGACTACAGGGAGAGTTGGGCTGGGATAATACGATTCATTTGCTTCATTCTGCCCGAGGGCGTCACAAGCTTTATGTGTTTCTAGAATTGAGAGCCTTCCCCGGATAGCTTAACATTGCAAAATATAAACTTTAGAATGAAGATAGAAGCTCTTGTAGCGAGCGAAAACTGTGCTCATCGCATATTCAACCTAAACAGAGTCAATGTACATATTTCACAGTTGAGTTTTGATGTTAAACCTGCTGTCATACTTAACCAACAGCTGCTTATTAACAAAACCAGCAGTTAAGGAGCAACGTTATCCTTTATTTGGCGTAGTGTTGTTTTTGGCCATCTGACGAATGTAGCTCGCATTTTCTTTGACTTCTGTTCTGTTTTTGGACTCAAATTTTGGGGGAATGATCTAAATGCTCGACTGTGTTCACCAGCTAGTCGCTAACTCACTTTCTTGCGTCATTATTTAAGTGTAGACCCCTCTCTCCGCCCCAGCGTCACTTCGCTGTTCTGCTTTTAAATATTACAAAAATAATGCCACAGAAAATGTGGTTGATACTTTAAATTGCTACTTTATGAGCAATGACTGATACCAACATTTTTATAGACTGATGAAACAGTCCCAGGAAGTGCTGAGAATACAGGATGAGTGTGAAACGGTATATTGTTATGACCTTAACATGATTGCAATGAATGACAGGGCGCTAATGTGGTCCTATGAAATGTCATGTTGAATGCGAGTACATTATGCAGACAGTTTTTTTCCTGCCTCAGCCTGCTGCTAGATGCACCCGTCAGCATCTTTTGTGCCCTTACATCATCAAACTTTTGATGCTAGGTTCAAGTGGTGCACATTCTGCTGGCTTCAGGCGTGGATCCTCTTCATTTATGTATTTTATTCAACTTAACGTCCCCAATATATGAAGCTTTGCTTTGCACAGAGAAGGCAGCCAGGGCTGATGTTCAGGTCGTTATCAATAATATAACAACAGGGATCTGGACTTAAAGAGGCAGAACATACACAATCACGAGTTCATTTTCATTATTTGGTATTTTTCAGAAGTTTTACGATTCAGTTTGTAGTATAAATGCAGTCTGTGTTTTAAGAAGTGTAACATTTGCATTTGTGCTCTTACTGACAAGATAATGACTATCTTAAAGCGGTACTTTAGGTTGAGATAAAAAAGGCCCAGCGGAGCTTGCTTTCAAACATCAAGTTTAAACAGTTTAAATATCACCGATCACATCATGTCCTGATGTCCCTGGGAGATACGCACAGGGACAATTTGTTCTCTTTTAGCATCTAGTATCTAGCAATATATTGCAACTGTCGACATTTAGTTTCAACCACAGAGGAATGCTCTGTGGTGTGTATTTTGCTACAACTTTGATAACTGAATAATTACCTGAACATTGTCCTGGTTGGTGTTATATTATAAAAAAAACAATTACTCCGTCATCTCACTTCATTTTCTACTGAGCCCCAAAAAGATAATTAGTGCAAAAAGCAGATGGACAGGGTCCATCATCTTGTAATGTTTCCCCCTCACAGCAGCACTGGAGATAGAGTTAGCTACACAGCTAGGCAGTGATATCGCAGATCAACTCCCAAAAAAAGAAATGCAAGAACAAAACAAGAGGAGCCTGTGTAAGGACACGGCACGCACTCCTCTGCTGTGGATTGATGTGCTATTACAAAAACAGAATGTGAAGGCCCTATGAGTAATAAAGCCACAGAGACCACCCACAGTGCACAGCTATCTCGACATAAGTGTATAATGAGAAGTTAAGGGCCTTTAACACGCTTCGTAGAAAAGGAGGGAGATACATCTGGATAAAACCACAAGTGTGCAAACCCGTAAAGCAGCTTCACTCCAGTTTAATATGTCCTGTTTTCTCATGTTGAGGCACATAAAGGAGGCTGTGCAAATTAAAAATCCATCAGCAGAGCTGTAGGGGGACTTGTAATGGAAAGTGAAGGGGAGGAAGTGAACAATTGTGACTTGATGCAAATGAGCCAGAGCCTGATTGTTGTGTGGCTTTTCACGGTTCATGACACGATACAGTTCCGATTATGCTTGGTAAGTGCATCTTATTTAAAAAGGTATAATGTGTAACATTTCCGCATTCAAATGTCTGAAAAGGACTAGACCCACGTTATGTATTTTGTTAAGTTGTGTACTCAATATCCCAAATGATTCCAACAATGTTCAAATTCAGAGAAATCTACGATTTCATTCAAGGGAAAGGTGTGTTTCTTTTGGTCATATTCCCCTTTAGCCCCTCTAGTTGCTCTAACTTCTGGGGAAACACCAAAAAGTAAATCATACAATGTCACAGAGCAGCATCATTTTTTTCCATTCATTTTTATTTTGCAACACAGTAATCTATTTGAGACACAATTTATTTATATGTTAATATTTATTATTTTAATATCTATCCAGCTTACTACGATGTGCTACTATGACAAGTGGCTCATGCCAGCCACTAAGATTACAATAAGCCTCCTTTTGATTTCATTACCTTCATAAGTACAGGTGCAGCTCACAGTCCTCAAGAACAAATACATTACATAATATATTCCCTCGTCCATGAACGTGATGATTTCTGCCTTAATCACGTCCGATAGATTTTCATCAGCAATGGTGGTTGTTTAACAATGAAAAACGTTCATGATCCCATGAGTGACCCCTAGCGGCAGAAATGATATACTTTGAGTTTAAATTACATGTAGACCACAAATAAAGTAGTAAATTGCAATATTTTTGATATTTATGATCATTTTCATATTTTTTCTATTTCCAGAGCCCGAGGTGACATCTTCAAAAATAGTCTATTTGAGAAGCTAGAACCTGCAAATGTTTTGCATTTTTGCTTAATAGATGGCTTACACAATCAATTATCAAAATAGCTCCTCATTTGACAAACTGAATGAGTTTGATCACTTTACAGTTCGACCGTCTGTCTTTAAAACTAACACGTGATGTGAGGTTGTTTACACCCACTTCAAAGAGCCACTTGTTTGTTGCACGGACACACTTTCACATCTGGGGTCTAACCAGAACACATTACAGAGTCACAGACCTCCTCCTACCACACAGATACCCATCTGGTAACTTGGCAACTCCAAATCACTGTGAATATTCCATGTACAGTCATGTGCTGGACTGAAACAGAGATAATAGGTACTTGATGGGCAGCATCTTGGAACAGTGTTTGGCAACATGCTGAAACTGATGCAATTATCTTGTCACACTGATGTAGAGAGAGAGAGAGAGAGAGAGAGAGAGAGAGAGAGAGAGAGAGAGAGACTACAGTGGTTGCTGTGTGTCACAGAGTGTCAGCGGTGTTGTCACTTTGTCTTATTAGGCGAGTGTCCATCCACCTATTTTTATGCATATTTTCAATTTGAGCTTGAAAAAACTGAAGTGGTAACATCCATAATTCAAAAAATATCTTGAAGTGTTGCCAAAAAACGTTTGTACGCTTTACCGAGGTTTAAAAGTCGGTGTGTATATATATATATGCAACGTAAACAGAATTAGCAAATAAATGTTGACGTACATGAAACATGCGACCTTAACTTCCACTGACGTTTCCTCGTTGCTCAACAGAGATCTGTCCCTCCTTGCATCATTACATCTACAGTGTTTTTCACCTTTTGAGGTCCGACTGAAGCTCCTTTAATTAAATCATCTCATTGTGTCTTCTTCTATGCTAAAATAATTGATTTTGATTGGATAATTGGCGCCACCTATTTCTTATCTCCATGAACCAACTCTCAATAGCCGCATAACGGTAGTGGATCGAAACAAGCTTTCTTTCGCATCATCTTTTGCAGATTTTCACTAAATTTGGTTCATTTTTGCGATACATTTGGATGGAAACTGGGCTTTTTGATAAATTCTGGTCTCTCATTACTCAGCTACAGAAGAATTACAATCAAGAAAAACCTGTCTCCAACAAAGAGTGATGTGACAGCAAGATAAAAGGGTCCTTTAGGACACGACAGGCACAATGATTCATCCTCATGATTCCTCACATACTTTAATTTGAGTATCTCACACACACTGATCCCATTATCCCCGTTATGGGAGAGGATATTATCCAGAGCAATCATTCTCAGGAATTGATCTGTGTCATTTGCAAGCTTATTGATCCTTTTCCACAGTTGAAAGTATCCACAGTGACTTTCTCGTACGGTCTCATGTGTTTAGTAAAGTAAAGAGTTCCACTTCTCAGCGACTCTCTCCATCGATCAACATCGAAAGAAAATTGTCTACTTTCGCCCAGCCAGTGACGGGTCAATACTTGGACCTCAGGGCTCCACTTCTATCTCCACTCTCACTCTAGACAAACAAGTATAAATGGTGCCAGGTGATGGGATAATGAGGCACCCAGACATAGACTCACCGAGGTCGAGGCGTGGCAGAGACACACAGAGCTCTCATTGTCACACCATGGAAGAGGAGTGAAGCGGTGTCCTGGACTAACCCCACAGAGTTTAGAAAACGAATGCCTTTATGAAAGACATAAAAGGTATCGCCTGCCCAGATGGCGCTCAGGCCAAAAGCCTCTGGAACCACCACACCCACGCTCCCCTGTGGTGTGCGCAGCCACCTAACCCAAAGGTCAAGTCCATAGATAAATACACCTACTGTATGTGTGGAAGATGAATCAGCAAAGGGAGAAAAAACACAGTTAGAGGCTTCAATTCATTTAGCTCGGCTGCAGCGGAAAACAAGAATCTCAAAAAGGTCAGCAGAGTTTAGATCAAGAGTTTCAGCAGAACTGTGCAGCGCTAAGATGAAGGCGATAGGAAAGACAAATTGACCATGTGCTTCAAACTGTATGGCTTTAAACTAGATCAAAAAACACTCTTCAAAAAAAGAGTCAGGACCCGCTCAGGAGGGTGAACCACCACACACACACACACACACATTACTTTCATTTGAATAAGGAGAAGAACAGCAGAGCCAAGTGCTGTGAAGCAAATTCATTCACTGTGATATCCGCTCAGGCAAACCCCTGTGACCTCAAAATAGCAAGGACCCCATTAATCAACAATGCAAGAGTGGGCCAGTCGATGAGCTGATGTCTAGCATCCATCTCCGTGCAGTCTAAAATTGGGTGATAACGAAGGACGGGGCTGATGGCTGAAAACATTCAAATAGGCTGAGCTGCTGTTCTAGAGCTGAATTATGATCTTCTCTAACCTCATAGTTGCCATGCACAAATATTGGAAGGAGTGTCTGTCTCTCTTGTATGTCTATCCTTCAATTCTCTCGACAACTGTTAATTCGATTGACTTCATTCACACTGGCAGGTGTGTATTGCTCATGACCCAAGAAAGCTCAGGATCAAGTTCGAAGTTGCTTGGATGAGCGGTTCTCGAAAATGGTGCAAGCTTAATTAAGCATCTGGATGTTTTTAACAGTCACTGATTTGAACATAATACTTTTTTTTTTTTGGTAGTGCCATAGTGCCTTTCCACTGCTCATGCAGAAATGACATAGTTCTTTATAGATTCCTGCTTCGAACAACATAAAACGCATAACCTCCTGTGCAGAAAAGGATGTAAGTAAAGGTGCTTAACTCTAATTAGTCCATTTCAAAATCATACATCCCCACTTATTCATGCACCGTTATTGGCTTTTCACTAGAGATGCACTGGTTGATCTGCTAACCGGTCAAAATCACAGTGGTGTCAC
Organism: Leptoclinus maculatus; assembly: GCA_032191485.1. Lineage (NCBI taxonomy): Eukaryota > Metazoa > Chordata > Actinopteri > Perciformes > Stichaeidae > Leptoclinus > Leptoclinus maculatus. The sequence continues at coordinate 4,231,026 of JAVDOI010000009.1, forward strand.
ACGTGTGTCGGCATCAGAAATATGAAACTGGCCATAAGAAAAACACACTACAGTGCATATCAATTCAATGCATCTACATATAACCATAATGGCATTAAATACCCTCAGTACAGTTTGTACCGTTTTTGAGCATAAACATGTCAGTAAGGAGAGGGGAAAAAACTGCTTGAAGGCCAAGCTGGGATTGTCTGTGAATATCTCAAGATTCATTCACAAGGCCAAACACACCAGTGTTTCCCAGTGGAGCAGAAAACCTTGAGCAATAAATCAAAGCATGCAAGAAAAAAAAAAAGGTTCAGGGGTGCCGATGGGGTTGCAGACAAAACAGCTATCAGATAAGCAGGAGTTGAAAGTAGGGTTAAAATGGATGAATAGGAATCGTGATAGAGAGAGATGATGGAGTAAAAAAAGGCACAGAAGGGTGGAAAGTGTTTTCTCCGTTTCTAAATCAAACGCTGGGCTTTTATTTTTTGGTTTATCGGGCCTGAACCGCCCTCTGACATTCTGGCTATACATTAAAAGAATAATCTTCCTCTTTGTTGGAGTGCAAAACGTTTCTGTCAAGAGACAGATTTGTCTTGCACATGTCCGATGACAGAATGTCTCATGTCCTGCCCAGGGATGGAACACATATTTCAGCCGTTTAAACCCGTTTCAGAGAAATACTACCACTTCAATTCCATCCGGTTCTTCAGTGGTAGACAAGGGAGTACAATCATTAGAGATGTGATAATGCTGTGATAAATGACCTCTGGGGTGACATGACAAACGACCTGCAAGGGAGCAATAATGACTTTACAGAGAAGCCATAACCCCGACATTGATAAGATAACGTATCAAAATGCGGAGGAATACAAGGAGAACATTGCGATGAGACCTTAATGATTCTCAGCAGATATCTGATCAAACAAGGAAAATGATTGAGTGTCAGCGTCTCTAATGGCAGCTGCAATAAACCAGAGATTCTTTTGACATGAATGATCCCGTGTATGAATTTCCAGCAAAGGATCAACATGTCTGGAAATAGTTCAACTTTTTGTTACTTTTACCACATTTTTGAATTAAAACCATTCACATAATCTGGATTCAGTGTTTTTTTCCCTCAAAGTGGACATTGGCGGTGATGTGCCTCAACACGCAATGATGCACATCAAGACGCTGCTGGTGTGCATAAAAACATGAGCAAGAGTCCACAGCTACAGCCTGTGAGGCTGCACAGCGTGTGAGGTTTTATTTTGTTGAACTCTCTGCGACTGTAATTTTGTACTGCGATGTATATATTTTCATTACACTTATTTTACTCTACTACGTGACAAAATAACACCATTGCCAAAGAATTCAACTTCTGCTGTCAATTAAAGGACTGTGTGTGTGTGTGTGTGTGTGTGTGTGTGTGTGTGTGTGAGTGTGAGAGTGAGAGAGAGAGAGAGAGAGAGAGAGAGAGAGAGAGAGAGAGAGAGAGAGAGAGAGTGTGTGTGTGTGTGTGTGAGAAGGTTTGATCCGTTTTGACAGAGTACATTAAAAACATGTGAATCTTAAATTATCCACAAAGTTTTGTATTATAAATACACACAAACGTAGCACTAGAAACCAGGAGCCACAAAAGCGTTGCTATGTTGACAGGTTGACATATAAACAAATTTAGAACATAATTGCCGGCTGTGCAAATGGACTGATGGTGTCGGTACACAAAAAACTTCAGCCTTACATTTGTCAACAGTATTTTGTTTCCTCGTGATGATTTTCACCACTTCCTACAACAAACAAGATCTACACACGCACAGTCATCCAAACACTTATATCACAGACATGCGGTGTCTATTTACGAGGGTGGTTGGAAACTACAAATCAGCACATTTCCACTTGCGTCACTGTGAACATTTATTTCTCTCTTTATATTTAGCTTCATGATAAAACACAATTACTGAACAAAGCTCCCAAACGAGGGACTTGGGAGTGTTTTCTATATACTGTACTGTAGTTCTCTCATCATTTCATTACATTGTGTGGGTCCTTGTAAACTGTATGCGTAGGCTCTTTCATTATAATTCACTGCAGAAGAAGAAAGACTTCTACACAATGGCTTTTCTAAAGCATATTCAGCGCCGAGCTATAATATCAGGCTCGGGTTTTACATTATAATGCAAAATGATGAGGAGACCCGGCCCCTGGTTCATCCCTTTGCTCTTGGTTCATAAAGATGAATGCAAATGTGAATAAAAGCATTTGCAACAAACAACGTCTGAATAGGCAGAGAAAAACAAAGAGGAGTGAGGCTGCAGTGAAGTGATGACAGTGTATTCTCAGTGTCTGATGCATACCTTCCCGCCATCACTAACCTCCAGCATCATCACTGCACAAAGGTGGAGGGCAGACATTGTTAAAAGGGGACTATTTGCTCTGCTAATTTGGCCACAACGACAACACGCAACGCGGTTTTCAGCACCTTTCTACCAGGATGACAAATGATTGATGGGAGTCTAACTCATCCCCCCCGACGCCGCTCTATTGATCCCTCTGGCTCGACCGACAGCAGATATTACGACCAAGAAAACACATGCACCTGATTGCATGCCACCACTCATGGGAAAACAATTTTCTGCGGAGTCCTGTGGAAAAGCAGTACACTTCCTGCTCAGTCGCAGAGTGGTGAACAGCACATTCTTTGGCTGGGTGCTCACTCGGTGTCTCTGTTAAAGGGATTTGTTATGCTGTTTTTACAGCGTGGGTACGCTTCAGACCAATGCGTGCGACCGAGAGAGCTGCTCAGTTTTTGTGAAAACAATAATTGAGGTGTAATATAATCTTGCTCACTGTTTTCTGGAAAAACTTTTGGACTTTTCTGTTCAAGGCAATTTGAACTTCAAGCCACCGTGGCGCAACACAGGAAATCAGAAATCCAAAACAGAAATCAATTAGCAAATAAAAAGGCATATTCCAATATTTCAGAGTAGACAGGAAAGACACAGCAAGACATTTTTCTGGTGCAAGATTGGTTTTCAATAGCCACGCTTGTGTTTCAAATGAGGGGCATTCCCAGGGCGAGGAAGATAAAACACACAAATACAGGAGCTGTTTATGTTACAGTAACGATAACAACCTCACTGTAAATTACAACCGGGCTCAAGCCGTGGCCACGATGGGAGACAGCCCCGGGGAAGCCAAATGGAAAGATGATATAAATCTGAGATGCTGAATCTATTCACTTTAGAATGCAACAAGTTGGAAATTATGAGAAGTTTTCTGGTTAAAGGGTGTGGGGAGGATGAGGTCGGAGATGGAGGTATTTTCCATCCATTAGAGGCGTAGCATGAGATACACACATAATTCACTTTCCACATCTTCACCTAATTAAGTAATCGCATCATAATTGAGCAAGCTCTGGCTGGATGTTTCACGTCAGTGAGAAGTAATCAAACCCCGAAAGCTAAGCAAAGCTTTTCTCCCTCTAACACACACACACACACGCACGCACGCACCAGGGAGCTAAATCTTGTGCTCTAAAATGATATGAATAATCGCAGCTGATGCAACCAAATTAACCCTTTTCAAACACATTTTGGCAGACGTTAGCTTCTCAGCTGAAGTATTTTTTAAAAGCCAAAACTTAGAATCAATGTGTGGTGCGGATGTTACTGGCTTTGGTAGCTGCTGTGGCTAGCATTGCAAATTCTTAGTGAAATTGATACGTTCATAAAATACTGAAGATAAGACTAGAAACCAGGAGCCACAAAAGCACATTGGTAAGAGGGGGAAAGACATGACGCAGATGTGAAAAAACATGTTCACATTCAGGCATTAAATTCACAAAAAAGCGATTGACATTAACCATGGGACCAAAAAGATTTAAGTCAGAGAAGTATAGCAGCAATTTGAGATTTATGTTTTTCATGAGTGACATATGTTGCACTTCACCTTATACAGAAAATCTAGTCTACAGCTTAGTTTGAAAAAGGTCACCAAGCCCTTGAGTGACTAAGAAGACTCTCTGCAGAGATTAACCATTATTGAGTTTCTTCTTCATCTTCTATCATTTGAGGCCTTATCAGAACGGATACAGATGGGTGGCAAATTAAAAGCAACATAAAGTGTCATTGTGAGGTGCACAACATAACAAACTGCTTCTTGCAACCACATTTGCGTTGACTCAAAATAGGGACAAATTATTTTCATTGCATTTTCACTTGTTGTGCTACATTCCTGCTATTGTACAGTCTTATGCATCAAAATAAGATATAGTCACAGTACATCTCCTGGAAGCAAAATAAATTCATACCACTACGTTTTACCCAGTATATTATTAACAAAGCAGTGCTTTCACTTTCCTGTTGTGCTACATTCCTGACAATTTAAAAAATCGTTATCGTTAAAATAGGACTTAAAATACCTGAATTTAGCTGAATTCATTGCATTTTTGTTTTGCCCGTAAAGTATACAGTACGTCATTATTCTTCTCTGGACTGCGGCCACAACATTCAGGGAACACCTGCCTCCATAAGGTGTGTCTACAGCAGCATGACAGCTCCCCAAAAGTGAAGCCAAAACATCTCCATCTCCCCCTGGTGGCCGGCTGTTAGTTTAGGAAGTGCTTGATTTGATACGCAGCGCAGTTTGCTATAGGTGGAGTACGCACTTTAAACATCAATACCATAGTTGATTATGTTGATTTAATTGCATGAAGCCAAAATCGTGATCGCAATTAATGTTTGAATAATTGTGCAGCTCCAATAAGTTGGCGATTTTCGTATATATTTGTTTTTCTTTTGTTCTTCAGGCTTTTTCAACCTCCGTCTCTGTTTAGCTCAGAGTCTGGTCAATTTGGTCTCTTCTTATCCTTGAAGCTGAACAAAGTGCTTGGTCCCACAAAACCATAGAAGTGAAATGTCGTCAGTGTGATCAAACTAATCACATCAAAGAAGGTAAAACGTACAAAGAGGACGCAGATGAATGTATAACAAGCTGTATTTGGTGGACGGCAGCCCAGCAGAGAGACATTTCGAGCAGCAACAGAGAGGAAATCAACAATGACCAAGGCTGCTTAGCTTAATGCTTACTACTATATCTGAAAATGACATTCAGCGATACAGAATGGCCTACGGTTCTTTGTCCCTGTGACAATGACATTATCGTTTTCCATCTCCTGCATCATTGACCTTCAATCAAAAATCAGACATCCATTCAGCCAGTCTCTTAGTTCCAAAGCCAAACAGCCCTCAAAGCAGACATCTGACAACAATGTTCACTAATAGACATATTTGCAGAAGAACAATACAGATAATGACCCCCCCCCCTTCCCACGTCTGGATGGGCAGTAATGCAACAGGTACAAAAAGGTACATACAGATTTCTTTTCTTCAATTTCACTTTCAGAGGTAAAAAAAAAGAAAAATCTGTTTTGTGAATAAAACAAATAGCAATGATTGCTTTCAGCAAACAGAGAGCAATAAAGTTGTGCGTTCGTGCAAAGCCGGCACCAATAATAATAAAGTAGATGGAACAAATGGATTGGCCTACAGTGCTTTGACTTATCCGAGGGTCTCCTGATAGATGGGACTGTTTCTTACCTTTCCTCTCCGATGTTTCCCTGCTGCAGTTTGAACCACTGAATCACAACAGCAAAGATTTGGATTTGTCTGAAGACCGCTTATTATGTTTAATTACACCCACTGATAGTCTGTTGTCCCCATGTGTGTGTGTGTGTGTATATGTGTGTGTACTGTATGTCTGTGGGTGAATGTAGGCGCAACTTTTAAGCAAACATTATGCCATGTCACATGCATTCCAAGTTTTACTTTATGTAACCACATGCTGTTATTTCAAGGTGGATATAGATTTTCACAACACCAGAATGCCGAAAACAAACAAACACGGAGAGTTCTATAAATATCCTCATCCCTTAAATAAAATCCCATCTAGCTGGCCGTGAGTCCAACGTTATTCTCTGTTGCATTATTCATGTTAACTGTTAACTTGAGTCTGTTTCAAACGATCAATTTAAATCTATACCAGTTGACACACATTTGCACATTATTGTCCTTCTATCTGATTTTTATAGCATGATTGTCGTTTTCTTTTCTTTGACCTTTGACCTTACAGCAGGTGTTTAAAAGCACCTGTATCCAACTGGTGGCTCCTTGGCTCGGGCCTGTAGCAGCTCAGCTACTTCACACTACAGTACCAAGTGCAGGAGAGTTTACATCTGGAAGCCATTGCTTCACAATCTCATTATCAAATTACCGGGCTGAAAACACACTCGAGGCTGGGAGAGAGAGAAGTTGCCAGCATTACTCTCAACTACTGTATCAGACCATTAGACTGTATATATATATAAATGGACGACGCGTCTCCATTTCCTCCCATTATGCAAAAGTGAGGCCAAAAAGAAAATGGATACCTGCCATCTTGTGCTTTTGACGTCATATTGGAGTCGGAGTCCTAGCTGCTATGTCAACACCGTGGTTGCCGTTTGGCTAGAAAGACATAACAACTAACCATAATAGCTCAAATAATAATCTCCCAAATAATATATATATCTATATAAACTAGGGATTGCTAATGTAGATTTTTCTTTTTTTCTGACCGATAGTGTCTTGCATGCAGCGGTGCTGTGGTTGAAGTGCTAAAAAGCCACCCAAACAAGTTGAATCCATCGTTTAACACCAGCAGCAGTGTATGCGCAAACCAGGCAACCTTGTCTTCAGTTAACCAGTTCAGTCCAGGAGAGTTAAGCCAAAGTGTCCCAGTAAGTCTCCAGTCAGGCTCAGTGTGGGCTGACCTTAGACCTTTTACAGATATATTTATTTTAACTGTTCAATTTATAGAATTAATTGGACAAAATTCTTATTGTCAGTTAACATTTAATTATTAACATCCCTACTATAGATACATGTACGATACAATGTATGCATGTTCTATTATACAGACTTGTGAATTGTAGCTTATTGCAGTTAAGGTTTGAAGAGATTCTGTCCGTTTTACACTTTTTAATCTAAAGGCTTGAACATATTGTACACGATCTACCATAACAGAAAGGCACGATGTGTTACAAAAGGATTCAGCAAAAAGAATATTTTGGAAGCAAAAACAGCGTATGCAAGGATACGTTTTTTTATAACTTGGGTCTTATTTTTTCAATTTGTTTTCTCTCAGCACTTGATGGAAAAACATTATAGTGACATCTGCTTGTTGTGCACCAATGTGTCGGAGTATATAAGTTATATATAAAGAGACACTCACATAGACTCAGAAATACAGACTTTCTTCCAAAATAGGTTCTTGCTTTACTTTCAGGTCAGCAATAATTTAAAAGCTGACGACAGAAGAGTCTGTGAGTCTGGCAGGAAAAAAAGAAAATAAAAGACTGCGCTTGATCGTCTCTTGGTGAAGTGGAAGATGCCTGATCTCATTTTGCTTGCGGCTTTTGTAGAAATTGCTGGCTGTCAAACTCATCCTAACCCCCATGTGGCTATACAATGGCCAAAGACTTCACTTGCCGCTGTCAAATCTCTTTGTTTCTCAAACTAGCAACGGTGCCATTAAAAAGTTGAGGAACAGCTCGCTCCTATCTCCTCGAGATCGTTGACACAGAGGGAATGATACAGCGCTTGTCAGCTCATGACTTCTGCACAAACAATGTTGGCAGTGCACTTTATGATGTTGCTGTATGCCGATGGTCGTCTGATGATCAAGTACCATAAAGATGCTCTACATAAAGTTCGTTATGCTTTAAATAGACCGGTATGTACGGGGTGTCGTCCAACGTCTAAAAGGCAAAAGTATTGCCAGGCACATTCCAAAGAGGGGCAAAAAGCCTGTTTCCATGCCCTCGATCACACTTGCTGCCTTTCCCAGTACTGTGAACTTTGAATAGGGCTGGCCAATATCTCTATATTATATCAATACCGTGATAATGAGCCTTGACATACTCTTAGATTTTGGATATTGTAATATGACAAAAGAGTAGTTGTTTTAAAGGCTGCATTACAATTAAGGAAAGTCATTTTCTCAACTCACCAGACTGTTCTAACCGTTCTATCATTTACCGTTACCCACTCAGTCGTTATATCCACATTATTGATGATTATTTATCAAAAATGTCATTGTGTTACAAAAGACTGGTTTACTCCTCACATAGTTGGTTTAAAATAAGGTCACGGCTCTGTGAGGCTGCATTTAGCCGCATCACCAGAGTCATGGGTCATGGGACCAAGAATAACAACCACGTTTTCTGGGAAACCCACAAATATTCGGTGAGATTTTTCACTCTGGAGCAAAGTGGTGGAATGACAACGCCAAACTCTGGAGCCAATCCTCTAGCAGAGCTTAAAACAAAACACATTATTTCAGTGTTATTACACTTTTCACGTTTATTCATTGTGAATATATCTTGAAGAAGAACTGACAGAATGAAATAATGAAACTTGCCATCTGCTGTTAGTTTGAGAAATGGGCTTTTAAATTCATTCATGCGAGTTATTGCATCGTGTCTGTAACTGTAGATGCCGCACTGAATCAGTACCGTAGATGCTTTGGGAATAAATTACGTCTGTCGGCTACTTTGTAAAATATGAAATAAACCTTCACTAAAAACAGACAAACTTGCACATAAACTCACAAACACATTAAAAAATGTATCCACTCACAAATGCATACTGTCACAACAAGCTGCGTGAAGAGGAACTCTAAGAAAAGAGTATTAAAAAGTTGATTTAGGATAACGATATGTGTGTGAGGTCTGCATCCGTGGGGGAAACCACTCTGTTAAACAATCCCATCTGCTTCTATGGGCAGACAGGACAGAAACACAATTAGCTGAATGTCTTTTCTCAGAGCCATTGGACACACAGCACTCGCATTTGCATTCACTAAGGCTCAACGCGAGACATCAGAATGGACCCGAAAACAAACAACGGAGACAGGAGGGTGAAATCCCTAAACACCCGCAGGCTGTGGAAATGAATCGCTATGAAAAATTGCCTCGAACCAAGAGCGCAGACAGACATCTCCTCTCCTCTTTTTGCCTCTGCTTCATCAAGTCCTCCTCAATCTGCCGGATCAGGACTCCCTCTGCCTTTCTCAGCATTACTCCGTCTCCGGCTTTTTTCGGCTTTTCTCTCTCAGTTTTCTCTGGCTCATTTCCAAGGGTTTTTCTTATCCCTTGGCGCTGTCTGCAGCTATAGCACAGTAGTGGTAGTTATTGTAGTGTGTCATGCTTATTAACACACACAGCTCATAGAGGCAATTAAGGCTCTTTAAATCCCGTAATCCAATTGTCTGTAACATCTAAGGGTACCTTGGAAACAGAAACCACTTATAGCTAATTCAGCATACTTTTATGGGGCTATTTTGCCAAAGTATGAGTATAAGTTATAAAAGCGGGGCTCAGGTTGTAGCCTACAGCATTCAGCATGTTTCAAAAACTAAGAGCATCATAAATCAAACTTTTACGATATTATTGGACAAATAATAGGATTTAAACGGGATTTGCAGCACTTTCAAACATCTTTTATACGTGTGGAATCTAGGCACGAACGTAGCAAAACTTATGCATTTAAAAAAACATAAACATATTAGCGTGGTTAGATTGATTGTAATGGAAAAAAAGATATTAAGAAACTTCAGCATTGAATAGTTCAGAATATAAAAGGAGACATTACGATAAATGGAAATGGGTCCTAAGTGGTAAAAGCTTCTATTGTCTGTCTGTTTGTGCACACATTGGAGCCTACCGACCAGTGTGTGGCCGGGGGGGCGACAGATTGTGAGAAACATGTTAAATAATTCAGGAAGCAGCTGAAATGCTTGCTAACATTAAACTGTTATTGTCTCTGCAAAATTACACAAAAGTGTCTTTTTGTGAAAGCGCATCCGTGCCATAGAGAGATAGGAAAGGTTTTTTTATAAAGTAGGGGCTTGACATTTTGAATGAATGTCTATCATAATGTCATCATAATATAAAAGACAGGAGCTGGCGTAGAAAAGATACAGGAACCAGCATACTTTCCGTTTAGAAATAAAGATTTGGCATGACAGCAGATCAGGCTGATTAGCCAAATTGCTTTCTGCTGTAAAGACAATTCTTGTTGTCATCCATCAGGAAATCAAAAAGACTCCACTCTGTGTTCTGCACATTTGTTAAAAGGAAACATATGGTTTTAGACGGAACAAATGGCACTTTGGGTGAAAAGCTCTATCGTCAAATGTTATCTTAAATGAAGAAACAAAACACTAAACTTTACCACAAGAGCCAGCAGATGTTTAAAGGAGAATCAGCAGGAAAAAAAAAAAGATCTATTCAGCTTCTTTCATTAGTTCTTACTTCACTCATGGATTTTCCAGTCCTTGGAATTATTAGTCTAAAATCTATCAACCAATACACTTATCATTTTTCAGCCTCAGGTTGGTCTGGATAATAAGGCTGTCAGTTAAAAGTCAGGTCCTGTCCCTCCACATCGCCGCTCCAGACAGCATAAACTCACCAGAACAGCATGGTAAGCTCATGAAATGCAGGCCATGGTGGCTTTGGAAACCCTATCCCCTGACATTTTCCATTCATAAAATTCCTGGAATTGAGATGAAGGAGGGGAAATAAATCAGGCTGCAGCCTGGTGTCTGCGTTTTTTTTCATATATGGTTTTTTTTTCATGTTGCTGTGATTGGCAGAATGAGGGTTTAGCCATATGTTTCCTCCTGCTACCATTCTCCACAGCCTCCTTTTGTTTTTCCTATTGACATTAAAATAGACATAAAGAAGAGGTTTGCTGAGTGTGCCTTCCAAGTGAAGTGGTTAGAAATGAGAGGCTTTTACGACATGGAAAAGTCTTCATTCCTCTGCATATTACCAAGAGCCATCTATTGATGGAAATTTCCGCATCCCCTCATTTAAAAAAAAAAAAAACACAACTATAATTTTAAAAATGCCTTTTTAATCTGTCCCCCAAATACCCTTGGCTTTGTTTTAGTTCTTAAACACTCAGTCTCTATGATGTACAGTATGTTTTTCATATTTATTGAACAGAATTGGTGAGCGGGGTTTGAATAAGGCAGTTCAATTCCCTTTTCTAATCTGCAATCCTTTGAGGTGGTTTTTCATCGGTTTTTAAGGGCCCTCCCGCTAACATACCACCCCTGCTGCACTGTAAAGATAAAAGGATCAACTTTTGAAGTACATGAAAAAGAGAAATTTGTCATTTCATCAAGCAGGCAGAAGCAATCCTTTCTTCTAGACCCTTTCAACACAGACCCATCGGACTAATACTGAAAAGCTGATGAACTTTCTTGTCACCACCGGACATCACACCGAGCCCAAAAGCAGTTGACCTGGGTCAAGGTTGGGAAACACAATTGGAAGACGAATCCAAGCATTTGGATCCCATTTATGTGTACCGTATTTTCCGCACTATAGGGCGCACTGGATTATAAGGCGCACTGTCAATGAATGGTCTATTTTCGATCTTTTTTCATATATAAAGCGCACCAGACTATAAGGCGCGGGCGCTCTGAAGAAATCTGTAGATTCTCCACTTCCGTGTCCGTATTCTCACGAGATAGTACGAGACTCACACAGCGAGATGTGATGCATATGACGAGCTTATGACGATCTGGGGGACGGACTGTTTACATCGTGTAGTGTAGCTTGTTAGCTCGTTAGTTAGCACGTCTGCTAACGGCAGCGTTCTGAGACAGCTGTAGCTTTATGATTACAGACATGTAAACACACAGAATAAATAATGGCCATCAGTGAGAAACTGAGTTGTGTTGTGAGAACAAGTGAACAGCTGGGCAGGTGTCTTGAGAGATAGAGGCAGATTACCCCTAGCTTGTTAGCTCGTTAGTTAGCACGTCTGCTAACGGCAGCGTTCTGAGACAGCTGTAGCTTTATGATTACAGACATGTAAACACACAGTTAGTGGAGTCTGCGTGACTCACACAGCGAGCTATGATACTTATGCATGCTTATGCTTACACCTCGTCCAGAACTACCGGTGAGACTCCTGACTACGGTAGCCGTAATGCTGCAAGCGGTGCGGCTTTGTAGTTTACCAAAGTCGTACTAAAACATTTTGACAGAGCGCCGTGTACCACACAAAATCGCTTCGAGGTCAGTAAACACAACCAGAATTAATCCATATATAAAGCGCTCCGGATTATAAGGCGCACTGTCGTTTTTTGAGAAAATTAAAGGCTTTAAAGTGCGCCTTATAGTGCGGAAAATACGGTAAGTGTCCATTGTTTGTCCTCTACATGGCTGATTTTGTGCTTGGAACGCTGAGCCAATCTTTTAAGTATAAATAGCCGGTCATTACCTCTGGATAGAGCTAATAAATCACCTTGTTCATTAGTTTATTCATCAGTTCATACAGCAACTTTGCGTCATAAAGTCCCCCCCCCCCCCCTCTCATCCCTTGACTTATTTATTTTAGTACATTACTGATACAGTGCCAAAAGGGGGAAGCGTTGGGTCACAAGGAGGGAAATTAAATGCAAATCCAGATGCAGAAATCAGAGCGGTGGTTAAATGTGCACGCCGACAAAAAAAATAACACAGAGAGACATTCATACATTCAGACCAACACATCAGTCCGCCATATAAATACACCATGTTGTGCTCAATATTGAAGCAATATACCGAGTTCATGTGAGGCACGAAATATAGTGAACCTATAACTCATTGCTGTCCGTGACGGAGCAGGGGTCAAGCTAAGTGAGCCGTTCATTGCTTAACAAAAGAAATACAATTTATTTGAGTCCAGAACCAGTTAAACCAAAGTCCTCCACAGGGAACATTAAAATGAAACCAACTGGGCTCAATTGATTCTGAATGCTTTGATGCCATGCCCTGAATTGTGTTTTGTAATTTAGTTACATCCATTCTTGAGGCTGCAAGTAAAATTCAATTGTATTGGTATTAAACTAGTATTATTGTATTCTCAGAAACAGCTAAGCAGTCTCAGCTGCAAATTAAAAAGGAAGAAACTTCCTGCGAGCCTTTACTGTATTGGCCTCTAGTACGACCAAATGCTGATCAAATCAAATCATTTGTCCTTTTTGTTCCTTGCTACTTGCTAGCCAAAATAAAAAAAAACTGAACTTGGTTTCCAATTTTTGTGATGCCTTAAAGGAGCAGTGTGTAGGATTAAGGGGGAATTATTGGCAGAAATGCAATATAGTATATACAACATTATGTTTTCATTGGTGTATAATCGCCTGAAACTAAGAATTGTTGTGTTTTGTATCTACATACAGAGCAGGTTCCTCGTCACAGAGTCGGCAGTGTTACACTGGAATGTTTGCACAGCAGCACAGAACGGACAAAAACAAACACGGTCTGCCCATTATGTGCGGAGTGCCCGCTGGCTCTGGCACCTCCTGCAAATCCTATCATGGCACAGATATGGAGCAGTGGCTAGCGTGGGGCTAGTGGATGGCTAATCACAGTGTTTGACTAGCCGATTAGCACTCCTCACTGATCCTTAATGCCCAAGGATTAAACCCAAACGGCAGCAGAGCCTGCGTGTACAGGACAAAATAGAAACACACAAGAATGTCTGTCCTCACGCATGCACGCTTTTTTTTTTTTATATCTCTTTTATTCTGTTTATTGTGTTTAATTGTCCTCTTTTATTGTGCACTTTTATTGTGAAGTGTCTCCAAACCAAATCTCCCTTATGGGACAGTAAAGTTAGAATTTGAATGTGCTTTGTATTTGATCCACAGAGCATCTTTCTGCGAGACTCTAATGGGAAGCAGAACACAAGACAAATAATGACATGACACTACTGTTGCCAAAGCGGTGGGACAACAGAGTTGTTGGGATTGCTGTCTCTTTTCTAGAAGTCACTTTTAAAAAACTGACAGTCCTACTCCACACTGCTCAGGTTTCTTCCAGTGTATCATCAGGTTATTGGTAACCTATCAGAGTATACGATGACACTTTGGTGCTGCTGGCTGGTTGCCCTCAAACAATGAAAAGCCCTCCCCCTGGTACTGCTGGAAGGCTGCATGTTCTCTCAAACTCTGCACGAGTCCAATGTGAGTCTGATGCAGGGAAAATGACATACATAACAGAATATGCATTGTCAAACAATTAAAGTGCTGCACAGTAGAAAGCAAAATAGCTCATTACTTCTTTTTTATCGCCATTAGAAAAAGCAAACCTGCAGCTACGACACAACACAACAGTCTCTTTACATGGCAAGACATCTCCACTCTTGTATAAGAGCACCTTGTTGATCCAGTCCATCACTATCAGCCGTGCTTTAGACTTTGTAAAACCTTTGAGCCTGTGTATATCAGTAAATGGTGGGAAAAATGCCGGTCGTTACTGTAATACTGAAAACCAAACAAACAGCACCACAAAAAAAACAACAACATACTTTGTGTCATATCCGAAGCCAGACCTGTAAATGGTTGGTGAGTGATGAGCAGGGAGAAAACACTACATGACTCAGGGGCAGAGATCCATCTGTCCATTTTCAACTCTTTCAACCACTGAGGAGCACTAAGTCATCCCACAGGGCTGATGGCAAGTCGCTTTTCTGTTCTGGCGAGCAGAATGTTCAAGCATGTGGAGTTTTGGGAACATAGGGAGATTTATTGGATTTGACACAAACTGTGCAGTCAGCGGCACCGCTTTGGGTAGCCAGTATCTTTGTTTAGGAACAAAGTTGGCTTTTCAAACTAATTAAATCTATGTAGAGGACATGAAATGCTTATACAACTATACATGCACAGAATAACGAGACCCTGACGTGATGCTGGGTAAACTGCAGGATTTAAAAGGTCACACGTGGTGTATAGTAAGATGAAATAACATTAGTCAGTTCTAAATTTAAAATAAATGACAGCCCAGTAATGACCTCATTACTCACTTTCAGTCAATTTTGTGGCAAATTAATCTGGACACTCCCTTGTTTCCGGGCTACTCCGGCTACAGACAGGACTGTAAATAGTATCACACCCTGCTGTCTATGATGGAAGAGGAAAGGTACAGGAAGGAGCCAAGGAAATGAGGCCAATTTCCCTGTGGGGCCCCAGTAACCAGGAGTACCAGGTTCCACATAGAGGAGCCATTAGACTACAGACCCACCCACTTCCTGCCAGGTGTTCAACAAGGGTGTGTTCCTGAACCTCTGACTTTCTGTCTGGGTGTCTTTCTGCACGTCATTGCATTTAATCTGGCTTTAAGCGGCTGTTTGCGATTGCTTACATACTCAAAGTGAATGCTTAGACAAAAGCATCAACACCTTTTGTAACCATGCCTTAAACACAGGCACCAAAAGTAAAAATTATTTTCTGCTTTGCACTTTTTTTGCAATTCTGCAACACACTTCTCACTGTTTCTTACGTTAGACACACAAGTTCAAGAATTACATTTTGATTGCAGAGTTTCATATAGAAGAGTTTTAATAGAAGCAGAGCACAATTAAGTCCCGCCCACACAGGAGCGGAAAACAGTGAATCGCTCTCCAATGACTAAATGTTATGTTGTGTGGTTGGATGCACTACCAACAACAACAAGTTGCCAAACCGAAAAACTGAGGATGCAAGCAAAAAGATATAAGGCATCAGGCAGGAAGAATCCGGAAACTGTGGGTTCCTGACACTCAGAATGCCTAATGTTATGTGTGCAGGAAGTATTTCATCCAAATATACATTTTAGGATAACTATATTTCTCTTAGTTACCCTAAAGCATTTTGACAGTATGCTACTTGTTTTATAGTGGAATGTGGACATCAGAAAACTATGCAGTATCCTATTTGCAAGTGCCTTAGCCAACTACAGTAACTTGCTTACACACAGTTTACATTGCTGGCTAACAGCTTACTTTGCTGAAATCCAATGTGTTTAGCTTGCTACAGGCGTTTTATTAACGTTTCAGCCCTTGCTTACATACTGTTGCGTCGATTGTTTCGTTAGGTTTTCAGAGTACGATGTCTCTATGTCTCTATGGAGATGAAATGTTTATCTCCAAGTGATGTGTTGTATTTGGCATGTGTGTAAAGTGTTGCAACAATGAGCTAAATGCCGCGAGTTAGCAAGTGTGTAAGTAATCCCGAAAAAACTGTAAAGGCTAAACAAACAATATTGTAACGGACAGGAGTTGAACTCAGGCTGGAAAAAAAAAGAAAGAAATTGGAAGTGAAATTTCACAGAACGGCTACTGTGTAAGAAGAGAGGATGCTTTGGCCAGACGACTGGGGCCACTGAGGGAGTCTCAGTGTATTTCCAGAGGCAGTAAAAGGGAGCAGGCCAGAGCTGCAAGCACAAAGTGTGCAGGGCAGACTGGAAGTTGAAGAATTTCCGTCCCAGCGTGAGTGTGAGAGAAAGAGAGTGGGGCTTGTGTCTGCCAGCAAGAGCAGCACTCTTTTTCCACAAGGGAGAAGTTATGGTGTGATTTGCATGTCATCCAAACCACTCCATTGGCGGGGAATTGGTGTGTGCGTGTGTGTGTGTCTGCATGTGTGTGAGGCCACATGTAGTTGACTGCACACACACACACAGACGTGCACACAAGTACACGCACATCATTCAATTTACCACCTAAACAAGTGTGCCATCATCCCAGGCACAGTGGAGGGAAGGCTCGGGGCGCAGTACGGCAACTCAAAAATCAGCACTTGACATATCCGGCCACAGAATCACAAAACTGCCACATAATTCAAGCGCACACCACGGTCAATCGAACACAAATAATAGCTTTGCCTCGGTTCAAAATTACAGTTGGGCAGGGTGATTTTGTGTCAGTCAGCTCCGATGTCTATATTTCCTATCTGCACAGCTCGCAAGTGCATCTGCAATCTTATTGGTTGCATTTCCACATCACAGCTGCTGTCACAATGCAGGGGTGCAGGGTCGCACTGGTGATCGGGTAAGTGCGTACAGTGTCAGGACAGCAAAATAAAAACCGTGTCTGAGGTCCATCATCATGCTCCTACATTCTATTAGCTACTCTAATATGGCCGCTAATGAGAAGGCATTACAGAGTTACAGAGGCCAAAAATAACCTAGCAAAGCGGTGAGGCTTCATCCCAGCCCTGGGTGTTGTCGGTTATAAGAATATATGGCCTGTGGCTGTGGCCAGCTCAGCTCTCCCACTCCTGTTCACCGGGCCTCGTTATCGCACAATCACGCCTCACTAGCTTCGAAGCTGCCCGTCTGTCTAGACAGGTGTGAGGGGAAAAGAGAGGAAAAAACTCAAGACTAAAATAGAGGAAAATAGAGAGATGAGAGAGATGAGAGAATATGTGGTACAAGGGGGAGATTAAGGGAACGCAGGTCACAATACGGAGAAGGTGGCAAAAGACAAGAGGAAAAGTGAGACAAAAGAGGTTCAATTCACAGGTAGAAAGAAAATGAAAAATGCTGAAAAACCAAAAGAGAAGGTAAAACGAGAGGATAACTGAGACAGAGGCCAAGAAAGTGAGGGGGTGCAAGAGTTCGTGGACGACTGTGGCAATGTTTTCCTTTTTCCTCCCCCTCCTTATTTTCCGTCTGAGTAACACGGTCATTTGGCGGCACTGGCTGAGACCACCAGTGTGTTTCCACTTCGCCGTTTAGTCGTCTGCTGGCCTGTCCGTGTCTGTCTGTCTGAAGGTTCTCACTGTTTATCTGGTCGTCCACTCAATTTCTCTTCCTGCCTGTCTTTCATCCGGTCCAACTGTCGTCCGTCTGTTTGACTGGCTGACAGTTTCTCGTTGTGGTCAACATAGGAAAGCAACGCCCACATTTCCCCTCCGCCATAGAGTTAGGACCTCTGGGGGGGGCTGAGCTGAGTGAAGCAATGAACACACACACACACACACACAGGTTAATTGAAACAGCCTGACATATGAAATGCGTACGGAATATTGCTGTGAATTCTCCTGCGATTTCTTGAGATGCAGACAACTTCTCCGTCTCCTTTCTTTCAGGAATATTTCTGTGTTTCTTCTCTGAGACATTTAGTATTTGTTATTTTCTACGTATGTTCTGAGGAACACTTTTGTTAACTATCAGATTTGTTAGCCTCAGAACATAGAAAAGGTGTTCGCCGCAGTATCATCAGAATGCAGCCGTAACTGCAACAACTACTTTTTAGAGACACTTTAAATGACAAGTCAAGTGGAGCAAACAACACACAAATGTCTGACTTGTGATTGTGAAAGTTGCCTTCCACCAGGAGCGGGCTTTGTTGCGTCTCTATTATTAGTTATGTTTCGGATTTTGGGAAGGAGGGAGACAGATTTCAGGTCAATACACACATGTTTCCACACTTAGCTCTCAACACCCAAAAACTCTTAAGCATCTGGAAACACCACCCCGAATTCCAAATTTAGCTCATTATAGCCTCATTACCATCACAAACAGAAGAAATGTGAACTCCAGACAGAACAGCTGGATTTTGTGAATAGTTAACCATGCATTCATTGCATTGGTTTCATAAAACCAAGAATCCACTCAAAAGTGTCGAGGCCAATTTTTAAGGTATTTCTTTCTGTATGATTAGTGGAGACATCATTCTGGTTCGCACGCGACAGAGCAACAGCAACACGTTTTACAGTAGCATCTGTGCATTATATTTGGCATCAGATGCAGTGTAATGCGATTTTTCTTTGGTTCAGCGTTGCCATTAGCCAAAACTCCGGCTGAGTGGAAAATGAGAGAGGGAGAGAGACACGCAAAAGAAAAATCTGCTGCGTTCTTTCCGTTGTTTTTATAGCGGAAAACAACAAAAGCACCCAAAATCTACCACAGAGGATACAATTTTACAACCAAAAGAGAGGTGTTAGAGGAGGAGAGGAGGGTCAAAACGCTAACGAGGACCAGGTCAACGGTCCTCTGGATACGTGGGGGACTGTGATTCAGATTTGGTTAAAAGGCTGATAATATAAAAACATACCTTTTCAAACTTTTCAAATTTTCAAGGTTCTTTTCCTTTAAGTCTTCTCTCCTCACCCACTCCACTCCTTGACATTTGTATTTCCCTTCTCCTCCACATTCTCCATCAACTTGATGTAATACTTTTTTTTTTTCTCCATTTACCCAATCTGTCAAAAGGCTCTTAGCAGATGATGGAGGGAACATAATAAGTGAGAAAGATCGCAGTGATGGGAGCAGGAGGTGATTAGCACAGTGGACGCTGTGGCTTCCAGGTGTGGTTAGAGCTGACAGCTCACCAGGCTGTTCCTTGCACCACACGGTTTGCCAACATAAGAAACTGCATTCATCCTGCTTTAGTACCACAATAGTCATTCATTTGTCCTTTATGATACCGAACTGGCAATCGAACAATGACTGGTTGTAAATGTGAGCACTATTAATAACCCCAAGTCTTGTGGACTGGACACAGTGACATTTGAGTAAACATCTGTCATGTCTTGAGGTGAGAATAATGCTTTAAGAGCAAAACCCCATTGCCAATATTGCCATTTATCTTTTTCGTTTTACAAATAAGCTAATTATTTAGTGTTAGCTTGTGTCAAACTGTCAGTGACCCTATGGAGTTGCAAAGTGTTGGACTACCTTGGTTTCCTTTCATAAACCAAAGGGACGAAAAATATTTATGGATGGTCAGAAATAAACGGGGGACAAAAAAGAGAAAAACAAAGCAGATGGAGATGTCAAGAATGATTTCATGGCTAGAACCGGATCCATTTGAGTCGGATGCAGCTTGTTTAATTTAGTCATGAGAGCAGGATTGACATCGGTGATTGGCTGGTCCACGAAGTTGATCACTGGGCTGTTTTGGTTGGGTGCTTTGGGTTAAAACAGATATGGTACTGCAATAACAGCAACAGCGGTAGCAGAGAACAGCTTGTTTTAATTGTCTCTGAAGTGGAACAGCTGGCTGCGACAACTGAGCCTCACAGCATAACACACAGAGAGAGAGAGAGAGGAGGGGGGAGAGAGAGAGAGAGACACAGAGAAAAAGAGAGAGAAGGATTGGCGCCCATGGCCAAGGATTGAGCCGCAGGCCAAAAAATGTTATTCTGCTATTCAGAAGTTAAGAATTTGACATTAAGATGACTTGGCCTCTATACCAAACTTAATACAGATTCCACTTGATGTGTAATTCAATGAAAAATACAGCTGAAAACACTTACGCTAAACATAACAAGTGTTTACCAGTTTCAAGTAACAAACATATTTTAATACCTTGAACACAGCTACTGAAAAATGAAGTTGTCGTATAAGTCCCGTCATACAAACTTGTTAAAAACTAAATTAAACTCACCAAGCTGTGTGTCTATGTTAGCTCCATTAGCCATTAACACATTGTCAATACCGTAAACTGTTATCCCCTACTGTGAGCGCAGAGCAGCTGATGGGGGGGGGGGGGGGGGGGGGGGGGGGGGGATCGGAGATGCACTCGGCTTTGTTATCCCTAGCGGCTCCTACCGGCCCGGGGAGCCAATTAAGAGTGGTGAGTGCGGAGTCAGCAGGCAGTCAATGGCAATACAAAACAGGCAATAACAGGTGTTCTTGAGCATGCAGCCATTAACTGTCCGCCTAAAATATTATGCAGTTTGCTGCAGCAGAATGAGAGGTTAGCTGTAGGCACACAGAGGTGCACACTCACTCATTCACAAACATACAGACGCACATACACGACCAATTGCATGTTCCACTATTAAAGCTGATTAGGGAGCAGTGATTGCACAGAGACTGCTTTACTTATCTGTAGCTTAATTATTATTAAAAGCAGTCTCTGTGCAATCACTGCTCCCTAAGCAGCTTTAATAGTGCTCATAAACTCTTTAAGAATTGGTTATGGAGTGTAGTTTTGCAGAACGTAGCAGTGCACACGTTGGTGAGCTGTGACCATTTCCACCCGTGCTTTAAATGCACATTCAACATATGATAACCTGCGTGCACCTTTGTAAAGAAGGCAGAAAAAAAATCCTGAATTATTTTGGTTTGATGAAAATAAGTTGGACAAATGGCAAAGTATGGGCTAGTTTCAAAAGCTTGGAGAATTAGAAAAACTAGCTGAATGAATACACACACACACACACACACACACACAATATGAGATCACTTCATCTGATGCATGTCAAAAAGGCTGTCGCAATTTGTTGGCGTAAATTAAATTTAAATTAAATTGTATCTTTTGTCCTTGGAGCTGCTAAATAAACATATTAAGTCATAAAGTCGTCTGCCTGCTCCCGTAGAAAATCCATTCAATAAGTGTTTAAAGAAAGACCGCGTCACTGCAGCACAGTTACTGCAGTTGTTTTTAGACAGGTAGCAGCGAGTGTTAGCAAGTCCATAGTTGAGTAAAAATGACAACCAGCTGGCAGATATTTAACAGTTGGAATCTCCTCATTTTAAATCGTACCATATCATTGTTTTAAGCTGTATGTTTTCACTTCCTGTTCTCATAAAACGATGCTGGAAAGTAACAATGGATCCATCAAGACACGTTATCTTCCATCTAATGCAGCAAATACGTGTGTTGTGATCCTCAGCATATATCTGTGTATTAAGGTCGGTGGCAATTAGAGCTGCTGCCAACGGGACATGGCATAAGCGATAAAACTCTGCCGGGTATAAACCAGCAGAAAACAAATTATGTTCTTGCAACAAGGCACTTCTACGGAGTATTTTACTTGATATATTGCACCGAGATGCTTGCGAGACCAAAGGCCTCTCTGTTCCCCAGTCATGAATATTCAAATGAGATGTTCAATTTGTGTTGTGGAGATTATTGGAAAGCTACAGAAAGCCTGTTTGAAACCACGTTATGCACAAGATTGAATGACTCTCTGAAATTAAAGTGGGATCTCCTCACTGTTCCCTTAGAAAAAAAAATATCCAAGTCAGCCTGTTGGCATTTTAAGCCTTTGACAAAATCCAATATGTCTGCTGAGTAAGAGCGTCTGCATCGTGCTCAGCATGACAGAGCTTTACACAACTGCTGAAGTCTGAACTTTCTAAAGAAAATTAAAAACTGCAGACTAGAAACTCAAAGGGGAAGTTGAAGATAGAAAAAAAGAACTTGGCCTTTTTCAGCGTGTGTGATCTTTGAGGGGGAGCAGCACTGAGGTAAAGTTATCAATCCACAAAATCTAAAATCTTTATGTTCCATCACTGATTTAAAGATTATAATATCAATATCAAAGAAAGAAGAAAAAGGAAAAATAAACACACACAAATTATATAACAGTTCTAAGAGCATAGGAATATATTCCATACATTTATTAAAGAACCTTGCTTCAAAATAATTGGTGTCATCTTTGTGCCTCAGCCTGCCCACCCAGCCTCAACAATCTAAACAGCTTGTTGAAGAAAAACTGTAAAAAAAAAATAAACTAGTATCAAACTGCACAGCCCATCAAATGAATTCATAAACCCTTTCCAGTCACATGAACGATGACAAGTCTATTTCAGAGTGCGTAGCTTTAAGAGGGTCAAGGTCGAGTCCATTATGACCAACGTGGGTTTTCTGGAAACTTCACACATTGAAATTGTGACATTCACATACATGAAAGCCTTCCCCCGCACATCCAGACTGCAGCACTTACTGAGTGAGCATGCTCGTATAACCTGTGTCGTGACTCACCAGCACCTAAGACATGCTGCGTTTCAATATGAGAGGCCGTTAAAAAAGGCAACAACAGCCGTTCCCTGCACCCTGGAAGACAAGTATTACATATTTTACGTGTGGCTGCTGGTTCGTATGGTTATTTAGTGTGTGTACATTTGTGCCATACATGCCAGTCACTTAGAGGTCTCCCCTCCCCTCCTCACACCCCTTCAGACATCACTTCACTGCTGAAAGGACACACGCATCTATCTTGCCTGTAGCCATTCGGTGTGTCACTGCATTATTGGCCAAAGAAAATTGTGCATGCATTATCAGTTGTATAGCACGCATACACTCTGACTGAAGAGCAGGATCGAGGGCACGATATCCAGAGAGATTAGAGACAAAGAAGAAAAGAGAGGAGGAAAAGAAATATGGTGGTGAATCCACTGGCTGAGAAGAAGTCACTTTCACTGTATTCGAAGACAAATCAATGTAATAGGTGTACAGGTGTTAAAGCCCTCTCTGTACGATGCACCAGATGTTCAGCGGAGGCAAACCTCATTTCTGAGAGCTGGAGAACAAGAATGAAGAGAAGGCTCAGAGGCAACTCTCAGAAAAAAAGATGCGTGCAGAGGCATCACAGTGGATAGAAAAGCTAATTTGCTGAAATGAAGCGATGCCCTGGAGCCAGACCATTACGCTGAACAATGCTACTGTGCACGAAGCAGGAAGGAGCAAGGGCCAACATGGCACAATGCTGCCGTTATGTTAAATACTGTAATACTAAATGCAGAGTGACGACGTCACCCACCTACAAGTACAGAGACATAAATCAAAATGAGACCAGGGCGACATGTGGGAGGCAGACACATTGTAATTCTGGCCTGAGTGTGATGAGGTGGTTTGTATTGAGAATAGGCAATCAATAGCTCATTATAAAATATGTTCTCGGATGAGGGCATCAGGATTAGCTACTAACGCATACACTTCATATAATACATGGCGGCTGCCCACATGTTTCTGCTGGTACTTGTCATTTGGAGGTTTTGATAAACAAACAATGCTCTCCAACAGTGTTCAAGTGTATCAGAGATTACTACTCTATGTACCAGCTGTATATTATGATTAGATTGATTTCTTGTCTGTTCAGGAAAGTTATCACCAAGACCTTCAAGTCGTCATCATGATATCGTGTTAGGGCTCCAGTCACTGCGAGGTTTTCCTTTGGCCCCACATGAAGCTACGGTTGTAGTTGTCCAGTCACTAAAGTTAGATCTTTACCATCCTTTTGGTGGTATCCGACACTTTGACGAGATGAAAACCTTGCATAACCTCATAACCCACTTGCTTGATTGGAGGCTGTGGCTCAGAGTAACAGTGGTTCAGGTTGTCTTACGAACAAGAGGAACGGCGTTCGATACCCAGGTCCTCCACGGAGACTACTGAAATAACCAAACAAAGAGTCGCTGGCCGTGGTTCCACTTGTCTTTTCAATGAGACTTTTGTGATTGGATGCGCCTGATCGCAACTCAGCTGTGTCTGCATATGTGTGTCCACACTTCAATGTGAAGATAGCGATTAGATATATTTCACACATAAGTGTGGTTGTAAAACGGTGGATTAACATATTTCATTTCCTACAAAGTCTTCGAAATATAAGTCCCCTGATATTTTTGCTGCTTACTCTTCCTCCCTGCAGGAGACTTGTTTTAATGAAAAGTAGCTGCTAATAAAGCTTTGTTTAGCTTTGTTTATTTTCCTGTGAATTATTCATTATAAAAGTCCCCCATTATTTTGTCATTTGAAGCCTTTATTAGCAGCAAAATCAGGAAATGTTGGATTTGTATCAGTGAGACAGCAGGTCTCAGCTATACTCCAGCCCCGGTCGTCCTTGTCTCTTCCCTTTGCTCTGGAGAGGAAATTCCGTGTGGGGGGAAAATGATGAGACCTACGTTAAATATGATACCATAAATTGTCCACATTGTGCCCACATGCTGTCCACACCAATGAGAGCAAGAGCTGATCTCAGAGCGTACAGTAAATGCGTCCTGGCACAATCGGACGACAAGAGTCGCATTGAAAAGACAAGGGTAAGCACGGCCTCTGTTGGTGCTGGCACTTTGCATTAAAATCAGATTGAGAGACTTCAGTAAAAAGAGTTTTCATGATGCCTTGTGCTCAGTGGCTACACCAGAGAGGCAAGTTATCTCAGAATTGATTTAATAGCGTTCAGTTAAATTTTTTGCATAGTTAGAAAACCAAAAACATAATAAATTATGAGATTGTAGTGCGGTTTAATGGCAATACTGCAACCCTGTGACTATTTATGAGGCATTTTTATCAGTATAGGCTTATCTACCACTTAATTCTTGCAAAAACTTGGTTTCTTCTATTAAATAGTTTGTTTTATATTTCATATAATTTGCACATAATTAGTTAAAAGCATTGTGCAATTTCAGCCAAATGTGGATAACATGCACATGTCAACTCTGAGTGATTGTCCATGTACAAATACAAGTTGTTCATGGGTACATTTAATCTCTTGGTACCCTGTACCTTCCACTGGCTGCTCTTAAGATCTGATCCGATCCGATCATACACTCTAGTCTTGCATCTCAAGTTGCTAATCGGAGTGCAAACAATGAGAAGGGCACGGAAAAGGAAGTCTTGGCTTGGATATCCGCTGGCTGCACAGGAACCCCAGGAATATAGGCCCTTGCCCCTCAGAGGCTTGTCTATCGTCAGACTGATAGATGGAATTTCGGACACAGAGATCTCTGTTGCTGCTGAATCATTTGCTATTATTCACATAAGAAAACACGAAAAGCCAAGAGCTACTTCATGAATAAACAGAGCCATTCTGAAACCAGTTAACACAAACTGCGCCCTCACCTAAATCCCTTTCACCATCACTCGTTATTCTGACTAATGATTTAATCCTTAAATGTGTCTCGAACCACCAGACTTCAGCCTGTAAATTTGGATTTACAGCACTAGTGTGGATAGTGTATACTGAAGCCCAGCAGCCTTGGTTCAGGGTTAACGAGGTTTGTCCGTGTGGGCTGAATGGTAGAAACAGTCAAAGTGGTCCGGTAAACAAACAAGAAGTCTCTGCTGGTACCGGCACTAAAAAACAGATTGAGTGACTTGAGTAAATCTTGTTAAAAGTATTTAAACGTTGTGCTTTCAAGACATTCACATGATGGAAGTGCAGCGCTGGTAAAAACTGCTGCGTGACTATGATGCTCACTCTTCTCCAAGAAGAACCCAAACCAGGTTTAAAAGCTCACTTGTTACAGGGAGATTGACATTTTCCCATCTTGACTTTAGTTTTTTTTTTAAATTGTAAGATATGCAAACACTACTTTACACACATACACACTTTTACTCATTCAATGCTCCTTTATAGTCTCTGTCTTTAGGCCACACACACACACACACACACACACACACTTTGTATTGGGATACACACTCTCCCCCTTCCGTTTCCACCACTGTCATATCATCAGTTTGTCCAGCTCAGCTCCATCTCTCTTTCCCTCCTTCCTTTTCTCTGCTCTTTCTTTCCGTTTGCTGAACTATGCTCCAATTAGTTTGGTCTCACAAGGCAGCAGTGTACCAGTGAGGACACTTTATAAGGACATCTCCACACACATTCACACACACACACACACACACACACACACACACACACACACACACACACACACACACACACACACACACACACACACACACACACACACACACACACACACTGCTTTATTAACCTTTGGTTATACCGACCATCTTATTCTTGAACACAATGAGAACATATTGTATAATTAACACCACATATATGAATATTTGTTCTTCACTGCCACAAGAACAATTTATATTATTATGAAAGAGCAGTAGTTTTACTTTTTCATTGATAATATACTGTATAAATTCATCAGCCTTTTATTGAATAAAAACTAATAAATCTTATATATATATAATTAGAACTACTATATGACACGGCTTTTCTAGCCAGCACTATTACTACTATTATCCTACAATATTAAATAATTAACCATAACTGCCATTATTATGCCCCACTATATACTTTAGAAAAGGTTTTATCAAAAAGGCGTCGGTCATCACGTACCCTATTTTCAGATCAACATAAATAGGACATAATCCTGGTTTAGTCGTTACAGATTACACAACCATCGTTTCATTCCATTGAAAAACATAGTGCTGTTGTGATATAAATGTGACTCGTGTGTCAAATCCTCGGTGCCACTGACAGGAAAGGAGTCATTGTTTTAGGTTTCCTCAGCATAATGAGGTATCCCCACATTGGCACAACAACACATTTTGATAATGCCATTGTAAAAAATAAAAATTTAAATAAAAAGTTCTTCATAACTCATTCGGTAGTCAAATACCATAAGAAAGTTCTCAAACCTAAACCTAAAAGTGAAGCCAAAACATCGCCCCCCGGTGGCTGGCTGTTAGTTTAGGAAGCGCTGGAGTTGATGTGCAGCAGAGTTTTCTATGAGCAGATCACGCACTTTGTCCGTCATGATCACAGTTGATCACGTTTATTTAATTGTTGAAAGCCAAATGAATTGTTCTGCCTCACTAATTACTAATGCGAGTTGGAAGTAAGAGTTGTGACGCTGTCGACACAGGTTGGTGATGTAGGCTACTCTTTAATTTGCCAGAACAAACGACAGTTCAGCCGGATTGCTTAAAATAAAATGCCGTGAGCTTGTGCACTAAACCATAAATCAACCCAACTCTAATAGCAGAGTAAATGTGCCAATTCCTGACGAAAAGTGTTGGATGGATAAAAACACATCACAGCCTCTGTGCTGATAAAGCCAATATCCACTTTGGTACAAAAAAAACCCCACTCTGTTTACTTGTTGTTGAGCAGCAATCACATTCTTAAAGCTAACGGCCTAGCTCATAACACCTGCAAGCTCGCCTGCAATCAGCTGTCGGTGAATATTAAGTCAGTTGTTTTAAAGATCTACATCATTTCATGTAAAGATTTACCTCTGGCAGTGCAAAATGACAAATGACTTGGTGAGTCATGATAACCCTCTTTTTTTGTGCATTTTAAATGTGTTTGGTTTTTTGCTAAGGTCCAAATTGTGATTTCTTACATCATATATTTTAAAAGGTGTATCCACATTAGCTGATTTAATGATACTAAATAATAATAAAGCTAAATACTAATTGGAATACACACATGGTTGCCTTTCCAACTGAATAAGAGTATATTCACACAACAACATACCACCTTTTGTCCCCTATTTGGTAGTGAAAAAGTTGGCAAACCTAGCAATACCTGACAAAAGCAATAGTTCAACATTTTGGTAAATATGCTTATTAAAATGAGAAATTGATACCGGCTTGATACTTGAAAATGAAAACAATCTCAACAATTTCAGCATCGTTTTAGAAATGATTCCCGTCCACACTAGCACATGACTATTCACGCACAGTGGGCATGCGGGTGCCAGTGTAAACAGGAAGTAGATTGGTTTGCTTGGTTACAGAAAATATAGTTTTATAGTACTCTTTAATAATAAAAGGTTGTGCTTCATACTTAAGATCTTCCTCTAAAATCTTCCTCACACAGACAAATATCGTGGAAAAAAACCAAACTTAACTGAAAAGAATCACTGGTCTGTTGGCTTTCTTCTGGAAAAAGGTTCATGTGGTGGTAGGGGCGTGACGAATCAGGGAAAGACACGATGTGACTGCGAAGACGCAATCAAGTAGTAAACATGGGTGTCTATATCTTCGTTTCCAAACTTATGCGGTTTGGCCTGTCCACACTACGAGGTAACCTCGGAGTTTCCAAACTTATCCGGCCTTGGAAGCGTTTTTTAAAACTCCTCCGTTTTCAGAGCCCTATACCTCCGGAGTAGTGCGGACGGCTCAGTGTAAACGTAGCAAAAGATATGCGTTTTAAAATGGAAACGTGGCCTTCATCTTCCAGGGAAATATTGTCAATGAGCGAAGGAATAACAGAGCATCCATTTGCTGCCTGGATTAAAACTGAAGCAGAAAACCCATCCAAACCGAGGTCTAACAGCACATCAGGAGGTGTGAACGGTCCTCTTTTAGAAACTCAGATGTGTGAAAATAGTAGCATCTATCCTCACACAGAATTTCAATTGCTATTCAATAGTAGTTCTCTCTCAGGACCAATCTAGCAGTTCTGAAAGGCTGCAGAGAGGCTGCATTGAAGCAAATCCACGTTTGCTGAGTGGTACACACAATGAATGTGTCTTGCTCTCTTACACGCTCACTGACACCTTCCATTTTGCTCCATCATCTGACTGAATAGTACCAATTACTGGAAATAAATGCTGTCGCAACCAGACCTTAAATCTGACATCTGTAAAACAGGACACAGCAGATGGCACAAAAGACCAATTTATTACACGCTGTACTGTAAATGTTTGATATTGTTAAACTTCTTTGGAGCATAGAAAAGCTATCTATGTGTGTGACATTTTTCTTAGTATAAAGTAAATGGTAAGACACACTCATGTGCATGTGCAGTGAGCAGCACAACATGGATGACAACCAGGAAGAGAAAACCCTTTTTTGGCTTATATACTGGGTGAGCAACTTTTATTGGAATAAATTTACACCATCTTGGAACATGACATGCAATTCTTTTAATAAATGCATGTTTATGAGCCAAAAGTAAGTTTCCAAATGGCGGTGGCACTATCAAACTTGTGAGTTCTTACTTCTCACCAGATGTCATTGAAATGTGTTCACCAGATTTTGAGAAATTCTGCTAACCAACAAACAGATCGAACCAAACGATAACTTTCATTATGAAGAAAGTTAAACTGCTCCGACTGGCTCTCTCTCTGTAATCACCTTTTCCAGATTAACTGGGGACGATTATGCATGTTTGCACAATTAATCAAAGAAAGCAACAGAGTCTACTGCCATTTTCAAATCGCAGGGGGAGCAATATTTGTTAAAATACCACTCAAATATTGTCATGCTGCAGGGAAGTCCTGAGAAAATATCTTTGTCAGCTACAGATCAATGCAAAAATCACACCAAAATCCTTTAATATGTTTTGCAATGAAAATGAGAATAATGATGTAAAAATGATTATTCCCTCTAATATTGCAAATCATTCGATATTTTTTCAAAATGTTTCAGCCCTACGATAATGCTCAAGGTAGTGTAATCCTCCATGACAGATCGAAAAATGCACCAGTGCATAAAACTCACTGCAAATGTCTTTTTAAAGCACTCTAAACAAACCATTGTAGACTGAAAGAGACTAAATTCCCCAAATGACTGTAAATGATGTAAATGAAATGTCCAAAATAACGTTTAACTGTGTGTAACTTTTTGCGTTGGTGAAATGTTAAAACGCGTTTCTCACAGGTGCACGGTCTGCCTGAGCAGTTCTAGTCCGGGGATAACAGCGTTGAAAATCATTTTCTTTCTGCACTTTCTGTTTCAGAGCCTATGTGTGAGCTGCGACGGAGACTGAAGCTTTCAGCCGCACAGCAGCAGCTCCGGCTGTCAGTCGCAGCAGCACACAAAGACTGGGAGGGGGTTATCATTCAACACCTCGTTAGTCACAAATGAAACATTTCCAGAAAAAAAGAATCCTCCATTGTTGTGCTTCCAGACGTTTTTTGGCATTCCTTTAGCATGTTGTAAGCTAGAGGAGAGAAGCAGGGGGTTTTGGTAGGTGTGTGTACAGTCCGCTAATTGTAAGTGTTTGTGTTTTAGTCTATTAAATACCTTAAAGTCCATCTCTATCATTTTCTATTAAAAAGTTCATACAAAACTACTTGGTTTTTGTCTCGGAAGAGGTCATGGAGTGGGTTATAATAAGGACAGTTGTAACATAAATTGTAATGTTATAGAAGTTACGTACGTATGTTTAGCAATCAATATGAATAATCAATGGTTGATTTTTGGTTTCACACAGAACACAAACACGGGTCTCCTGGGTGAAAGTCATGCGTTTATCAATCTCTCCTCCCTGTCCAGCTACCTACATGGCAGGGATCCAGACAGCAACCAAAATGGTTGCAGTTTTTGTGAGAGTGTGTGAGTGTGATGATAATTATGGAGCGGAGACGTCAGCCTCTTTCTATTACATCCCCGCCTCCAACGTCTCAAAAGACAACTTGACGAGCCAGAGTTGACCAGTCACAGACCTTTCCTCTGAGCGCTTGCATCACATGCATACGCCTGGTTTTCATGTGCGCTGGTTGAGACTAATTAAACGCCGCACACATGCAGTGCACACCGCATGTGTGTGGTTCGATCTGTTGGTTTTCAGTCAATTTGAGTTTGGGGATTGTTTGGGGATTGGTGATCTGACCAACAGTAGCATCCTCATCAGTGTTTCAGCAACAGACAGATCAGCATGTTCACAGCAGCAACAGAAATGACCAACATGTTGGGAGATATCGCGGACTCAGATGGACACACACATGGTGGGCCACATATGGGAGCGATGAGGACATGTCAGGCTTTTGAGACCCGAAGCCTCCATTAAGGTCCATGTTAATAATTAAGAGTTGACTGCTTTGGGAAAATAGCTTGGCTGTGCAAATGAGAGGAGAACGAGAGAGGAAATGGAGAGAGAAGGGAGACGGGGTGAGATAACTGGAAACCTGCAACAGTGACAGTTTTGAAGAGACAGTGAGGAAGTGAGAAAGGGCCTGAGAGAGAGCAGATACTGTGTGAAGATGTTACATCGAAGAAACAAAGAGAGTAAGTGTAAGAGCAGGGGTGTCATTTCCACTAGGGAAGGGGGAGGGGCATGTCCCTATTAATATTGTAATCTTGACGGTAATTATCCCAAGTACATCATTATTCTGAGTATTGATTAGTTTATAGCCGCTTTAACTTTATAGGTGATAATAAGTCAAAGACATGTTTTACAGTTTGCTTTGCTGGCCACAAGAGACCAAACAAAGCTTCCTCTCCTGTCCAGTCTTGTTGATCTACTCTTTCCTTCATCCATTTACCTTCATCCCTCCATCATATACTCATCCATCTTCATACCCATTCATCCTCTCCTCCCTCATTTTGTCCTCTTCCCTCTCAAAGTTGGCTATGCAATGCCTGAGACAGATCCCCCCCCCACAGATCTTTTTCAGTCTCCTACACATCCCAGACCCAACAACCTCCTCTTCCTCATCAACGTATTACATCTATTCATCCTCAACATCTAAAATCTCCTTTACACCTTTAATCACATCCTGGTGTGACTCGTCAACCTCGTTGGTATCGAGCTGCAGAGCCTGCAGATAGTTTCAGTTTTATGTGCTGGAGGGTTTGAGGTATCTGAGATTTCTGCCACCACGACCAATACAGAGGAGATGAATGACATTTTTCACATTACATCTGAAAAATTCAAAAAGTAACTTGTCTCTCAAGAAACAATTTCCCAGTTACTCTGAAAACCAACAGACTTCTGTGGACTACTATGGACAGCAAAAATGACACTGTCCCTGGAAATTCATTGGTAAAGGTACAGTAAAAAGAAGTTACAGTATACTGTATATCTCAGGAGATACAAGAGACAGGGAGAGCATTTAACAGCAACTAAGTTTGCGGCAGCGGCGGCCATGATGGGGGTATAATTTGGAATGGAGGGGGCTCCTCAGAGAGGTTGACTCAGGCGTGTGGGCTGGCTTCAGCAGCCTGTGCAGCTGCTGTGTTTTGGTCCCTTGGCAGGTCACATGGTGCAGATGACGGGATGTTTGGTGTTGGTGGGGGGGGGGGGGATTTAGAGGGCAGGGGTCTATTTTCGAGCACTGCCACCACCACCTCTATCTCTCCTCATTTCACCTCCTCTATCCCTCTCTCTTTTCTCCCCCTAGCTTCCTATTTCCCTGTGTAATTAGGCTTCTAATTAAGGCTGTAGATGTTTAGAGGATGGATGCCCAATGTTGGCTCTGCCTCTTTCTCTCTGCATGGAGCATGCATACTGCAGCGTAAGTCTGCAACACAAAGACCCAGCGCTTGCTTCTCTGACAAATTCTGCTTTTGTGTATTTAATACTGAGCTGGGGTTTGGTAAATTCAGCCTGCTCATGAAATGATAATGTTGTAGAATGCAAATATGTGCTCCGTGCATCAAAAAAGGAGAGAGATACAGTATATCTCCCCACCAGCAAAGGATAACATGGAGCAGGCACAACTAGAAACTGGCAGCAGTGGTATTAAAATAGCACAATGAAAAGATTATGGAGCTCGCTGTAGTGGATGGAAGCTTTGGTTTGCCTTCCAGTCCAGCAGCCACGAGTTCAAGTCTCAAATAATTTCAAGAGGCTCTCGAGTGCATTATTTTTAGATGGAATTTAAACATAATGAAACCAGTTAAACAGTTGCTGCACATTAGGGCCCAGTCCACATGGACTTATAAAACAAGTATTGTTACAGTGGTGAAACGTCTGTCAGAAAGGAACAGCAGCAACAACAATTACTACATTTAACATCAAAAACAGGAGGTTAATATTACATGGCCAGGCCCTTAAACCTCTAGGCGACGAGGTCGCCCGGTCAGCTAACCCTTTTTTGCGTGACGGACAGGTACAAATGGTCTGGCCCCAACATTGTCCAAGGTGGACAAATGTCACATCATTCATGTCTGCAACATATAAGCTGCTTTTCAAAGCATCTGCATATGTGACTAAATGTATGTGATGCTGGTTGATATGACTGAACCAGTTGGTAGAACGCATCCCGACATACAAAAACGAAGGAGGGGGTGTCAACAGCGGAAAAAGCCACCGTCTGTCATATGGGAGCTGCCCTGTTTGACCAGTGATAACACACACAGGGGGATGTGCATGCAGAGTGGATGCATATGTATATTCTGTAGGTGATCGTGTGGAGTGTGAACAGATGTGCATATGGATTAAATGATGAGTGGGCTTCAAGTGTGTGTGTGTGTGAGTGTTTTTGTGCCTGGTGGGTGCAATGTAAGCATGAGTGGTCACTGGGTAAGTATTTAGTTTGATGTATTAGATGATACATTTATGTGTGCGTGTGTTGTATTGATGCAGCGCAGGGTGCGAAACAGCTGATGGGTTCAAATTTAAAAGCGTGACAGTGAATGTGTGGGAGAAGCGAAGAAGGCTAAGTGGCTCGCCAACACAGGCAGCTGCCTTTCACATTCAAATAACATAAATCACTCTCTTAACATGATCCACTCCTTTATTTCATACTGAGGGAAGGAAGCACGTACCCTTTTTGTTTCCTTCTGGTTTTTCCATTGCTGGTGTTTTCATATTAAAGAGCAAATATATTACATCATCAAAGCATTTCAGTCTCGTCTATAGCTCACACGGTAGTGAGCAGAAGAAAAAGTACTACTAATAGTAGAACAGTAGAGAAGGCAAAGTGTTAAATTAAAGTGTTCAAGTAAAAGCCAAGTCACACTTTTGTTCTCTCTTGCCCTGTGCAACTCCTCACTTCGCATCGTGGCCAAAATGTCTATCTTTACATTACAAAATCAGCTTTATTTGTTTTAAAATAATATAAATCGCTGAATAAAACCTGGTTAATTAAATAGAGAATGAATTAAACAATCATACAACACAGATAGACCTTGGTATCATGACACAGACAGACCTATGAGGATGTATGTACATGTGTATCTATATGCGTAATAAAATGAATGGATAGGATTAAAACGCAACATTTCAGCCCAAATCAGTGTCCTGGGTGAGAGGCAAGATAGGGAAGGAAAAAAGCGTCCCTTCCCCCTCTTGAAGAGACAGGCTGGAAGTCTGTGTTATGTTGAAATAAAAGTTGCAGTCGACATCCAGTTTATATGGCAGGAAACTAAAAGAATTGTAAATAGAGTTGGCTATCGTGAACTTAACTATACATAACTTATGAACTTAAGATGTTCACAAGACGTATTTTGAGTCGGTCCAGGCATATGGTGAACTGAGAGTTCAACCATTAAGTGACCTATAGACTCCTGAGAGCAGTGTCTGGACGGATTTGATTAGGTCAGATTGTGTCATTGACATTTCAGTTTCATCATTTCTCCGTGGATGTTCCCTACACCTTGGTGTGGCTGTGTTCTTTCAGCTACCTGTCATATAATACAATACAAGGAAGGCTGGTTTGAATAATAGATCCATCAGTGTGCCTGTATTTAATTGGCCACAGCAGCAGTGCTTAAGGCATGCAGCATCTCTTTTCTTATCTTTTCAGTACTATAAGTTTTAATACAGATTTTTAACGTGTGAAAAAAACGGCCATTACTCAGAAGGTTGAGCGCACTTGTATGACTCAACATACTAGATGCTGCACAGCCTGTTTCCACATCTTGGAGTGGTGACACTTGACTTGAGACAATATGTCAAGTCAAGTGTCATTTACCCCTTGAACAAAAATAACTGCACCAGTGAGCACACAAGGATGTCACAGACACCATCCGACGATCCACCTATTGCACATTTTTTAAGAGTTACGCTTTGTTGTTACTGCCAAGATGGCGACAGCTGCAGCAACCCACTTTGAGCTTAACACGGGATCTTCAGAAATCTCTGGTAATGCAGGGTATGAAACTAACTCAAAATCAGTACTAGTCCCAAGGACTAGTAGGTTCATAAAACTACTAGTCCTGAGCAATCTTTACTAGTCCTTCATGAAGCTTTGGGGAATGTACCAATCACGGGGTGTAGGGATGTGTGTGTGGAGGAAGACTCTCCCAAGGCAATTATCTAACAGTGAAACCGCAGAGATGCAAGGTACTAATCAAGAGTTTTATTGTTTGTAACATTATGGCTGTACAAAGATTGATGCATGTTACATCATGATGTCGTGAAATTAAGACCAAAAACTGTTACTCCTGTTGAGATGGACAGGGGGTCAAAGTTGGTCATTTAAGATGTATTCCAATGGGAGCTCGAAATACAGGGGTGGTACCTTAACAACACAACGACGCGTTTTGTCCGATGTGCCCGTGTTTTAGCAATGTCGAACCCCGTTGCGAAACCTGTCCGCCTCGAAACTGAAACCAAATTATCGGAATACGGCATCTTAAAATCGCAAAATATGCTTATAATGGTTTGGGGATTGACAATTCTTGCATTATTTAGGCTCGTAGTGAAGATGAAGGTTAAGATCACGATTAAATATTGTACAGCAGTTCAAATTGCCAAGTTGAAGAATTCCGCTATGGAACGTACCGGCTAAAAATGTAGCTATATTCCACCGTGGGGAGTAACAGCATGTCACCACGGCAGTTTAAGCAGTGAACGCTCGGTGCCCAAAACAATACGCAGTCTATGAATAAAGCAGGCATTTGTTCTAATTTTAGATGAAGTATTTTTGTTAGATCACAAAAAGATATTGGGTGTTAGTTCATGTGCTGCAGTGATAAGAGCTTCACCATCTATATTTCTTCCGCGGACGAATGTTGGCGGGCCGCTGGTGAAACTGAAAGAGAGGCCCGGCCTGATCGATGAATATAGTGCCTTTCGCATTGCGTAAACAAAAAATTATAATCGAAACAAAATAGTCTAATATCCTCAACAATTTGGGGAATAGTGGAATGTTACTGTTAAAGTGACTGGGAAGGAATGTATCATTGTACTGGTTCATTACAGGTTGTGGCCACCAGGGGGCATCTATCAGAATGCACTCCAGACAAGATGTTCCTTTGAGAGGTTTATTGACAGTAGTCAAACAAGCAAGTGTGTGGTTCTGAAACAGATATCCATGAAATAATGATTAGTAAAAACCTCTATACAGCATTGGTTCCAAATTAGGACATACAGGGACAGAATACAGGCAGCGATAAACATGTCCGGGACTCCTACAGTCGGCACTGAGCAAACAACGAACGAGCCGCTAAATATCAGACTAGATTGCCGTGCAAATGACACAATATAACCCTTATGATGACATTTGACTAACACCAAACGTTACGTTTACTTACTGGTTGTTTACACGCACACAGTCTTGAAAGGTGAACTCCGAACATCCACATAAACTCTAATCTATTTACAGACACCTGTCATTTCGCGCCACTACTCTCGTCAGAGCCTTTTCACCAACTTAATACCGGTGATATTAGTCCGCGAGCAGCTGACTGCCGTCCTCTTCCGCAAGGGGCGTCGTGCGGTTCCTGCTCGGCTGTTTCTCCGAAACCCGTCAATAGAGGTCGTCCTTCGTCACAGTTACATTTACTTATCGGGAAAGTCTTTTTCCGGACATAAATAACGAATAAAGCCTCTCAAATTTCACTCGCCATGAGGACTAGTGAGAATGATAATTTAGGTAGTCCCTCCAAAAATCCACTCGCCTCGGGCTAGCGGACTAGCGTTAGTTTCCGACCCTGTAATGTCATGGAAACTAGGTCCATATTGTACACAGTGTAGGGTTAAACCAGTGTGTGGGCATTACTATCATCATCTAATCAATCAAACACTGCCATGAAACACCCGTGTCGCTGTTTTCT
Organism: Leptoclinus maculatus; assembly: GCA_032191485.1. NCBI lineage: Eukaryota > Metazoa > Chordata > Actinopteri > Perciformes > Stichaeidae > Leptoclinus > Leptoclinus maculatus. Next base: position 4,268,009 of record JAVDOI010000009.1, read on the forward strand.
TCCACCAATCAGTCCACAATAACAGAAAGGACAATGCAGAGCTTATAAAGAAATGAGTTTGGCGTGTTGCTATGTGTCTGAAGGCAATAGCAGCAGTGGAGCTGCTGCCACCCTCTATGATTTACCACGGCCCTACATAATGATCATGTGGAGCAGATGCAAATGGGGCCCAGCTGAGCCTTTGGAGGCACACACTGCAGGTGGACAAGGTACTTATGCTCCAAACCCTCTAAAAACTCCCAGCAGAACGATCAATTGAATTCAAATAGGCAATGTAATCTTAAAGAATATATATATATATATACACACACACACATTTGTTCCTTTTGATATTTCTGCACTTAAGTTTGTGTGATTTGTGTGATTGAAAGTGACTGGAGATCTGTAAGATTCATGTATACTTTTCATATATTCAATTCAATAGCCAAATAAAGATATGTTGTTCATCTCATTTCATAATAGCAAGTAGAACATAAAACAGCAGTTTATATCTTGATTGTATCCAATGCTGTGTTGGTCATACTATATAATAAATAATGTATTACTTGTGCATAATGAATAATACAGAAGGTAAGGAACGTTTTCGTTAAATTGCGTATATCAATTGAAATATTTGTCAAAAAATAATCGCAAATTATTTTCTCATATCGTCGAGCCCTACCATCAACCGTGACATTTACGTTACATATATCTCCTCACTTCATATTCATTAGAATTGTTGTGCTAGTATTTGCTGTCAATGCTTCTCAAATTGAAAACATGTCTTTCTCCAAGAAAAAAGAATCTTGTAACATTTGTCATGGAACAATAACATCGTCTGTAGAGCCTGCCCTCACCACATGTGAGTGCTGTTTTTAACTAGTCCTCCGCTTTACCAGTTTAATTAGAGATGAGCCAATAAGCATGCAACTTCAAACCGTGTTTACAGTACCATAACAAACAAGGCCTTCTTCTCTCCGTCACTGATGGGTTCAGTTGTAATGAGCTCCACAATTGTCCTCAAATGGAGGAATCACCATTACACACACACTCATGAGACACATTTTCTCCGCAATTATTCAACCAAACCTAAGTTCTAAAGAAACAGCAGACAACAGAACAATGTAAAAGTTTACAAAAGCAAATTAGTTATCCGTAAAAAAAAAAAATACATGTAAGAGGAAAACAGTGTGTAAAACAGTGAATTTAACAGCTCTCAGTGGTAGTTTTACTGCTCAAAATGCCGAAGACAGACAAGTCTTCTAGACGCTTGCCCACAAAGACGCGGTGCTTCAAATGCTTGTAAACGCCTGTAAGAACAGTGGGTGGGCCCAGTTAAGAAGGCTTACAGCCAGAGTGTGTGATAGAGCATGGAGCATCATTAAGTCACATTGGAGTGAGCATGATATGATGCAATTTTATTCATTAGTGGTCTGGTGGGTGTTTAGCCTGCCTGTGATTAAGAGGGGTAAACAGCAGCTGTTCACTGGAGTGAAAGTTGTTTCTGCGCCGGGGAAGGTCATAACTCTTGTCGACACGGAGGAAAAATAGAGGCTGCAGCTCAGGACAGGATACAGCTCTTTCATGGATACAAAATGACTAGATGGATTAGTGCAGCGATTCCCAACCAGGGGTACTTGTACCCCAGATGGTAATTCTGCAGTTGCCATTGATTTAATATAAAATAATGGAAAACATTTTAAATTACAATTTGACAAAAAAAAAAGATATCAATATATTGAGTCCAATGTAACACCTAGACACTATATATTTAATCTGAGAGTGCATGAAGTGCTGATGGGTCATGACCAGTGATCGCACATCAGATTCATATTTTCTATTTTTGTCGGTCACATTTACAGTGTGACATGATATGTTTACCATGCACACAGCGGCACAGACATTAACGTCACAGACACAACATGCGTTGAGTGAAGAAGACATGAAGCTCACAATTTTTCCAAAAGTCCAAAATAAGTCGTGGAGGAACAATCTAATCAATGAAGGTGCTAAGGAAGGGGTACTTGAGCTCATCTGCCGAACAAACAAAAAAAATTGTGAACCACTGCATTGGTGGTTTGATCATACGTTTGATTGATCCCAGCTCCTTCTCTCTACAGCTTTGTAGGGATTCTGAGCTTGATCTGGTGATAGAAATGCTGAACTCTGCACTAAATGCATGTTCAGGTTACCGTAAAGGTTTAGGTCGCTGCCTGAAGCCCTGGAGGGAAGACAGGTAAGTAGTTAAAGCAGACTGAGCATAAGGCCGAGGATCAGAGGCCTTTCAGGATGAAGCAGCAGATGGTTGAGGAAGAAGCTGCTTGGCATGCATTAACGTTCATCCAGGTGCACAAAGAGAGAAAGAGACAGAGAGCAAGAGCGACACTAATGCATAAGCAGTGCAATCTGTTCAAAAGTCAAAATACAAGATTACAGAGTCTCAGGTTGAAAGAATATATTCATTATGACAGAGACGGTATGGTCTCTATATCTCGCGTGTCCCTTAACAGTCTTGCAAGATGCAAAATATATTTACCATTGTTAAACCTTCTCAGACCTGACTACTGTGTTTTTGGGAAGCTGCAATCATTTTCACTTTGCTTTTACAAGTATAGCTAAACCGGATTCAGTAATAAGGGAAATGAACTGAGTAAAACAACGTAGTGCCAAAGTAGGAACAGAACTAGTCAAAACAACCTCACCCTGTAAGACTTCCTCTGTAATCCCATGTCAAAAAAAGGCCAGGGAAAAATGTACTCAATTAGCAACAAAAACAACAAAAAATAGGTTTTGAAAGAAAGAACTGGGACGATGTAGGGTTTAATACATGCCAGCTGGGTGGGAGCTTTTTCTATTTTCCACCGTGTGAAGGATTAATTTGGCTCAATTGGTGTTTTTCAAAAGGGCAAACGGACATTCTAAAACCAGAACGGACCTGTGAAGACAGTATGCGTTGGGTTCAGTAAAGACTTGCCTCCGACACATCCATGATGTTACATAAAAGGGCATGCTGGCCATATTTGAAGTCACAAGTATTATGAACAATAATACTTTGGGTGATGCTAAACATGACCAGTGGTTGTGTGTAGAGGTGTCATAGAGAAGCTCCACGGCGTCTTTTGCTGATGACAGCACTTATCAGGGAACCTTTAAAACCATATTTTTTATGACAGCAAAATTCCACCAAATTCACCAATTCCTCCAAAAATTCAGCCTAACATATCTGCCATAACTTTGGCATAATAAAGTTATTTTGGTTTTAAGAATGTTTGTTTGACAGCTGTTTTTTTTATGTTTTTCTTATTCTTTTGTAAGAATGAGTCCTAAACGCCGGTAATGATTTAGCATGTTTGCACTTCCTGTTCTCTCGTCTCAAAGTCGATGAGTTTTTTTAAAATAGGTTTTGGGTTAGATGCCTGAAATAAGGTCTGCGCACTTCACACAAATATAAGAGATTTTAAAGTTTTGCCTTACGATATAACATATGTCAGTAAATACACCTCTTGTGTCTTAAAAAAGGCGGTTGCTAACAAGTGGCTAGATGTGACGGCTCATGCGCCTTTACAGCCTTGTTGTGTATATTTGCGCTCATGCGACCGTGGTATATTCGTTAATATCAATCAAACTTTATTTCAGACTCAGGGTCCATATAAGACAAATGCATAAAAATACAGCCTGATTATAGCCTAACCAGAGCTTTTTACTTCATCCGATTGCATTCACGCTTCAGAAATCAGAAAAGTGGTGTTCATTTGTGAAGATTATCTTGCTGAACAAAACATGTAAGCATCATAAACTTGTGTTTGCCACATTCGCTTTGCAGAGTTTATTCTCCGCAATAATCAAAAATCAAATGGAAAAATCAAATTGGCTTTTTGTTGAGGGAACCAGTGTGATGTCATCCCTGTAGCACTCTATGACGACCCACCGGCGGACGTAAGTAAGTATTAAGGATTTACAAGCATACTGGTAAAAAAAATATGCAAACTTTATTATTTTAAATCCTGTATAATTTTACTGTATGATTACTTTAAAAAGTATCCGATAGGGCATAGTGTCTTTGGAGTTATCCTATTGCAAAAATGATTTATTTTCAACATCACTATAAAATTGCTAAATGTTCAGAGGAACGCAAAATGGTATTCTTTCATCAGTAATGACCGATTTGATCAATGTTTTCATACTTTTACATCTGAAGTTACATTAAATGTATACTTGATATTATATTTCTCACCTGGTGTCACTACACTCGTGTGGGACTCTTTGATTTGTATAGTAGCGTATCCTCCTTGCATTTATTGCTTCATTTATTCACCAACTTCGATCTACAGTCCCACCACATAATAGGAAAAGGGATTTGTTTGCCACTTGGCTGTCACAAGTGGTAATGCACCAGTCAAACTGTCAGAGGAATATTCATTAAACACACACACACACACACACACACACACACAACGCAACACCAAACGTAATGGAATAGTATTAGACAGCTGGCAAAGGTGGTAATGAGAATACAGAGAAATACTGTACGTAGACATGCAGCTCGCTTACAGTAACTTATGATTTACTTTAACAATTTAAAGTGAGATTATATTGAAATGCCTGTGGTTTTGGGGGTATTTACAAAGTACACTAGTGCTTAATCTTGACAGGAAATTGGCAAGAGCTGAGGGTGTGCTTAACAATTGGCTGTGTCTTTAATGTCAATTTTCCGCAAAGGAGAAAACGGACAAAAGCCACGAGAGCACACGCAAGCTGCGGAGAACAAATATGCAGAATTTATAGTTTTAGGATTAAAATATATTTAATTCTCCTATAAAACCCAATAATGACGTTTGGTTTTCCATCTCCCTGCAAACTGCCAAGAGCAATAATTCTATTTCACAATCCTCACCACCGCAGTCAGTCTAAAATATAAATGACTTTGACAAATATTTTTCCAAAAACCACAGTAGCCATATGTAGAATCGAGCTCCAGTGGAGCAAGAGCATGACTTAATCGCTGTGACAAAACAGTCTGATGGAGATTCCAACAGAGAGCTGAAACCCAGAGAATGTAATCAATGAACTATCAATATTACCTCCTGATTAGGAAATATCTTATAAAAAAAAAAATCATTTGGGGGAGAACATGTCTGGAAAAGTGCTTCGTCCAAAGCTCCTCAGTTTACAACAAACCTTTACAAAGAACACACAAAGGCGATTTGTTCCTCTGTCACACCTTTTTGAAATGCTTCATCGATGATATGTGATCGGGCTACTGTACGCCATACTAATCTTTTCTCTCTCTGCAGTCAAGCTCGCCTATTAAAAGTCCGTGTGGGTAACATGACCCATGTGGTGCAGTCATTTCAGCCACTCTGTTATTCCAACAAGCAGCTGTTCTGTGTTCCTGCTCAGCTTGATTCCCAAAATCTAACCCACCCTCCCACCCTCCCCAACCCCGACACACGAGCTGCCGTGCTGTGGGGTCAAGCTTATTTTGCAAAGACAAAACACATACGAGTTGATTTGTCGAGCAACAGGCAGACATGACTTGGCAAACAAAAGCAATGGGCAGCAGCTCAAAGTCAATTCAACAGACTTATGTTGGGATAGTAACTGACATTCAAGCTGCTGTCTGGGATTCATCGGGAATTAAGGGGCCTGGATACGAGGTGTCTGCATGCACAGTTTGTAACAAAGTCAACATCGGTTATGCTGGATTTAGAGTGGACGTGATTTGACCCTGGCTTTCAGAACATCGAGTACGGCGCAGTTGAGATATTGTATCGTCTGTAAAAATACTAATGTTGAAAGAAACACAGTACACACCGACAGATTGCCATGCGCCCACTGCTCTCTCCATCATATACACACACACACACACACACATTCACTTCTTTATACCCTTCAAAGCAGCAACTGTCTCTAATACTAGAACACAAATACACACACAGTGGTCACACTGGCCACCCTTGAGCTTTGATCAAGAGGTGAGAATAACAACAAGTATCATTTTACCATGAGGCACAAGAATAATCTGTCCTGGTGATAAATGAAGCATATCAAGAATGTGCAAATGATTAGAGGCATTTCAAAAAGTTCAGTCATAAGGCAATCCTGGGTGAAGGCCATTTTCATTTCCCTTATGAAACCCAGAGGAGCTGCAGACTTAAATCTTCAGTCGATATGTATTACAATTAAGAAATAGTTTGATCAAATATGATATAGTTTGGGAAATACTCTTATTCGCCTTCTTTCTAAGAATTAGATTGATTCCACTCTCATACCTGTCCAATATATGATCTACAGCCAAGGTATTCCAAGGTATATTGACAATAAGGGGGTGTCTGAGAAGTTGCCAGAACAGAAGTGCTCGCCATCCAAATCGGGAAAAATGCAATTCTTACAGAAGTCTTAAAATGGCAGACAAAGTGAGGAAATAAAACTTCATATGATTAGCAAGTTGAAGACCCACATTAATGTTCTTCTTTGTCACAGCAGTTTGCCTGTGTTTGGAATAAGTATCCTCATTATTTCAGGGACCATCTTCTCAATGGCATATTCAATTAGTTTGCCTTTTCTGATGCACCTGTAATATGGGCCTATAGCCTTTATGAAGCTCTTTTATTCATCTCATTGCATCTATAGAGGAGCTCTGGTGATATATGTTGAGCTAACCGTCATTCTAATATTAGCCACCATTGTGATGTTTGTGTATGGGATTAATTTCACTTGAGAGTTTAAGTCCTTTTACAATAGATGCTGACATGATGTGTACTCATCACATTTCAAATGTAGCATACAGTACATACAATAGCATTGAGAAAGGCAGAGTTGCTGCAGCTGTAGGAGCTGACATAACACTACTGATGGAAACACGTTGCGCACACACACACACATTGCCAGAGGCCTTAAAAAAAGTGTGAAAAAGTGGAGGCAGATGAAGACTTCTTTATGTCAGCAGCATGTGCGCTCCTTCGGCCCCCAACCCCCCCCCCTCCTGAAATAAAAAAACCCACACAACACTCTGTATCTAGATGACAGAAGACTTTGCCTGAGGTGACCTCGGGGCCAAACTCGCCACTAATATGTTCTGACAAGTAAGCTACAAGAAAGTGCTAACAGAAAAATGTAATGGTTAAAAACCATCCCGGCGCTCATCCATACCTCAGCACTTTAACCTCGGTCCTGTAAACCCATCTGAACATTTTCCAGTACATTTTGCCTTTTTTTTTCCCCAAAGACAAACGGGTCGTGTATGTGGGACTGTAAGCCTTGGCATAGTTCTGTAGACTCACTGGTTCAAAACGCCTGGGGGAGGAGGCATAACTATGGGAAAAAAATTGTAGTTGACCAGAAAATATGGCTTCCTCTCACAGAATTCAGACTCAGAAACGAGTCGACCCCTGACGCTTGTGACTTTGAGTCGTAAAAAACACTAACCTGGCTGTGGCAAAATCCCAGAAGATCACAAAATGACAAAAGGATAATTTGACAAGACAGCTTGAGACCCGAGTACTCTGCATTACCTGGTGATCTCGAACAAACACATACTGTATTATCCAAAGCTGGCTGTTGGTTTTGGAGTTGAGTGAGGTTGCCCTTCACGGAGGTTCCCACACTGAGCTTTTTATGTTCCCAAACAGAGGGGATGTGTATGCTGCTACATTGGGTAACGGGGATAGGGACAGGGACTAGAGGAGCAAGAGTAAAGAGGAGAGGGGAAATAAAGGCCACAGAGCTGTAGTGTATTTGCAGAAGGGGCTAGAAGAGGGGACAGGAGGGGCAAACCCATGAGTTATTTTGTCATAACATGTAGTGCAAACCAGCCTCTCAAAGAGACTATTTTGTTGTCACACAGTGGAGGACAAAAGGCCGTTTTGATGGGCATTTGGGATTTACTGGGACACTTAATGGTACCCCGGCCATCGTTAATGTCGTCAATTTTCTTCTGAGCTTTTTAAACAATGACGTGACAAAATTCCTGCCGTGAAAAATGTCTATTACACACTGTGTGTTGTGGGGGGGCCGGTGAGTTGGGGTCAGCACTGCTGTCCAGCTGCAGTGGGTGCCCCTGTGGGTAAGACAGGGAGGTCAGAGGGCCTCTGGCATGTCACCAACCACACGGCAGCGTTACCAGGCTTGTGCCAAGCACAATGCCTTGGAGCAATGCCCGGACCTGTATCCCCCTGATGTGCTGCCAATGCCGCCCCCTACCCCGACCCCCGGTAAGGGCCAATATTCAGCATGCATGCTCACCCTGGCTGTGAGTGTAGATGGTGGTAAATCCTTTGTCCTTGCATAGAACCCCCAACCCCTTCACATTATGACTACTCTAGTGCGCAGCCTACGTCACACTAGAACAAGCCACAGCGGTGCTATTTTTGGACCACGGGTGCCTTTTGATACAGTGGGTCTTTTATTGTTAGCTGCAATATCAGTTTAAGTTGTGTAGTCTTTACAATCTGGTGACATATGTGTTTGATTGAGTTTTATTCTATGCAAAATAGACACAGGAAATAAAAGTGGGAATGGTCACATTTTGCTCCCAAAGTCCACTCCATCCTGGAGAATAACTCAAATCACAGAAAGTTGAAACCCAGAAACACACGCAATGTTAAATTAAAAGACCTGAAGACCTACATCGGGTATCAGATTGGGGCGGTGAGGGGTGTCCAGGGGTAGCTGTGTTGTTCCCACGGACCCATGAACATTAAACTGGTTGCTGCATGTCTAAATATAGTATCGTAGCAGTGGCTAGGGCATGGCTTGTATCAGCCATAATTAACTGCTTGCCACGGTGAAACAGCAGTGACAGCATGGCCAGTAGGGCCGGCACCATCAGTGGATGACAGATATGCACACAAAGGCAGAAGCGCTCTCTGATTTATTTGATACATTTCTCATTGTAACACTCACAAGACGTCTTTTTTTCCCTAGTGTTTAGCAATCTCAAGATGGCAGCATCAATTGTTATAGTAACATGAAAGCACTACAAATGTAATATTCTACTTCAGGATTTCTCAGACGCTTTGAGGGATTGCTACTGTTGCTTGCACAAAAAACATATTAGGAGGCTGACTGGTTGTGTAGGTGCGAGTTTTACTTGGGGGGGGGCTTCTGAAGCACCTCAGCGGTCATCAGATAAACCCAGTTATTAGGCCTCAATCTGCCTGTGTAACACTCCATATCTGATGAACTATAACACTTAGATCTCCAAATTAGTCAAGCGGTCCGACTCCCTCCGTATCTCTTCCCTCCCTCTTGGGAGAGAAAGAAGACTCGATGAGAGGACTGCCAAGAATGACGTGAGATATCTGGAGGAGGCATTGCAGTAAATATGAAGGGGTGAGAGTCAATAAGGAAAAAATTGTATGATTGGATGAGATGATTGCACTATGTGTGGCAAAAACAAAAATGTGTCTACGCTATCAGGTAGGCATCTGGGCATTCAAGATTTGGAAGAAAATGTGAATATAAATCTGTGAAAATTTGCATTTTTATTTATTACAAGTGAATAAACTCCTTGCCAGCTTGATGTGGGAGGCGCTGAAGCGCAGCAGCCTGTCAAAGGAGGCAAACAGGTGCCGTTTAGGTAAATGATGTTTCTCTTAGCTGAAGCACAATGCCCACAATGCATGTGTACAGGCTTGTACTGTACCAAGGCCTTGTCTTTGTGTTTACAGAAAGAACATCTCTGAAAGCAGAGCGAGGGGAACTCCCTCTGAGTAAACGTAAAGACTGAAACATGACCCTACAGCAGGCGAGCCCAATAAGCTGCGACTGTCCTCTGATTGGATTCAAACTTGCAAAGTGATTTGCATATCCATCCATCCATCCATCCATCCATCCATACAATAAATGCATGTGATCGGTTGGTTTTAATCACTTCCATCATGATTGGAAGTTGATGCATCTAAAAACCAACTGAAATGCAGGAACTTCATCTCTAAAAATGATGGTATGCCTGGAAATCAGTAGTGTAAAATATACATTACAGCTAAGGGAATAACATATGGAAACCAAAATAATTGAAGACATGCCTAAACACATATTGACTTTAAAGCATCACATAACCACAACTAAATGCATACACTACCATAGAAACCAGTTACATTAAACGGACAAATACTGTCCTTCCACATCTGAATCAGACTTTCACTTCCTCTCATCAAGCCGTCACTGACAAATTTGTATGCAACGCCCAATCGCCCATGACCATCTTGACACATCTTCTGCTGGCCCAAACCCTTTCCCAGACACAGTGTGAAGCAACCACCATTTGGACAAAGACGTCACACCTCTGCTTTATGCCTTTAATGTGCTGATCAAACCAGCCAGTTTCTCTTCGAAACATGTACTGAAGTAAACTCTCGCTGTTCATTAGAAGCTTCTCTTTTCTTTGAGTCACACTCTCAAAAGACGAAAGTATGGGCCCCGACTGTGTGCCGACACAAAACGCCCTTATGTTTCACACAGGTTAAGAACATCGCTAGATGAATGGAAAATAGGCATGTACCAGCACCTACACAGAGGGCTTTCTAAATTCAGTACTGAGACTTCTACCACACCAGAGGGCATAAGCTTCTCACAGAGATAATGAAGACGGGGTTTACAGTGAAAACAGATATTTCCAAGTGACAGAATGTCAATGGCTGGACTATAAACGATAGTTTAAAATATAATGCATAACAGCGCTGAGATTCCGAGCAGCGTCATTAGTCATTCAGATGTCTACATTTTATTGTGTCTGTTGGCTTCAAATACCCAACAATGTCTACCAAACAGCTTTTAGGACGTGCCAGCATCCTTTACTGCAGCCTATAAATTCAAGTATTCCTAACAATAAAGCGACTGATAGTTATTTAACAAGTGAGAGCAGCGAGTTCATGTCACCACTCCGGTAGTTCAGCGTGCCAGTTCAGAAAAACTGAGGTGAAGGAACACCTTTTCCCCCCACATTTGCCTGCCCACCGAACATACTTGCAAGGATAAGAGCTTGTTAATCCAGAGGTGAGATGAATGGCAGCACTGTGTATGTGTGTGTGCAGGCAGGAAGGAGGGCAGGCTGGGACCCCAGGCACAACTCAACTCAGCACAAAGACTGGCTCAGTCCTGCTGCTGTCACACATTGGGAAAGGATAAAAATATATACATGTTTGCCATAGCGATACAGTATATAGGAAAATGCAACAGCAGAGAAGATACAGTGCACACGTGAGCAAGATATTTGCATTTATTTAGCCATCAATGCATAGAATCAAAGGTTACAGGGTCAAATGGGGCAGCAGTATCTCTGTAGTCCAACCATACAGCGAACATACACGTCAAAGTTGATCCTGATGTTGTAAATCCTTTATGTTAGGGCCCTGTCACACTATTGCGTATCGTACTAGCGTATGCGAGCGTATGAAAAATATCACTCACTTTTGAGAAAGTGTTTAAATATACTACCATTTCAAGCTCTTCTTCAGTTCTTCGTGGACCTACAACGAGAGAGGATGGAGGTAGCTCTTCTCCAACACGCATGCGCAGTTCGTACGCTGGTCTTACGCTGGTCATACGCTACTCATACGCTGGTCATACGCTGCCGGTAAGTATACGAAACTTTCGGTATTTTCAAGGTGTTTTTGTGCGTATGAAAGTTTTTTGGGAAATTTGCATACGCAACTCATACGTTTTTCTCATACGCAATAGTGTGACAGGGCCTTTAAAATGTTCAAGAAGTAATTTCACCTGGAGGCATTTGTGTTAGAAAGGCAAACACAGTTGAAGGTGAAATATCTCTTTGAGCATCAAAGCCAATGAGGATATGCTGTGTGGGCATGTCAAACAGAGGATAACTGGATGCTGCGAGGCCAAGCTCGTAAGCGTATTTGGTCCTCTGACCTGTTCCTAATGTGTCGGCTCAGACAAGGCAGATAAGGAAGGAAAAGAGCTTTTTTATTTTATTGCCTCCTGAAAGCAGCGGATGGTGAAATTGAACTTCTGTGAGTTATCTAAACGGCGCTTCAGCTGTCCAGGCAGAACAGCTTGGCCAATTTAGTATCGTTCACATGATCCTCATGAGGAAGAAATGACAATATTGCATTTTCACCACATGAAGACTTTTATCACAGAAGCTTTGATTAACTGATTTATGAGATACAGGACGATGGACATGGAGGTATAAAAGAGGATTATATTTGAGGATTATTAAATGTGTCCGGCCATAAACCTCTGTTTTAGAGACAATGACATATTCAAAGTGTATTATACACAAAATGACACTCCAGAATATGATGATCATGTTCTCACATTATGTACCAGCACTGAATCCAAAGTTATGTACCAGCATGTGTGCTTAAAATACCAGCTGATGCTGGCCTGCCATGTGCCGTATATTGGAATTAACTCTACCCATATTGATGAGAATAAAAATACATTTGGGCGATTTAAAAAAATATGTAAACATCTGTGGACAAAGCATACATATCACATGAATGGAATCAATACATGTTGGCAAGAAATATGGACAAGCATTGGTTTACATATGGATTACAATGATAGTTGCCTATTCACAGGTAAAGCAGAGCGGGATTCATTTGGAGTTGTGTTTCTGGCAACGTAACAAATCCAATATTCACTCTCTTTTTGGGTCTGTTTTGGTCTTCTCCAGCTCATATGAAAAAAAACATCCTCTTTAGCTGCTAAATAATCCCCCATGTTCACCAGCTAATCACAAACTTGATCTGGGTACTGTGGGATAACCATAAAACTTTCAGCTCATTGTTTAGCTGTCTGGGCCACAACTTTACAGTTTTTGCTCCACTACCATTACTCTCATAGCATTGTTTTTAGCTTCAACAAAACTGCCGACTCAGCACCAACACATTTTGCAACTAGCGGGTTAACATCGTGGAGCATTTAGCGCCTAAAGAGCCAGATATTTCCCTCAGGAGTTGGTAGAGACTGAAAAAAAAACTAAGCTAAGAGAGGGTGAATACAGGACCCAAGGTTTGACATATCAACCTAAAAGGTGATTATATGCCAGTACTGTTTTCACAACTTGTTTCTGCTGCCATTAAGTGGCCAAAAAAACTCGAAAGTCATTGCAGGTTTAAGGATCTTTTACCTATGTTTGTATTCTGATTCTAGCTTGTACACTGAAGACTGAACTATACAGTAAAGAAACATACAGGTTTCTTCTTTACTATGCAGATCCCTGCAGTGACAACCACTTTACTGTAATCGTCATGTTCATGCACCCTGGTGATAAAAGGTATAGTAGTGTTCTACAGTTGGTCCATGGAAAGCGAAAACACATCTTAGCTCTAATTTATGCAAGAAATGTAAAAAGGTACAAAAACAGTTAGTACAGCAGCAGACTAGATTATGTTCTAAAAACCTTGGTGGTGAAAATTGAAAACACAACTAGCTTCATCATCAGCTGGCCCTGGATATCATCTTATTCTGTAGCTGCAAGCAATAACAGTGAGGCTCTCAGCTGCAAGAATTGTCATATCAGCAGACCAGTGAAACTTTCAAGACCACCGACAGTGACCACAGCAGCATTCATCACGGGAGTGAGAGAGAGCAAAGGCCCGAGTGGGAGTTCAGTACCTCCATTGCTCCAGTTCAAGCTCGCTGCCACAGGAATGGAAGACAAATCATTCGCCAAATTGCCAGCCACCCATCCGTGAATTCCAAACGTTCATGAGCGCTCATGTGAAGAGAAAATGAGTGCAAGTCTGAGGACGCTTGTGGGTGTGCGTGAGTCAACACTTTCATAAGGTATGTAAATTAGCATTTTTGACTCAAGATTTAAGGAAAGGTGTAGACCAAAGTGGAGCTGCAATGGTGTCTCTTTTAAATGATGGCCCTAATAACAGAGGATAAGGGACTGAATTGATGTCCGAAACACTTTCACACCCCAAAAATGTAATCCTCCTGTGTACGGAATTATGACACGACAGTAAAATAGAAAGAAGAGACTATATATTATCTTTAACAGCTAGGACGTTGTGTAAAAAGTTAATTTAAAGGATATCCATATGTATAATAATATAATGCCCAGTCACACATTCCACATAGTACAGCATTTAAAAATAGCTCAATGTTGTTGTAAGATGAATTGGAATTACTGCAATCAGTGGATTCACTCACAAGAGTTGAATAAATGTGTCCATATCTCTGTGTGGAATTCAACTTTGTAGAACTTTGACACACAAATCATCACCGTTGACCAATAGCCCTGAGTCACCCTAAACTCTTGACCTTAGTCGGCACTGTTAAGACAGGTAACACAGAGCCGGGAGTCTAGATTGAAGGATGCTTATTGCAGCTTAATTGCTTTGTTGTGCCGTCCACTTTTATGTAACACTAAGCCTGCTCTGTTGGAGTATTAACTGCTCCATTAAAGAGACAGTTGTTAGACAGTTGTTAGAGTCAATGGTCCAAATACGTCTTTTGAATTAAAAGAAATAAACATATTGTCCCCCTTAAAAAAACGGTATTGAATTAAAAAGATGTACAATCCTGAGAGCTAAATGCCAGAGGGAGTAGACAGGGTAAATAAAAACAAGCTCAGACCAGCGCTAGCTTTTTCTTGACTTGCTTGCGTGTTCAGCCATTAGCTTGCCGACTACTGTAGTTACACCACTGACCTTTCAGCACTTCCACTTTTCACTATTAATTTGGCTGTGCCACTGTGACTGCGTCTCTAGTCTGAATCTGCCTGTAAAGAGGTGCACGTTTTGAAACAGTGGTAAAAGTGAATTACAGTAGCACACGTATCAGGCACACACACACACACACACACACGTGGTGTTGTTCATTTCATACAAGCTGCTTCTTCAACGATGCTTTAAATATCAAGTCATCAGTTTCATGAGCTGCATGGATTAGGTGCAATAGCTCAAGCAGCACACCATCACTCTTTCCAACCACTCCTCCTGGTGCACACAGACACACACATAAACCCACACACCAAAAAAAGATGGTGCTCTAGTCTACAGTCGCCATGTGTTTCAACTTCCTTCCTCTCAGAGACAGTCATGACGCCACAAACACAAGTTGCACGTGGGAAATCAAATGCAGCTGCAAGAATGATGGAGAGCAGACAGAAGGTTGAAAATGTTCTTGATTCTTGAACTTCAGGAGCCAACAGACCCTGAGTTTAGTTTTTGTAGTGTTAGATGTGAAAGTTACTTCATATATGCAGAAGCCAATGAAGAAAACACCAGTCTTTGATGTTTACTACAACATATTCATAATCTAGTGAAACTGCAATTGCACTAACCCCCAGAGTGGAGTGTGTTCAACATTAAATTTAAGATCCACTGCAAAAACAAAGTCATCAGTCAACAGTCATCAAGGGACATAATGTACAGTTCGGATATCTTTGCATCATTGCACATGGATTTCAATGGGTTCATTCAAACAGCACAGAGGGGGTTTTCTATGCAAGCTGTGAAACCCTCTGTGGTGAAGGGGTGCTCATCCAGTAGCATAGGCCTATATTGTTAAAGATGAGCTGTGCATTCATGACACCTACCGTTTTATCACGTGTCACATGTCGGCCATCATGTCGGCCACAAAAGTGACAAAGTGATGTGTAAAAACATATGTGAAACAAGATGCACGCAGCGATCTGTTCCTGTTAGATAAACCCGGGTTGCATTCTGCATTTGTGTCATTTTCAGTGTTTCCGTGCGAAAAAAAGTTCCTGCAGAGTGGGTGGAACAACATCAACAGGTGTGCGACCCCAGAGCTTAACAACAGACTACCCGACATGCAAATTATGAAAACAAACTTACACACAGGCATGGTAGATGAACGCCCAGGCTCTGGGTCTCTCCAGCACGTTGTACAGGTAGTTTTGGAGCCGCCGGTAGTGCACGTTTCTCCGGCCGCTCTGCGCGCTGTATATGAGCGGCTTCCCCAGGAGGCTCAGCCGGGCTCCCTGCTTCCCCCTCAGGCTCTCCGACCCGGCAGCACCTGCTGACAGCAAACCGTCTCCCGCGTTGTTCATCATATTTCGTCCAGACTCAACATCTTTCAAGCCGTAGCCTTCGGTACGGTTACCCGGCGATGTCCTCATCCAGAGCCCGGTGCCGCCTTCGTCTCCGCTGTTGCGGGGCATGGCATCACCAAAGCGGGCATCAAGTGCGCGGAGGTCTTCTCAAGCATGCGTGTGGTGGGAGCTGTGCCCTGGACTAACAATACCTTCCACGTACGAGGCGCAGTCGAATAGGCGCTGGGAGTGAAACCGTTGTCAGAGCAAGGCACTCTGTTTACCGTCACACTTTGACCGCCCTCTTTCCTCTTGCATCAACCTGTTCACAAGCCATTCACACCACCACCGCCACCGCCGCGCGTAAAGGTATCCACGTGCCTGTCCTGTGCACGATGCTGCAATGTGACAAAATAACAAGTGGTTGTTACAGTTTGTTTCTGGCGGAGCTGGAGGGAAGATATATTTAGCATTAATGTTCAGCTCTCCTCTTCCAGTGCGCTTTATCGCCTGTTGCTTCAATACACAGCTGCGCGTCCACGGCAGAAGCACATCAGTGCGAGCGAAGATAAAGAGTTTGATTTTATCTCACCTCCACATTACTTATGAATAAATCGTTCACCCTCCAGGCGTTTCTTTTATGTGGTGGTGTTGCGCCAAGCAGAAATGCAAATAGGAAACCGTCGCTCAATTGTGTAATTTAATTTCCCGAAAAAGTTCCAAGTTACACCATCAGGTGACATGGATTACGATGATTTTTCCACTTGGTCGGCTCACTGAACATCTGCAGAAAAAAATATGCCGTAACCAAATTCAAAGACACTTTTATTAAAATAAAAAAAGAGTAATATGTGTAAACAGCCTACAGTTTCATCAAGCTTTGCACTCATTGTTTTAAGACTGCTCCGTCACCTGCAGTCGCTAACACCAGCATGTGTGAAATACACATTTCTGATGTCTCATGATTCAGCTGTAATATTGCTAATATATTAGAAACGATGCACAGTGAAGACCCGTGTCAGTCTGTTCTGTTTCAAGTGAAAGTGGTTCGACAAATGCCATATCAGTTATGCCTGCACGTGGACTTCTCCTGCAGGCGCACATGTAGGCTACACAGTCTCTTCTAGACTTGTTTTGTGCGCTTTGTAATCATCGACCGGATGCATCAAAGCGCTGAATACTGTCCACCACAGAAAACACTTGATGAACACATTACTGGGCCAAGCGGACTCGCTCGGTATTTGTGGCTGACAGCCTTATCAGCATTAGTCAGCATCTCAAATATTAAGTATATAACAGACGGCCAGAGACCACGGTGTATTCTCATATTTAGAAGCTGTGAGAGTGCAGGACTCTACCTTCAGAGCATTGACTGACTGAACGACTCCCACTGTCTTCCAACAAAACTACTCCATCTACTGGAGGCCGCAGCACCATGCAGCCTTTGTAGACACGACAATCTCTCAGGGTTTGGATGCAAAACTTTTGTTTTGCTCTCAGTTCTGATTCTCAGTTTGCTCTTTACATATATGATACTACACAGTTAACGGGAAGACCTTCTGTGCAGTTAACATCACACAGTTTGATGGAGGTTGCGTGTGATATTGGTGATCTAGGGCGTGATACATATTCTTGTTGCACTAAGTGACCATGTTATTTGCCTGTTAATTACTTTCCTCCTTAGTACTTTTAAATACTGCATCCTTTGCTCTGTTCCGATAAAATAGAAGTAACCATGAAAACCTGATGCAGTGCAGCCAAACGTTGTCAAAACTCAATTAACTTGATTTAAAATTGTTGTGGATATCCCAAAGTTTCCAAAGATACCAAATATGTCTGGCTAGAAAACGGGGAAATGTAAGTCTTGGAGTTCAGCATGAAAGCTTATTCTTAACCTTCCAAATAACTGTTCTCGACTCAAGGGTTCACTTACTTGCTTTTTTCCAGGGTTTTCAACCACATCGGGGAACCAAGACCTTGTTCTGACTCAGTTGTCATATAGTCAAATGTCTTATGACATGTTGACATGACACAAGAAGACTTAAAAAAGTGCTGTGGATGAAATCATAAAAACAACAACGGATCCATCTTTGACTACTGACTAAACTCAATTTGTGGATGAGACTTTGTGATATGGTTGAAAGCTCTGGAAAAAGTAATTGGTTCTTTGAGTTGGGATTGTTTTGTCAATTGAGGTCTTGGGTTTATACATTTCACTCACTGTTAACATCAAATACACTAAGTGGCCACTTTATTGGTACAACCCAGGTAATCCAACACCATAACACCCATCTTTACAAAGATTGTGTCTAAAATTGTGTCTAAAAAATATCGAATTGTTTGTCTTTCCAATTAACATTCATGGGGGGAGCAGAATATAAGAAATACAAGAGTAGAAACTCATGTAAATACTTGAAAAAAATGAACTGAGGGCAAAACTGCTGAAATGTACTGTAACTGTACATGTTCAAGTAGGACTCGACCTTTCCTTTCGTTCCTTCTGAGAGAAAGCTGTGATGATTTTGCAAACGAGTGCAGTTATCATCTAATCTGGTCACGTGATGAGTTGGCTTCCTGCAACCAGCGCATGCCGACTGTCATGCATTTTCAACAAGACATTAGAATGGAGAAGAAAAGCCTCACGTTGAACACTTCTCAAAGTAAACAGTCTTTTTTTTCATGTCTGGAGACATGATTCGGCTCAGATGTACTGTTTCTCAAAGTTTGTTTACTTTATTTTTGCCCAGTTTCTTTTGAAAGGTCATCTCAATGGATAATATTAAAAATGAAGTTCCAGTCATGGTCCCCGTTTCCATCGATGTGTGTGACCTTTGACCTGATTAGAAAGATTAACCCCATTTCCTGGGAGCAGCATGGAAATTTCATCATGGCCTCTGACATGTATGATCTGTGGTTCTCTTTTCCACCATAATCCGTATCCATGCTTTGGGCATGGAGGTCGTGACCCCTGATGCTTTGACAGGGGGGGGGAACCGGGAGCCCGGCTGCCATGGCGGGGCTGGTGGGAGGGTTAGTCGAGATTGCATGCAGATGTTGTTTCGGGGGGCCCTCTGCTTATTTAACGAGAGGATGTGGAACATAAATCTCCCAAGCCCTCTGCTGCACTGTATTATATGTGAGGTCACACATGAGGTTCAACTTCCTCTTCAGTGAGACGCACTGTAGCAGCAACCGAGGCATAGAGTTGTGGCGTTATATTACAGTAGTACACGGCTGTCATGTGCTTTAATCAACAACGACTAGATAATAAAACGTTTGCTGTCCAGAAATGTAACTCTCCTATATGAGATTCTATTTTACTTTGGCATTTTCTTTCGCCAAGAAAAAACAAAACCCTGCTGATAAAAGATTAAGAAAATTCACTTTAATGGAAAAATTATTCCTTTACAAGAAAAGTATGCAACTCAATATATTACTTTAAAATAGGACACTTTAGTAGTAAAATGTTCTGCAAGCTGTTTTTTTTTTGTGCAGATGGGAGCAGGGGTGCATACGGGGAGTTAAGTTAGGATGATTCAAAGGGCCTGTGACTGACATCGGCCTTAAACATATTGGAAGAGTAGGGTTTATTATCCAATAGAAAATTATAGCCTGTCATCATTATTATAATATTTTATTTACAATGGACTAATAAAACTAAAGCGTTCTTTATTATTTTTATTTATCTATACAATAATTTACTACATATATCTATATATGTATCCCAATGTGATATATTGTTATATGGCCCAAATTCCCTGGTGGCGCCCCTGCTTGGGAGCAGTGCAACAAGCTGAGAACACAACATTGACATATCTTTAGGTTGTTCTGACAACCACGTTAGCATGCTGACTGCAGACACAGAGCAACATCATCATTCATTTAAAGTCATGTTTGTATCCAAATGTCAATTTCTCTCTCATTTTAGCTCCTTTTTTTTGCTGCCCACCATATCTTGTGAGAAATTTCTGGCTGCGTAGCTGCTAAATTATCCACAACTGTATGTTCACCAGCTAGTTGCTAACTTTGTCTGTCTGCTGTTTGGTGCTGGTATAGCACTCAATAGGTTTATCAGAGCTTTCAGTCAGGGACACTCTCTAAATAGATTTTTAAGTAAGTCATATTTAAATGAACCTCGTTGAGGTGAGAGTGGGCTGTGATTGGTGTGTGGCCGATTGGAAACGAAGATTGGGGGCGTATGACTTCAGTGTCCTGCATGAACTAACGCGATGCTTCATTTTTCTCTGAAAACAGCTGCCTGCTGCTGTTGGACACAAGGTTGATGAGAGCTAATGGGACTGAACCAAAACAATACATTTGCAGGCTGTAAATCAAAACCCTATGGAAGCCCATTCCCGTCAGCAAAAAAATAATAATAATTAATTCACAAAAAATAAATAAATAAAAATAAGATCACTAAAAAAAAATTATAATAATTAATTCACAAAAAAAAAAAAGTAAAAAAAGAATCCACCCAAAAAAATAAAAATATATATTTTTTACTTTTTCTCTGTCAGCAAAAAAAAAGAAGATGTTTCCAGTTGCTGTTTATTGGTCGCCACCTCAGCCACATTGGTTTTATTCTTTATACTCCAGAGCTGCTTCTTGCTTAACATTCTATTCAAGGGTGCGTTTGCTCATTACAATCCATGTGAAACATCATCTGTATTTCATGTGTTGTAAAGCCACGTTTAAAGAAGTCTTCAATGTACTCACAATCCATTTATATGTCATATATAGAGTAACCTATGAAGAGCTGCTTCTATGACTGTTGTGTTAAAGTATCTCATAATTTCGACTTTCTATCTCATAATTTCGACTTTCTATCTCATAATTTCGACTTTCTATCTCATAATTTCGACTTTCTATAGCAACTGGAAAAATCTGGTCAATGTTATGGTTACAGATGGATGCACCAAAAGTTTTTTTTTTTTGCTGGTGGAAAAAAAGTTAAATAAAAAAAGAAATTATTCGAATTATTATTATTTATTTTGTGGGTGGATTTTCTTTTTTTTTTGGGGTGGATTTATTTTTTTGCTGGCGGGAATGGGCTTCCATAAAAACCTGTTTAAACTAAAGTGATAAATGTAAAATCTATGGTATGGTGGTCTTGTTTTTTTTCAAAATAATTTTTTCACTTTGATCTTTTGACATTATGTCAAACTTAGATGAAGGCTGAAAAAAATAATAAATAGTAAAAAAACTGGATTTCTTTAGCGTCGAGATTTATGGGAGACACTGTAAAGGCGATTTGAGAGGCAGTTTTCTTCCACACATTCTTTTTATTTGTAAATAATAAAAATGAACCTTTTTTTTTAAATATAAAACATACACATCATTTGAGCCACATCTGTTATACAAACAAGTAATGTTGCAGTGAATGCTTTACTTTTTTTCTAATTCTCTTTTTGTTTCAGTGGAACACAGAAGTTGTAAACAATCAGCAATTTTTTTTCCTGTTAATACTGACAAAGAAAAATAAAAAAAGGAAAAAAAAAACCAGCTTCACCGGACGATGAAAAGAAAAGTCAACTCTTCTGAACGTGGCCGGGGGGTTCAGACATTGGGTTTGAAGCACAAAGTGTTCAGACGACAACTTTTAGAGTAGTGGTACACCTGTAGTTTTTGCGGCCAGTTTGTGGCCCAAGTCCATCGTCTTGTTTTGTCCCACTGCATGGTCCCTAATGACGTATTAATCGCTCCTCATTATATGACTTGGCCCCTTTGCAAATATCACTGAACCCAATGAAATTCCAGTGAATGGCTGTCGAGTATTTACAGTGTGTGACTCTCTGTGCATCTGCGTTTATTCTTTATATAACTTAACAGTTCATGTGTTAGCATATCTGAAATCATTATGTTGAAACATAATTCATATTTCCATATAAGTGGATCTGATTTTGTAGATATTTATTTATACATCGTCTCAGCCCCTTGGAGGTATACTCTGATGTGGAATAACAGTAGGAGGGGCTGTGAGGTCTGCTCAGTTCTACTGTACAGTACTGTGCATCTAGCAGAGGGTCTAGGAAAGACATCACCGTAATCTTGGGATTTAGTTTGAGAGACATTCAGCACCGGACTGAGGGGATGTGGAATTGACTGCAGTTGTGTTCAAATGTCTTTGTGTAATGGGAATGGCTTCGGTTTCTTGGTTTTATCTCTTTAATATTCAAGTACGAGCAAACTGTACAACTGCATGCAACATACAAGCGGCCCTACAGTATGTGGAACTAACACACGTATCTAGTTCAGCATCTTTTTTTCTGTATCTGTTTTGTTTTACAAAAATGTGCATGCAGCTTGGAACAGGTTCCAAAGTCATGCTGGCCCCGCAAATCTTTCCTGCTGGGAGGAGTCTGCGGGCCGAACAGAGGATGAGCATTGGTGACGGTGTCCCAACAGATTAGTCTGATTGGTTACTTTCACATTCACAGAGATGCACAAGCGAAACTGTGTGTGACTCTTATTTTTCAGTTTATTTGTCTGTTTCCTAACAACTTGACTAAGAAATGAATGGAACCAGTGACAGGATTGTTGCTTTTTTTTTCTCTTTTTTTAACTACATGTTTTGTTTTAGTTTTTTTTTCAAAAAGTTAAACTTTTTGTTGTAAAAAATCAAGCTCTTGTGCTTTTCTTTAAATTTTAAAATAATGTAAACTAAGGGTTGGATTAAAAACGTGCTGGGGTGAGGGAATGCACTCCCCAAAAAATGTGAAAAATTAGACGGTCCTTGCTCTTGCGTTTACTTTTTTTTCGTATTTTTTACAGTGATGTTGAACCCTTGTGATATTTCAAAGTGACATAAATTGTATTTATTGGTCAACCTCCTGGGAGGCTTAATATACATCTATACAAAGACGACTGGCCTGGACGTTTGCCAGTGGTGAAACGAGGAAAACAACGCTGCACGCTAATCTCACTGTCAAGTGTAAAAATCTAAGCTGTGTCATCATCACTAGTCCCCCCCCCCCCCCCCCCCTGCATAACACTTGCAGACATTTAATAGTTTTTTATCTCTTGTGTTTTGTTTTTTCTCTCCATGCACACACCAGACTGACAACATTATCATGAGCATTTCACGTACTATAAAAACATTTTGTGCCGGTAGTAACAAAGGGAAAAGAAATGGACGAGAAAGCAAACACGCTAAAACAGTGTGGCTTCAGAGCAGCCACGGTAAACATACTGAAAAGAGGATTTTTCAACAGAGAGAGAGAGGGACCAGTGATGCGGCTCCATGGTCTAGGCACCAGAAGAAGGCCCTGTGCTTCCAGACTGAATACCCACGGTGCGCAAGCGCCCTGCCTGAAGGCAGGGAGTGCCCGGCAGTCTGTAGGGGTATCTGGAGGAGGCCACTGCAGAGAAGAGTGTTCCACCTGCAGGTGTGGAGGGTGATTACCTCTGTCTCGAGTCCATACATTCCGATGCTTAACGTACATTTCTTTGCTATTGTTGATTCAGTTAAAAATCACCCTGCTTCATTTGATTCTCTGTCGTCTCCCGTCTCGAGAGCTACTTCTTGTTGTCTGTCGACAGCCCTGCTTCTTCAGCATACACAGAGAAAAAATATTTTCTTAATGGATATGAAACACTGAAATGTGGCGCTCCCTACAACAGACAAAATTAACCACGACAGGAGTGATTGTCAGATCTCAACAAAGCTTTCTTTTTGTGACGCTTCTTGATTGTTGTTGTTGCTCTACATTTCTGCCATCTTTTTGTTTTTGTTTCTCTCTACAGTACGTTTCATGAGATTTCTACTTGTCGAGAGGTGTAGAGCTGTTGGTCCACTAGGATCGGACTCCAGGAGGTCCAGAGGAGCTGTCGAGTGACGACTGGGAAGCCCGTCGCGTTAGGGAGGCAAGTGTCGGATCGACCAAGGATGACGGGGGGAACAACTTGTACCAGCCAATGACTGTGCTTGATAAGTCCAGCTCCTCCAATAGGATTTGTGCAACTCCCATGAAGCTTTTATGGTCCATGCGGCCGTAGTCGCCCCATACAATCACCTTAAGAAAATATATTTTATGTCAAATTACTACTATACAATATTTAATCATTATGAATTTTGGAATAAAACATTTACATTTGTGATGAAGAGAAATATGGTGAGGGCTCACCTGTAAGACTTTACCCTGTGGGCTTTCCTCGAATAGCAGTGCTTGCTGGTACAGTGGGTCAAGTGTTTTCCGTGCAATCTTGGTTTTCTTTTTGGCTACGTACGCTCCATTATTTAGCAGATAGACCTTGACATATGGAGCTGAAGGCAAGAGACAAAGCAATAAAAAAAGCCATTAGTGGGGAACACAGCGACTCTCCAATATAATCTAGATCAGATCTCACAGTTGGTTGCATCTTTATGGGAAGGGAATGTACAGAGCAAGCTTTGGCTGGGTGTATCTACTGGATTTCACTGATTGTAGAGTGTATATATATATATATATATATATATATATATATATCCTAATCTGAAGATTGCATGATTGATATATTGAGAGGGAGGGAGTGATTAGTTGCTTTTTGGTATCTCAAGGATGGTCAGGTTCTCACCAGGGAGGGATTTGGATCCTGGCTTTTGTACAAGTCCTCGAGCTCTGATAACTTCAACCTCCAGCTGACCCTTTTTCTCCATCATACCAATCTGGATGTCACCTGGGAAGCACAGAAAAGACTGTTGTCATATGAAAGCAAGAGATCAATGTTTGCCACAAGTATAACAAGTCAGAAGAAATAAACAACACGGGTGGTAGTGACTGCACACTCAGCCCATGAAAACATGTGAGAAGAGATTTTTCTATTAACACAGATGAGATTAACAATATTATACAATATTAGTATATTGCATACTTGATATTTAATGATATTGCACTATATTATTGCATCATCAATTATCTTGTACCGTTGCAGTATATAGTTACTAGTTACATATAGTACATATAATATAACATTACATTAAATACATATCTAATCTAATATTGTTATTATTATTATTATTATTATTATTATTGTTGTTATTATTATATTTGAGTTCACCCAAATTTTCTCCCTGGGTATCACAAGTGTGTGAAACTTCAAACCAAAAATGAAATAATTTTCAAATAAAGACAATTACTGTGTAAATAATAACATATAATAAATAGGAAATTGAAAAATTAAATAAAAGCTATATATGTATACTGAAATGAATATCCAAAATATATATTATAAATGCAAAAGAATAGGAATAATTAATTTAAAGAAAAAAAAGATAAATTAATTATTAAAAAACATATACATCATCAGTATCTTACCAATCGCAGGAGTAGCCAGTGTTTGTCTTCCCACTAGCTGAGCCGGTCCCAAGCCATCCAGGAAATCACTGAACTGACTGCTGGCACCCACATTGACTCCCGAGAAGATCAAACTAACACAGAAAGCACATAAACGTGAATTAATTATCACAACACAATGAATAATTATCCCTACACAGTCGGAATACTTGATATAATCCACAACATGCTGGCATACAAACTGTCACATCCACGTCATTTTATTCAGGGTGCTTTAGTTGGGTGTGACAGCAGCTGCAGTAGCTTTAACGGTGTAGCATTTGCTGTTTGAAACTAATGAAAAATATATATATAAACATTGCAGCCTGAAAACACAGGTGGAAATATAACAGATATAATTACACTATCATTTGGAATTCTCCTTTAAGAGAGAAAAAATGACAAGGGAGGGAGTTTGGTATAGAGTGTGTGTAGATGGTTGATTAAAAGAAGGAAGTGGTTGGTTTACTGACTTCCCCTCAGAGTTGTAGCTGTTCATGCTGCCATTGTTGGACTCTCTGCTGGGCTGGCGGCTCATGTTCCTGGTCAGCTCGACTGCCATGCCGGTCTCTGTGCTCCTTTGGATAGGTGCACCCTTCTCCTTCTTACTCTTCCCTTCTGGATAAAAGAGTACAGACAGGATTCGTCACAGTGTTGTAGTTATTTATTTCAACGGACAAAATGTGCAGATGTGTCTCATGCTCATCCAGTTAACAGTAGAAGGAGGGTACAATGAAGGTGCAAGTCTGTTGAAAAACAGCGTTGATGAAATCAGTTATACCTTCACCCTGACTCCAAACTACAGCCTTATTGAAATACACAACATTTTAAGTCAGATCTCCCACTCAAAGAAAAATTAAAAAGATGAATCTATTGTTAACGCTTGACAGCGACTATTTTTCCTTAAAGGTCTGTTTGAAAACCCTCAAAAGACAACACTATGTGATTCAAGTCGAATTCTTAAAGGGACAGTGTGTAAGATTGGGCGGCCGCGGTGTGGAGTCAGATTGCACGTTGCTCAAGGTTGCAGTTTCACAAGTGTGTTGACAAACTACAGTGGCCTTCAGGTAACATAACAACCCAAAAGGCTCTCTCTAGAGCCAGTGTGTGGTTTGTCCGTTCTGGGCTACTGTAGAAACATGCCAGTGAACCTGTAAAGAGGACCCCGCTCCCTGTGTAGATATGAAGGCCTCATTCTAATGCAACGAAAACACAACAAGTTTCAGGTGACGAAACACTAATGAAAACACATTTATGAATATCATAATCTATTTTTGCTTATCCCCCGATATGCTACATATAGGTCCTTCAAAGAGAAATTTCACCACCTCAATTGACTACATTTACCATCAACACTGATTGGACTTCCACACCAAAGGTGGCAAATTTCCTCTCTATTTTGGGAAATACGCTTATTCGCTTATTTCTTGCCAACAGTTAGATGAGAAGATCATTACCACGCCCACGGCTTCATGCTAAATATTATTCTAAACTAAACCAGCTGAAAAATGTCAAACTCCTTCTTTAAACCGTTTCACTACTGATAAAGTGTTTCTTTTAGAACAGAAAATCACAGAGGTTTAAGAGAACCTTTTCCCTTTAACCCTTGTTGTGGGTATCCTGTCTTTAAGTGACATTTGTTTGATGGTTATTCTTTCAGACTTGAGAACATTGACATTATACAGCTGTTTTCAGAGGCTGCATAGTGCCCCACATTACATTTGAACTGAACTCCATGTGTAAAATCAGTGCAGTGCCCCAACAACATTTTAATCACAGATTAAGAAAAAAGTTTTCCTTTAATCCATGTGATTAGGAAACAACAAAGATTGTAGGGAAATTGTCCATCTTCCAGAGCACATCACTAATGGGGCATAGCCTTTTTAACATCAAGCAATTCACTAGTGGAACGAAAAAGTAGAAAATGACACGGCAGCATAGAGCTTCAGTTGAGGACTTCATTCATCTCTTTCTGAAGCACGGCCAAAGTCACACCCATGTCCTGCCGAATCTGGTAATCGGTAGTAAACAGGAAAACAACAGCGTGTGGCATCTTGGACTGGGATGCGTCCAACTTCTAACTCATAATATTGGTATGAATGGTGCAAAGAGAAAAATGTAGCTGCATGTCTGAGCCTCCCATCATCCCTTGTGTATTCTTAGCATGAGATGATTTTTTTACATTTCCTTGAGCATAAGTCCCTTACCTGCTTTTTCTCTCATCTATCATGAAAAATAAATGTTTTTTTTAAATTAAGGTTTATCTTTGCACTATCTCTACTTCCTCTCTACATGAGGAGGAGAGGCCCCTTTAGGCGTAATGTTCTCTAAAAGCTTTTTATGTCCACTCCAAAGAAGGAGGAGTACAGTGTTTGGCTTCCATCATGAGTCTCACACCCCCCCCCCTGTGGTAAAAGTGCATACTGGAGTCAGACCAGACCAAAACTCGTACTTTAAGTAAGTAAATGCTTTTGGGTTTGAATGTAGCGTGGCGTTTGTGCACTCCAGGGAACTTCACATAAAGTTGAGGGGCTCAAACAAAAAGGTTCAAATCTATGCAGCAAAGGCCGAGATATCCTGATTCATAGGATTAAGTTTGGTTAACTTTCACTTGTGCAGATGAGACAGCTAGTAGTTGCCTTAAATTAACATCAGCTGCCCACCTCTTTTGTCTCTGTGTTTTAGATCGGACAATTTTGGGAAGACCTCGAGGCTCCGAACATTAACTGGAATGTCCCCAGTTTGCATCTAGAAAGGGTAGAATTTCATCCCCCATCTATTTACTCCCCTGGTTTTCTGTTATGTATCTACTTTTGACCATAAATAAAAGGCATAAAATACCTCTAGCTACATGAACTTGTCTCGTGGCCTTCTGGCCAGTCGTTTGAAACCCCTGCTGTATATAGATGTAACATCACACAACAATTTCTGTATAATAGTTTTCAAGATTTGGGTGTGATGGGCGTCATTCAAACAAATGTGGCCACAAACAAACCCCTCTTTGGCCCTAAATATAATCTCAATTACTTCTAAACTCGTCACTCAGACTCATACAGGTCAAAGTAGCTGTTGTTATCCCCCAATATAATGAACATTTAGTCATAATATTTAGTGTTTACCCAATTCTTTTAGGAGCAAATGTGCCACATTCATATAACAAATAGCTAGTGGGATATACAGTCACCAGTGACTATTTCATGGTTGCCGTGGCAACTCACCTGGGCCGCTGATCTGCGAAGTGCTGCGACTGCGACGGTTACCGACGATGGCCACCACCCGCGCGCTGAGGCTGGAGCGTCTCTTCTTGCTGCCCCCACCCACCGTGCCCAGCGCTGTGTCCGATTGGCTGCCGTCGGTGCGCTCCTGGGTGTAGATCTCTCCGCTCACGCTGGAGCTCTTCAGCATGCTGCGGCCCACCGATCGCATCTGCCGACTTGAGAGAGAAGACGCTGAGTGACACTGTGATCTGGTGCAATGGAGAAGAGCTATTATCAAGGTCTCTGTAACTTCTTCTATACTGTACCTTCAAAAACAGGAGTATTGACAAGAAGTGGTGCATGGTTGTAATATTTCAAACTACCTGTTGTTGAGGAGTGATGTTTAATCACACAACAAGTGAAACAAATAACAGTATACGCCTGGGATCCCAAAGATAAATGAGGATGACATATCCTAAATTACAAAAAACTTGAAATACAGATTTGCTTGTTTTGATGCAACAAAATTGTGCTGTCATGTGGGCCAAGAAAAAGAGAGAGCAGCCTGTTTATGGTTAAATGTTCTAGCAGTCCAAAGCTGATAATCATATCATGTACTGAAGTTCATTCTTCTCAAACGAGCCACTACACGCGTACAGAAGCTGCCCAGCGACCGATGCTGCCTCGGAGGGGTTCGGATGAGCCATCGCATGTCCATCCCCTCAGAGGGGGTCAAAGTGCTGCAGGAGAGCCCAGCTATGCTGCCCCTATCACCCATAGCGCCTACTCCCAGTGGGCCCCTAACAGCCACAGTCCAGTGGTCCACGGGAACCAGTGAACGACTGGAAAGGGGGAGGGTGGTTTGAGGCCTCTCAACCGCCCCCTGCAGGGGGGTTAGAGAAGGGCGTGCAGCAGCGGGAGAGGATGGGAGGGGAGGATCCAGGTCTGGAGGATGGAGGGGGTCCTGGCAGTCACAACACATCGGGATGCATGCAAGGAGGGATCGGAGGGATCTGAGACATGCAGAGGGGATTGCACAAACATACACAGAAAACAAGGGCCAAATATAACGTAAATGACAAACAATATTTTACAAAAAGGAAATTGATATGCATATATGTACAATGTTGGATTTATGGGTATCGAAACATTCTAGCCATAATATATTTGTTGTCTAAACTAATACCCATGAAACTGTCGGATGAACATCAGCAGGAAAATTCTGTTCCTGCTGATCCTGAAAATCTGTTTTTGTGGTTCAATTCTTAAAGGTCAAGCTTTTGAAATACATCTTTTCATCCAACATCAAGAGATCCTAAGTATATGCAAACCAATGCAATGAAAGGCAGGAAAATCTGAAGATTAATTTGACTCGATTTGAGCAAAAGAGCGAACATGAGCAGCGTTCAGTGAATTATATGAAATTGATGAGGAGCAGTAGATCATAAATATAGGCATATCAAGCAGGGAAACAGGTTGAAGAACATAGGTAATGCATGAAGACGTAAGAAGGGTACAAGTGTTTCCTTCATCTGTATGTACTCAGTCACTTCTGTTATCAAACTGGCCTGAAGCAGATGTGAGTATCCACCGAATACAGATAATAATATGCTACTCTGAGTGAAAACAGACCCAAGGCCAGCCGTCCTTGTTCATCACTAGATTACCAATTGCTCTCTAAAAACAGGTCCCTTGTCTGAATTATGAATCAGCCACATTAGTCCCTTTTCATAAATGGTTGCTGACTCCATCATCTGTTTTTTTACTGTTTGTGTGATGACAGGGTTATACTCGGGCATCCTCATACTTTTGCCCGTATGTTTGTGATAGGGCTTGTTATTTTATTGATAAATATAACAATAAAAAAGAGACCCACTGTCTCTCTGTCTCTCTCTGCCCGCCTCTCTCTCTCTCTCTCTCTCTCTCTCTCTCTCTCTCTCTCTCTCTCTCACCTCTGACTCTAGAAAGTGTGTCAAAGGCCGTGGGGCTGTGCTTTTATAACGGTCTACTTGGATTGATCTGTGCTAAAGCCATTAAGACTGGGGCCCCTCTCTCTTCTCCTCCCAGACCTCAATACATTAGCCAGCTAATAAGATGCACTACATCAACACTTGGCCCACTGACGACCACTGGGATAGGGTCGTTTGTCCCTGTCAGCACACTGCTACTGGTCAGCCGGGGATGTGTGTGTGTGTGTGAGGGTGTGTGCACATAAAGAGAACGCAGGGATCTTTTGTGAGTTTTTATTTATATCTACCTTTTCATTATTTATTTTAGCTCAGTTTGACTTTTATTTTTGCAAAAGTTTCAAAGTTTTGGTTTTATTTAATTTTGAATTACAGTTTTATATTTTTTAATTTTTAAAGGTATGTGCTTTATAAAATCGATATTCATTTATTAATATAGTCCTCGACAAATACAACGTTGTGAAGACTTCAGATTTGTACAATTTATTCTTGTTTTATGCTGCATGCAAATAAAAAAAAAATCTATGAGTAATTATATTCATAAAAAAAGAGTTTCATCTGTGTCCCTTTCATCTGCTAGCAAACAACACAAAAAGACACTGCTGTATGGTGGGATGCACTACCAACAGGGTAAAGAAACCAGCTGTCAAACTGAAAAACTGAGCCTTTAAAGAACCAAAAGTGAGGCATCAGCAGGAAGAATGGGAAAACTGTGGGATCATGACACTGAGTATGACTAACGATATGTGTGCAGCAAGAATTTAGTCAAAATATTACTTTATTACTTTATTTCTGTAAATTAAACTAAAGCATTTTGACAGAATGCAACTTGTGTTTTAGTGGAATGTAGGTGAATCAGAAAGCTATGCAGTATTATGTTTGTGCCTTAGTGGTTTTCAGATTATGATGCGTTGCGCTCTGTCTTTAGGGTTCAAGTTAAAAAACCTGGATCCTACACTTCCCATTATGCAACATGATTGCATCTTCCATTAGATCCCAGTTTGTAACGCATGTTTTCTGTTAAAATGTGTAGTTCCCTGATGACATCATCGGGGTTGAGGAGGACTCTTCATGACAAATAAACGAATCATTATGTGTAAAATCGGTGGCGTGATAACTTTTAGAGCAGGTAAGTTAGTAATGATGATGCTTTAGAATGTGTGGATGTGTGACAAAGCACAAAATGAGACACTGGGTCCAACATTTAAGGAAATGCTTCCATTCAACCAGATATTCTATTATCCAAGTTCAACCCTAGTGTCAGTGAGTATCCCCTCTGCTGAAGTGTCCTTGAGCAAGACTACAAGTTCAAGCTGACCTCTAACTTCCCTTTGAAGGCTGCAAGCAACAAGAAAATACTACTTTTTCCTTAGAGAGATCAATAAGAAATTGTCTGTAATTGCTGCCATTTACAAAGTTTCCGTTGTGTTTTGTTGTCTTAAAAAAATGGGGGATTTAGGGAATCTATCTTGGGGATCCAGATCAGGTTGTTCAGTAAGAAGACGGATCGTCTGCCATCATCAGTGAATTCACCATTTGTGATCTATTGATCTTTACCTGGACTCCCTCGTGTCTCCGGCTACAGTGTGTCTCCTGCGATGCAACTCATCAGAGAATCGTCTCTTTCCTGCAGCCCTCCTCCTCTCCTCCTCTCCATTCACCCCCCACGAGATCCTCCTGTCCCTCCTCTCCTCCTCTAATGATTTGGATCTGAGTTCAGTTTGTTTTGATTTCCACCATTCAGCGTATGTGTGTGTGTGTGTGTGTGTGAGGAGAGAGGAGATAGAGTATGCACAAGGACAGAAACATGCAGCAGTTGGCATGCAGGAATAAAACAGAAAGACACACAGTGATTAGCATGCATATAACACTGACTGAAATCCACAGCACCTTCAACATCTTAACTGAACATATGACCAACAGCCAATGAGGACTGACCTGAG
This sequence comes from Leptoclinus maculatus, assembly GCA_032191485.1. NCBI lineage: Eukaryota > Metazoa > Chordata > Actinopteri > Perciformes > Stichaeidae > Leptoclinus > Leptoclinus maculatus. Next base: position 4,300,385 of record JAVDOI010000009.1, read on the forward strand.
TCGTCCTCCGGGTCGTTCTGATTGGATAGACATGTAGCTGGTGCTACTGAGACGGGAGGCACTGCTGGCTCGGGAGAGGGCCGACGCATCGCTCATATCGCTGTCTGACGATCTGGCCGACATGTTGTCGCTGCTACGCCTCTGTTCTGCGTACATCTACGGACAAAGACAAAAGGGGGGGGGGGGGAATTAGTCATATAGTACATATAATTTATCAAGTGCAAGAGGTGGAGGAGAGGATCTGAAAACAACTGGGAAACTCTGATGCTGACCTCCCGTTTGGTCTTGAGGTCCGTCTCAGGGTCGTGGGAGGCTGAAGGCCGGTAGGAATGTACTTTCATCTGCAGCTGTCGGGCTCGCTCCTCTACTGCGAGGGCTGAGACAAAAGAGACAAAAACGAGTAAGATATGAAGAATATCTTATCTTCTATAAAAAAGAAATAGAAAAACAAGGGAGAATAAATCAGAAACAGCAGTGTGTTCCCGATAAGAGAAACCTCAGGGAATATCTTGAAGATGCAGGATCTGGTTTCTGACACTAGATGGAGCATGATGTGCACTGATGGCACGCAAGTGACAGAAAGAAAATTGTTTGTTTGTTACGTAAGTGGCGTTACTTGAGTACGTTAGTTCCGTAGGAGTAAAGTAAAATAAGTTAAAGTTTCACACAGGACATGAACAGCGGTCCCTTGGTTGAAAGTCCTGTGTTTGTTTGACTTTCTCACTCTTCATTCTATGTCAGTGGATCTGACCGTCGAATAATTACATTGGAATAAGTTAAAAGCCTGCTGCGTCTACGCTAAACGCTATCAGATGCCGAGAGACACTGATAAAGCCTTGATAGTTGAAGAGATGGGAGTGAGAATGGGTTGTTCTTCAAGATCACTTCAATTTAACCTTTTGCTCAAGGCCTTATCAATATTTTTGTATTTTAGTTTTGGGTGTAAGTGAACTTTCATTCACATACACTGCAATAGGAAATATACAGGGACACATTTAGAATGTTAACGTTTAAAACTGAAAGGTCGATAGGCTGCCCTACCCTAATCTGATTGGAGGAGCTTTTCAAGGCTAAATACATCCTGACAGACTACTCAAGGAGAAAAGAAAACCTCTTGCCTTATGTTTTTGGGAAAGATTAAATAAAACAAAAACAGAGAACTAAATGTATATTTTGTGACTAACATGGCATTATAATGTTATATGCTAACTTCACCCATTAGCCATGACTTTATTGTGACCTACATCATCCTTGCGGACAACATACCTTGCTCTATAGTGCTGCTTTTTGCAGGGAGCTGAGGCAGCTGCCTGCCCCTGCGACCTGATGAGGGCGTCCCCGTTGGAGAAGAGGGGCTGCCATGAGGGTGTGCTCTGACAGACAGGAACATAAAGAGACAAGAAGATAGCAGAAGAGGTATAAAAACACATCATTATAACTCAGTGGCGGGCCGTGCATTTTATGCCTGGGCCTTGAACAGCTACGGTGCAGATACATGAATCCGTGCATGACGGGACGCTGGTCATTAACGGACAATGCATAGTCAAATCAACGTAATGTAACGATGGCCTGCCTCGGACGGCGCTAGCCGCTATTGGCCTATCTCGAACGATTCCGTCGTGACGCACTTTCTTCGGCGATCGCCATCCAAGTGTAAATAATATTAATTCATACATATCAAAGAATCTACGTGTCAAATTTCATGAATATATATGGACGTTTACATGTCTAAATACTATAGGAAAGTGACTTTGATGGGAGAAAGCAGAAAGAACACTCGGCGACGCTCGGGCGACGGTGGAGTTGTTGAAGCGTGATATCTTATTGTGAATGACAGAACTACGTTCCCGGATGTGTTGACAGCATTAATGGTAATTTTGGCGAACCTGTAACAAGCGAATATCCCCGAAAAACCAGCAGCACCCAGTGTTTACAACATGGATAGAAGTTTGGACGGATTACGCCAATAGCGGCGCAAGGCTAATTCACCGGCGTTAGCGTCCTTTTAACGACTCTGGTAAAGGCAAAGCTAACTTTAATAATTACAACGATATTTAGTTCGAAAGGTACGAAGTTAAACTTTAGTTTAACACCATTAAATCAACTGAAAACATTACACGATCATTTTTATCAATATTTTAAGTGAATTTTATTGGAACAATAGCTAAAAACGATTTGCAGAAGCCGGCCGGCGTTTTTAACCTACAAGTTAGTATGTTTGCAGTTAGCATCAAGCTACTTTTGTTTCGCCAGCAAAAACAACGCTACTTCCGGTTTGTATTCCTTGAGAATTTAAAGCCTCTTCCTTGAATTAAATGACAAGAAATGTTGAATTTATCACAAGAACTGCACAGATTATGTTAAAGAAATAGTTCCTGCCTTTTATCCCCTAGCTTTGTAAGACAAAACTACATTTTTTCAGTCAGTCAGCCATACTGGAGAATGTTGACATCAACATGTAACGTTACGACTTCTGGTTGTATTTTTCAAAATAAAAGACGGGATTTTCCAAACTGACAAGAAAATACATTTGTTTACTTTTGAGTATTCCCATCAGTTCTACTAATTCTGCTGCACCACATTTTGGAGGCAGATCTATTTTTTACTATTCAATTTATATGACTTATTTGAATATGATGCTTTATTATGAACGGTGGTGGAAAATAAATATGTAGCCCATGTTTACTCACGCATTTTTAAGTACCTGTACTTTATTATTTACATTTTGAGGGTTAGGAAAGCCTACAACAGTACGTGTATAAGCACGGGTTCTTAAAATGACCTCCACCACAGAGAGCTGCAACTGTAAAAAGCTGGTTTACAGTTAAATGGCAATTCATCTCTAAAAAAATATAAATTTATAGTAGTCTATATCTTGCTCATAAAACGTCTGAATGCAGGACTTGTAATAGGCTATTTTTACACTGTGGTACTGCTGCTTATAGCTAACTATCTGACCACTTCTTCCACCACTATGAACTACACTACCCAGCAGCTTATAGCGTTAAAGCAGTTAGCTCCCACTCAACAAGCTAGCTACAACATCAAATACAGCTTTAAACGATGTACATATGTAATAATGATTAGATGATATCATCTTGATGGCTTAACATTCACGTGGTCTATCTGGCTGTATAATATAACTGTGTTCATCACTAACTGGAGTAAAGCCCGAAAACTGAATCACAGAGACAATAAACTGATGCTCAGTAATGTAGGTCAAAGGTAGGAGAGGAATAGATCGGAATAAGTAAAGGAGCAGGAGATGTTAAGGAAGTGGCACTGAGTGTGTTTAAAGACAGTATGCACATTATCTCAGTATTTCTATAAATCCCAGTTACTTTACTATACTATACTATAAAATAAACGTTTGAACAGTATAATATATTCACATGACTACCTCAGTTAACATGGTTGTTATAGTTCTTTCTTGGAATTAACTTTAACATGATTTTGGCGTGATGTGATACTTGTGCATACAGTATTACCACACTCAGTGTGACATGGAGGAAATCAGCACACGGAGTGGAGGCGTAGTGCTGGCTGTAGCATGCACCTGTCTAGCCGTGGCGAGTTTGGGCAGGACCCAGCCAAGGCCGTCTGGCCAAAGGGCCTCAACGGGCCCCCTCTCCCCCTACTGCCCCTCAGGATAGAGGTGGGCTGGATACGACTGCCGTCAGCAAATCAAAAGAAATGAAAATAAAAAAAACGTATAAATACAGCAAAATGAAATCAAAAGAAACTAATACAACACTTATTTTGTGTGCCATTTAGACTGTGCAGAGGTCCATAATGATAAGTGTGTGCAGAGAGCGTGCAACGGACGTTAAACTCAAACAATCATCAATCAAATACAGCTGGGGCACTCTGCTTCAACATACTAGGGACTATCTTAAGTGCTTAGCTGAGCAAAATCCAGTAATTATGTCATAGATATTTGATTTGATTTAACTTTACTATCAGAATATTTCTCTAGAATCTGTTTTGCGTCCCAAGATGTACAATGTTTCACATACGTAACAAAACACAACATTTAACCAAACAACAAAACAAAAGCCCACTACAAATCATATTACAGACATTACAAATAAGTGGATGAAGTGCAACATATTTAATCGCTCCCTTTTACATTCTTAAAACCTAAACTCTGATTTGACTCAAGCGTTTGACCCACAATCATTGAGCAGATCCATAGAAGTGGAGCCAGTTTAACTTTAAGCGGAACATAGAGACAACTGATTCCATACAGCACAACACTTATTAATGGTTGGAAAAACAATACCAGGATCTGTTTGTTTGGTCTAACTGACCTCTCCTAAGAAAGTAAATGTGTTGTTGTACTTTGCAATCTATATGTGCACCATAAAATAAAGCAGCGTCCCCATAGATGCCTAAAATATGTATAGGATTAAAGTGGTTCAATCTGTGTGCCATTATTGACGGCAACAGGTGGAGGATAAGAGCTCGCTGGAAGACCAAAAATAATAATTACAAAATCACTTCACCAATCTATCAGTACAATAATGATGAATACTCGCATTCAACACAATAGTGCTGTATCATCTGAACACACAAAATAAATGTATTTGGAATATTAGTCTTCCAATCGTTTGCAAGTGTGAAGAGTAGATGTGAGCTCACACAACCCTATGGTGCTCCTGAGTTATTAACAATGGACGTTGAAAATGTCGTATTAACTTTAAAGGTTGTTAAATTTGACATTCAGAGCATGAATATAGCAGCAAACAAACAGAACAATGTCTACCTGAGCAGAGAATGAAATTGCTCTCCCTCTGTGTGTTGTAATCTGAGCTGTTTGTGCGTGTGAGTCCTATGTGTGTGTGTGTGTGCCCCACTGGCTCGCTAATCGCCGCCACTCTGCACTGCTCGGTAGTTACAGCTGATGAGTCGTAGTCGCGGAAGTGTAACGCCCACCCTCCGGTTCCCCACAGGTAAACACCGTTGGCACTGTTGTCTTTGTTTGCACTGTTAATGCTGTTAGCACCGTACGCTGTTGACTGCCGACTTAGTCGCCATGCTGAGAGCCATGTGGAGGCAATCCCTCAATCATAGATATATGCTCTGAATTTTGAACTTAGCACCTTTAAACATTTGTACAAATGAATGGTAATACTGAATCAGAAGAGGATTATTCTCCATTATGTTAAGTAGTAGTTAAGAGGGAGCTTTTTTTGGTTTTCCGCTATCATTCAAGGGCACATACTGCACAAGCCGTGACTTAAAAGAAGGAAAACAAATCAATAACCAGTCAATAACAACAACCAGTCACAGGCGGTAGATATCATCCCTCAGGCAAGAAGAGAAAAAGCAGCAGTAATGAGAAGAGTTTAAATAAGGTGAGTCAGTGAACGAATGAATGAATGAATGAATGATCTTACCTGTCCCCTTCCAGGCTTCTTTTGCTGCCCCTGTGACAGTTTGGACTTGATGAATTGCTACACTGCCTGTTTTAGCAAACAGCAACCACAGAGAGAGGAGTAGTAGAGAGGAATAAAAAAATAAAAAATATGGAGAGTGAAGACCCACAGAATGGCAAAAGTGAATACTGACTGATGTGTTTGATCTAATGTAAAAGGCACAAGACTTTATGGTTTGGTTTCTGTGGTTCGTAAAAGCAACAGAGCTGAGAATTGCACATTCCAGAAACATTTTCCTACCAGCAACAGTGTTACAGAAAAGAAAGCGCTTTAAAGCCAGAGAAGTGGGGGGAATTCAGAACGGGCGCACAGCAGAAAGGGCAGGTGGAGCAGAATAAAAGAGGGATTACACAGCTTTAGACCACAAATATTTACAGGGAAAAGGAACAGACACAAGATCTGTGCAACGCTATCATTTTAGATTGAGCGCTAAGCTACAGAATGGGCTTTGAAGGTACAAGCAGGCAAGCAGAGCTGTAGCGTAGTGTTTTAAGAGCTGGGGACAGCAGCAGGGGCAGGCCTGGTACCTGTCTTCCTCAGGGGCCACATGTTCTACTAAGATCCTGGGGCTTGGGGGAGTCTTGCGGGGCAAAGAGTTGGAGCACCTAGAGGGGCGGAAGGGTGGAAGAGGAGCATCCCAAGGTAGGAACACCGGGAGAGGTTGTTAGTGTGCGAAGGTCAAGGATTTGAAATTGTGAATTCTTTTTTTAAGTTTTATGGCACAATATCAGTCAAGGTTCAGCTTGACTTGACTGATGGCACATTTAAGGTTATGTTAGAAATCTGAGCATTACAAGCACTGACTGTACAAAGCAACCCTGTCTTTTAAAAACTACGTTCCGATATAACATAACTTCATTATTAATAACGTTTCGAGGGAAACATATCTTCTCCTGGATTAAAGGCAGTTTTAAAAACTTGGCTAGGTTTAGTAAAAGATCCTGGCTTGGGTTTAAATAAGTATGCCTGTTACATAACTAAACTTACGTACACAAGTAAAGTTAAATACGTTACTTAAGTGAATTCACACGGGACACATCAAAAACAAATGTAATCCAGGAGAAAATGTTTCTTGACATGTAATTGACAATGCACTTTTGTTGTCTGAGAAGACAATTTGACTGAGACTGGCTAGTACAAAGTGGTAAATGTACTGGAAATTAATCAATGCTGTTTATCTATTTATCTTAAGAAATAGTGTGACATTTTGGGAAATAAATTGTATCACTTTCTTGCTGAAAGGCAGATGAGACAAGGAAACAGTTAGCTTAGCATACAAATAATTAAAAAGCGGAGCCAGACTCACTGTCATCAATATTTGTGCTAAGCTAAGCTAACTGTCAGTTGGCTGCAGCTTTACCGTACTTAACATCTTCTCATCTAACTCAAACAGCAGGTAAATGTTTTCCAATGGAAGTGTGCAATGCAAATTCCTTTATGTATGAAAGGGACACATGACATGAACTGGCGGGAAGACATGCAGCATCCTAAACCCAAAATGTTGAATGATTCAATCATGCAGTCCAGAAAAACTGATCTGTAAAAAAAATTCAGCAGCGTCTATAATCCTTGTTTCTGTATTTATCTGTCAAACAAAATATCAGAATCTTGTGGAAATTAAATTCACTTGATTCATGACCCGCATTCAAAATGTGTGGATTTCTTTTTATACCTGTCTCTGTCAAGGGAGTGAAAGTTGGTGTCTGGTCTCAGACAAGTGGTGCTGGCACTCCTCACTCTGTCCAACGGCGGCTGCAGGTCGCTGCACCACCACAACATGGCAGCAGAGAGAGAGAGAGAGAGAGAGAGAGAGAGAGAGAGAGAGAGAGAGAGAGAGAGAGAGAGAGAGAGAGAAGAACAGAAATAGAGATGGAAGACAAGATGTACAAGAACAGAGGGTGGGAGCAGAGGTGTCAGGAAGAAGAGATTGTGAATAATGTGAGAGAACGAAAGGGTGATGAGTGGGAGATAGACAAAAGAAAATGCAGAGAAAGTGAGAAAAAAAAGAGGATAATGTGAAGTAAAGTTTAGAAAAAGAGGCAGAAAGGAAATGGAGGGAGAGACACAGAGAGAATAAGGAAGGCCATCAGACAGTGCAGTAACATGTAATGGCTCTGATGCTTGTATCTCGATTTATCATAGCCAGTCATTCCTCGCGGCCATACTCTGTGAGACCACTCAGATGGAAGGTTGGTGAGTTGCTATGGGAACCAGGTCTAAGTGGGAGAGGGGCCTGCTTGCAAGTGTGTGAGGGGGTGAATGAGTGAAGAGGAGAGAGACAGCCAGCATTCTCGTTTACTCTCGGCTACGCTTGCCACGTCATGCTGCACCGTGACAACAGTTACTCTCAACAGATGTTTGGCTCCGTGTCATCACATGACGTTGCACATAATGTTTTCAGGCCAAATGCCTCACACTCACAAGGGCTTAGGATTTAGTGTTTGTTTATTGCTCTGCACGGACATGCTTAAGTCTCTGCTATGCATTGTCATCCCAAAAAAAAAGGGAGAAAGATAAGGCTCTGGGTGGAGGGCGGGCCAGCGGGAGGAGATGGTGCGTGAAGTGGGTGTGTTCTTACCTAACCGTGACCTCATCAGTGAACCTGAGCACACGGTGAGTAAGGATGCTACGAGGCATGGTGCTGCCCCCTTCCTGCCTGAGGGGCGGCTTTCTCTTTTGGCATGCGGGGAGGGTGGAGCTGTGCGCCAGAGCACCGCCCCAACAAGAGGTGGGGAAAGCCCCGCGTGCAAAGGAAGGCAAAGGAAAACAAAAATGACACATGCAACTGACAGAAATATGCAGAGGCAAAGTAAGTGAAGGGGAAGATAACACAAGCACGAAACTATGCAGGCTACATTGAGCAACATTCACATTCTCACATTATGGCGCAACAAAAAATATGGTTTTCTTCTCAACTCCCAGTTCACAAAAAAAAAAAAAGATTGGATAGCTTTAGATTAGAAATGTGTCTGCTGCGTGATGCTGGTGATCAACGGAAACACCACACACAGCAAGTCACTAAACGAACACATGAGATGAATGAAGTGCATCCTCCCATCTGTGACCTCAGAGTGAGGAATTCATTATGTAAGAGTGTAGAGATAGTTCCTCTTGCCCTCCCTGTGGATTGACCCCCACACACATATACGAGGAGATTACATGTAATGCTGATTATATAACACAATCTACAGATCTAAAGCCGTCCAGGCGGCACGTGGCAAGGAAATCAAGCTACAGTAGATCTGTAAAATGTATAGGAGTGCCATGAATAGGATTAGAGCAGAACAGAGAGAACTAGAGGTTGCTTATACAGGAGGTCTGTCTGTCCGGTGGTTATATACTGATCATCAAGTATGCTGGATTTCAATATGCACTAATATGCAAGGATCAACATGCATACACTAAAGAGCAATCCTGGTGGTTTTGCATGTTTTAGCCCATTAACTGCAATCACATATTCTTTACATTTTGCTGACCATTTCCAAACCATTACATAAGTCTGACAAATGTCCAGGCATTACAACAGTAAGGAGTATACCATCAACTTAGTATTGTATTTACATAAAGTCTGGGGTACTTTCATCAGTCTTCTCAACTTTAGTTCCTAATATAGTCATACAAATAAACATTTTCCAAACGCCAAGCCCGTAGTTAGTGACTAAAGGTCTGAAAAGTGATGGCAATGCCAAAGTGCCTTAAAACTTGCATTCTTCATTGATTCATTGCTACAACAGTGTTTAGCATTCGGTTGCACTAAAAGACATAAGGAGTCGGCTGTTCATTTTAATGCGGTGAGTACATTTTCTTTTTTAGCATGTTTTCCGCTAGCAAAAATTAGCATCCCAATTAATATCACATTTAACGTCGTAACGTCAAGTATGTATGAACCTTTCCAACCAAGCTAGTTAGCTAGCTTTAGCCGGAAAGTTTGCTATGCTATTGGTACTTGACCCAGCTGGACTCTCATATTTCCAGCCTCTCGTCCAAATATGGTCACTTCGTGCTTCAAAAAAACAAGATGGCGACAGCCAAAAAGCCAAACTCAAGGCTTCAAAACGGCAGGCCACAAACCAGTGGGTGACATCACGGTAACTATGTCCACTTCTTTAATAGGGCCACGCAAAGGAAACCCTGATGACCTCATTTGAGGTTATTTTCAGAGATGTGACATAGGTCCTCTGGAGACACAAGAGACATACTTTACAAGCTGTGTAGTTAATTTACCTTGACATGGAAAATTTGGTGGAGTATCCTTTAAACAAGACTACGAGTCTACAGCCATGCTTATGAAGCTCTACTGTACTAAGGCAGAGTGGGGCGTTTGAGCTAAATGCTATCATCAGCAACATGCTAACAATGAAGTATTAATATGCTGATGTTTTGCAGGGATTGTGTTTACTGTGTTAACCATCACCAGCATGCTAGCATGCTAATTATGACTAGAAATAAATGACAGCTAAGACTGATAGGAATATGATTTGTTTTGCAGGTTTTTGGTCCAAACCAAAGTTGGACAAATTCAAATCCATCCAATAGTTGTTTCACGCAAAACCACAAATGTCAACTTCATAGTAGTGCAAGAGCAAAAGTCAGTAGGATTCATTCCCTGGGAACAATAGGGAAACTGGGAATCATGAATGTCTGCACAAAATATTTGCCACAAGCCTGACTAGTAAACAACTGCATCACAAATGTGTGGTGATCAGTGGGTATCAATAATGTTTCGCCGTTGTTCGAGGTAACTTGACATCATAGACTTGAGATTCAGCTAACAATGAAACAGAAGTGACCATATTCTCATTATCATGTCGGTATTGTTTAGCTTGAAGATTTGATTATTTGATAATATAGTTTGGGAAAGCAACACTTTAATTGCTCTCTTGGCCATCATGACATCGATGACTTCCTGTTCTCAACTGCTACCTAAAAGGCAGGAAAAGTGTCTCAAAAACTTCTGATATGTTTTAAAAAATGGTCAGAAGGGATGTAAAGTATTTGTGATTTGACTACAACATGTGAGAGCATGAGTATGGTCCTTTTTAAAGGGTTGTATAATACAGAGGGGAAAGCAACACCATTTAGTTAGCTCAAGTGGCACCATGACAAAGCTACATGGCACACACTCTGACCAAAGCAAGCACAATCAGCACAGTGGTCTGGGCAACATGTGGGCATTTATTGCATTGAGAGAACATTGCTGCAACTAAATGACCCACCAACTCCACAAATGAGTATGGGAAAGCTGGAGAGGCACAGAGAAGGGTATGCAAGTCTTTTAACGCTAAATGCTTACCTGTAAATGTCTTTATGGATACCATTTACTAACAGGGGCATTTTGGGGGGTAGTGTGTTGCTGTATCTACCTATGCCCCTGGTTGTACGAGTAGAGTTCATGCATCGTAAAGCAAGGCAAGAAAAAAAAAGTGGAAAAAAATATACAACTGCTGTGAGTGAACACATCAAATTCAAATGAAAGAAATAAATAAAAGAAATTAATCAAAAGAGCTTTGCCTTCTTTGAGGTCAACCACCGAGCAGGTCTCTAATCCCCTCACACAGTGATCTGCATGTTGTGTGTGTTCTTATGAGACGGTTGTGGTGATAGACAATCGTCAGACATGAATTTGAATTTACGAGTGTGCTACTACTACTCGATCCTGATGTGGAACTTTAAATTCTGTGCTCATGTGGTTGCATGGGCAGACATACACTCTACAGTATCTACAGTCCATTTAAGATACGACACACTCTGTCTGCATTGAAAATATTAATTGTGTTAAGATGAAGTTGTTAAAGTATAGTGGGAATGGAAATGGCGATAAAATGGCATATTTTATTGAAATAAAGCTGAATGGTGGTTGTTGTCTTTTTTTTTTATTATTATTTTTACCTGTTCGTGTGCAGGCACTCGGCACTCCCGCCACGGATAGACCTGTGCATCTCCAGGACCTCACTGTCATTGCCATGACGATGGGTGAACAAATGACAAACAACCCGAGAAAACACAACAGAAGAGGATGGCAACTCAGACAGGCAAAGTGAATTTATGAATGAGAGAAACCAGGAAATCATAATTCTGAGATTTCAATTCAATCTGCATTCATGTTGCAATGGCTAGTTTCACATTGTTAGTAGTATTAGTAGAAATTAGTTTGGCAGCATCACATTGCACATATTAATTGACCCAAACATGACTCAACCTTCATAAAAAAAGAACTAAATATGTACAGGCTCCATAAGCACTTCATTTCTGCATGATGAAGACCAGAGCAGCTGATCCAATGTGTGGGCATCAGGGATGGTTTTGATTTTTTTAAGTGGGGTTGTATGAGGTACTTATCCAGTGTATTTACCTACAGTGGATGGCGGTTGGCATGCCCCAAGTGTGGAGAAACAACAGACATGAGTACCAGCACTGAAGCAAAGCAATGTACTGCTGTGGACAGAGGCATCAGCAAAACATATTTTAGCCACCTAAAAAAAAATCAATATCAGTTTAAGTGTACGCTATATTTAGAATATTTCCAGCACATTACCTTGCCGTCAAGCAGCCCTCTCTGAAGGGGAATTGAAGCCGTTATCTTTGCTCTGTTCAAAGCCACCAGTCTCAGTTCACAACAGCAGCTATTTGTTTTGCAGAACACAGGAGTTGCTGGTCTACCGCTGCTTCAACCGATACTAACACAAACTAACTAACTAATGGATGCAGCGGTAGAACTGCAACTCTTGTGTTCTGCAAGGTGAAATTACTGTTCTTGTCAATGGAGTCTTTTGGCTTTGAAGAGAACATAGATGGATACAACGGCTTCAGTGCCCCGTCGAAGATAAAGCACTGAAAATATTCAAAATATATCATACGCTTAAAGTGATTTTTTATTTGGTGGCTAATTTATTTTTTGCTGCTGCCCCGCTGCAATACATTACTTTGCTCTCGTGCTAGTACTCCTGCCGGCTTCTCCAAACTGTTGGTGTGCCGCCCGACGTGTAGTCAGCTTCCACTGACTAAGAACCTCATACAACCCCACTTCAAAAAAATCCAAACTATCCCTTTGAAATAATCTTTAACAAGTAGAAAGTAAACTAAAACATATTCATAACATCATCCCATAACCGCAATGATCCCCAGATTCTCCAGATACCAACAACAGGTTACCTGTCCTCAGAGTACTCGTAGTCCGAGTCACCCGAGCGTTGGTGCTCTAAGTGGGAGTCGTGGTAGCGGGAGGTGGAGTGGGGATGGTGGCTGTTCTGGTGGATCTCATCCAGGCTCCTGAAGAAATCAAAAATATCTAATGAATTTATGTTTTTTTTATTTTGGTATATAAATCTTGGTCCATAGTTAGTGATTCTGATGATTCAATATGTCCACCCTTACTTTTGGTTTGATCTGACACAATATGAACAAACGTGTTATGTTATGTGTTATTTCAGCAAAATGAGGAGCAATGCAGATGTCATTTTGTTCTCGCCTGAATTCTGGTTCGAAATGTGAGATTTTCAACAAGAATAAGAATGCAATTTCAGCTTGACAATGTTATTGGAATTACATAGCATACAGGCAAAAACACACCTTCACAAAATAACTGATCTATGATAATGCTGTTTTCATTCACAAATTATTACCAATTGCTTCCAGTGGCTCAAAGGGCACGATCGCTCCCTTTCCCATTTTTTATTAATTTTTCTAATTTGAAACAGACAGAAAATGTTGCGTTCCATTGATTGTAGCATAACATTCACTGACACAATGGAAAGGAGGAGTGATTGAAAATAATTAATGAATACAGGATTTCTATTTAAAAAATGTAAAGTGGTCAGTATGACATGATTCTATTGTTGTACTGATGGAAGTAGTACAATGGTAATGTACATTGTACTAAGTTAACAATGTGAGCCATTGTAATACAGCTACATCCGACCCTGGGTCATTATTAGTGACAATGCTGGCCACGTCTCAACACAATCATTTACAATAGGCCTAACCAGTCCTTGAAAAGCAGAACTACTGAGGAAGTGACAGCATTTCTATGAATTAGACTGATTGCAAAATGTGATAACAGCACATAACCTCTGCTTGTTTTTGGTTGACATGGCTCAGTCTGGTTTGCTGAAATATGTAAACTTCACTCTATAATTAAATAGCTGTTAAGAAATATAACTGAAGCTAATAATGATAAACCCACTTCTGCACAATACGTGACTAGATGTGTGATGTGGAGGGATAAAAAGATGCAAAGGAAAGAGATACTAACACAAAAATGTGTTAATTTATATTCTGTCCTGCTTCCCTGCATTTATGTAGATCCCAGACGCGTCCCATCTCATACGAAGACCCATCGACAAATGTATTGTTGACGTATTTGAATAATAGACATGCTGGCTTTTACATGTTCGGCTACCTCCAGCTGGCAGAAGAGTTAATAACATTGTCACGCCAACAGCCATAAACAGAGACGTGTATTATTTGGTAGTGATTTGGTCATAAAGTAGTGAGATTAAAAGCCTTAATAAATACATGTTAACAAGCTGCATCAATTCCCTGTCAGGGGAACCGTGTAGTATCAACACTCACACTGAATGAGACCGTTGCAGACCACACAGTAATCTGATTAAAAAGCTAGAATGTTAAATCTTTGGACAAGTGATCTGGTATGCATTATTGAGACTCTACATGGATATTACCTTTACAAAAACACTGAGATCATTACATATATCTGACTAACCTAACCCACTGACTACCACGTAGATACCTACTGATGGTAGAATATTGTTAGACAACACACACTCCACTGGCAGTTCACCAGGTTGTTCTGGCCGGTGTTGCTGACCTTTGCATGGGCACGTGTGCAGGCCGTGACCGAGCCCTGCAGGAGTCCTCTCTGTGGGGAGACACTGAACGGGAGCGGTGCTGGACGGGCCGCTGCTGCTCAGGCACAGCCAACGTACTGCCCCGCTCTCTCTCCCTGGAGTTACGCTCTGCACCTAAACACACACACACACACACACACACAGACAAAGATCCAGCACGGATGCATCCCACACACAAGGGCAAAAGAAAGCAGAATTCACACACACACATTCATACAACCGGGTTTGTCGATTCACGGATACACACATAGAAACACACAGAAACACACACACACATCCAGGCATTAGGTGTGTGTCCTTTAATAAAGATGCACCAGTTGTCAGCTACTGACTACTACTACAGATGCCATTCTCTCACAGAATGTAGAACATCACATTAGGATGTTTTACAGGCAGATGACTAGCTAGCAAACAGGTTAGCTATCATGTGAGCTAGCCTGAGTGGCTGACTGTTTCTGCAATGTCTCTGTCAGACCTGAGATCAGTGAGATTTGCATCTCTCAGTTGTTGTTCCTGCTTGGAGAGGCAGACTTGGTCGCAAATGAAACTGCTTGATCAGTACAAAAGATGAGAAACATTGACAGAAAATATGTAGTTCTTTGATAAATAAAGTATAAGTGAAAACTACACCTCCCAAGATGCTATTCGGTAACGTAAATGTTCTCCCCAAGCTTAAAATTCTGTACGTCGAGCAAAAAGTAGAGCTACTGCTGTTGTAAAAAATGGTGACACAATCTGTGGCTTAAATGAGCTCTCTTTTGGATTCTGGGTCAATTGCAGATGAATTGAGAAACTATGGCATGTTTTGTACAGAAACAACAACAGCTCTAATTAATGCACATCTGACTGGCTTCTTTTCCATAGCAATTGTGGCAGAGGCTCATGGGTATTGTAATATTTAGAGCCAATTGCTATGGCAAACTAAAGGAACAACATGATATTTCAGAGATTAAATTACTTAATAAACCCGCTTTATAGTATTATTACATCATCACATTTTTGTGTGAAGGAGAATTAAAGATATAATTAAAAGAAGCAAGAGAAAAGGGTTAAAATACATAACCGACATTTCCTGCCACTTCCCAACTCTACTTTATCTGTTTAAAGGATCAGCTGTAGCATATGCACATGCACAAAGGTGCACAAAGGTGTCTAACCTCCTCAAACCATCTGGCATTTGGAAAACGCCAAAGCGAACTATTAAAAGGTATGACTATTTAAACCAGGTCCACATTCATCTGACAGGAAATGAAGCCACAGCAGAAACAGTCAAACAACAAAGCAGTTGTAGTGATTCTATTGGCCAAAATAACACATATTAAGCTTCTACTGTACATGTTCAGTGTCCTTTGCATGCAGGAGAATGGCAGGGAACTCAGTGGAATGGCAGTGAACAACTGTAGCTCTACAGTCTAACATGCACTCAGTGCTTCAGTGTTTCTACGGCCCAGCAGAAGAGGAGAAACTGTTCACTGCAGCCTCGGGGGAAGTACAGTGCACTGCTAAACTGCAACACTGTAAAGGCTGCACACTACAAAGCTGCAATTCAAAATCTGCAGTCCAGTAGCAATATGATGAATTGCATCATATTGCAAAAGGTTAATTACTTTGATTTGGGTGCAATTTGTTCTAAAAAACTACAGCGGAGCCAAAAGGAGGCTGGAGGATGCAAAGAAGACGCTCTCTCTCACCCAGTGCTGGGCCCCTACAGGCTAATACAAGGAAATGCTCAGTAACCATGCCCCCCACCCACCTTTAGTCACTACCATCAAACCATCATCAAACTCTGTATCAATGATGCGATGAGACCCTGTACACATACAGTACACACACACACACACACACACAGGACGGGGTAAGGTTGAGAGGTTCTGTTGTTAGTCTCCCACACTGAGAGACACAAAAGAGAAAGCTAAGCAAAGGAAAGGTTAGCAACCACGCACTCAGTAGCACTGTAGGTTCACAAAACAGGGATTAAATCATACATACACACACATATTTATATATACACACACAGCCTATAAATAAGCAGTATATAAACAGACATACTCTGTAGTTTCTTGCTGGGGCTGTCTCCATGGACGTGTCTGCGTGGGAGGTACGGGGAGGGCTGGGGCAGAGGTATAGAGGACATGTCATGCGTTTGGAGTTTATACCAATGAGGAATGTCGTCCAGCAGGGCCGTCTCCAACTCTATCAGGATCTGAGAGAGGATAGAGAGGTTTAATGGTTGTATTATAAACGTATGTTGTCATTGTTAACACTCCCATGGCTTTATTGTAAATTCTAGTCAACATCCCAAGGTGTACATGACATGAGGCGCTTTGGTGACCTAGAGGTTTAAAGGGGCCAGTGTGTAGGATTTAGGGGGATTTGTTAGCAGAAATGGAAAATAATATTTATAAATATATTTTCATTAGTGTATAATCCCCTGAAACTAAGAATCGTATTTTCGTAAGGTTCAAATTAGTTCTTTCTACAGTAGCCCAGAAAGGACAAACCAAACACTTGCTTTTGCATTGTTTGCATTGTTACTTTAGCTGAAGGCCACCGAAGGTTCTTAGACTCGTTGAGCTGAGCGGGGTGAGTGGAGGGCTATTCATTTTGTTGCAATCTGCCACCTCACCACTAGATGCCACTAAATCACACAAAACACTCTGGAGCTATAAGGCGGTGATCATGTAAAAATGTAAAATCTTCAGTAAAGTGCTGGAAAAGCAGATATGATATGATACACAATATACTACATATGTAACATAACAGTATACATTGTATTCCTATTTACTGTCCAATCCAGAAAATCACAAATTTGTTAGCAATTTTACAAAAAAAACTGTAATTTAGCAGCAACAGCTCCAGCAACAAAGATTTGCATTGTAAAAACAATGTATGCATATCATGCGTGTCCCACCTCTCCCAGGAATTCACTCTCCTCCTCCTGGACTCTGGGCTGGTCCCAGACTGTGATCTCCAGCATGCGTTCTCTGAAGTCCCGCCGGTGGACGTGGGAATATAGGAAGGTCTGGTTCCACTTGGGTTCAACGCTCTTCTTCACTGTTTTCGTCCGTCGTTTACTCTTATCGCTAACAAAAGGCGTGAACACACGGAGTTTAAATTACAAGAGGAAGGCATGTTTCTGAAAATGTATGTTGACATTTCTTTTTTTTTGCTGGTCATTACTGAAGTACTGTACATGTGGGATGGACCCCAAAATAAGATACATGACCTTACCTCCTATCAGGCAGGAAGTACATCTTGACATAGGGGTTACGAGGTCGTCCGTCTAATCGGGGTGGCAGGTCTATGGCTTGAAGGACGTTGACGATCAACTGGTGGCCCACTTTGTCGTACCACAGCTTCACCTGTAAAAATGTGTGAAGACCGTTAGCCTCTATCCATATCTGTATCAATTCACATGAACCACATACCTCTGTCTCAGTCCAACACCTTCTCACTCCCAACTTGTCACACACGGAGCTTGGTCGGGACTCCTTGGTGCTGATTTCTAAACACACCGGGTACCCCTTCAGCATCATTTTTCAGCATGCAGATTAAGTATGTGACGTAGAACATGTAGCTTCAGTAAGATAAGTTACGTAACTTAAATTACATATGTAAACTAAGCATGTGGCGTAAATTATGTAAATTAAGCAAATTTATATAAGCCAACATTGACTTTTAGTTTCCCATGGGACACGAACAGTGGTCTCCTGGGTGAAAATCCTGTATTTGTTCCTCTTCTTTAGACTAGTGTCCCCTGCCTTCCTCTTTTCTCTCGTCATCATTAATACGCCATTTAAAGGCAGCCTTGCACGAGCAAAACTGAGGCCAGAGGGGTACGTGGAGCGTCGTAGTTTGACCACTGACCAAGCTGCTGTATTTAACGAGTTGGGAATGAACACGGGTGGCTCAGTCCTGTTCAGATACTCACAGAGAGCTGTCCGGGCAATACCAGAGGAAGGTCTCGAAGGGTCCCTGGGCTGGTAGGAGACATCACTGATATAGAGGGTCGGTCCATCTTTTGGGACTCAAAGGAACTGGAGCCGGCTGTTATAGAGATCACCAGTTGTTAGAAATCAGAGGAAAAAACACAATCAACTCCAAAACTTTAGAATTAGAGCATACTTTGAAATGTAAAGAGTGTATTTCTACTGCATTAACAGTGAACAATGTTAATAGCATAGAGTATATAGCCAATAAAGCTGCACATATTAACACTTACTAGATTCTAGAGGAGGGTGAGATGACTCTGGGATTCTTGGGATGTCTCTGTAAAAAGAGTCAGTGAATTATTCAACTTCAAATGTACACGATATACTTCAAGACACTTGAAATGTCACAGTCAGGACTTTATTCATCTTAATGAAATGAATGAGTAAAAGATTCATGTCAACAAACGGTTGCATGGTAGAAGAAGAGCGAGCAGTCAATCAAATACACGTTTACATGTCAGACACGTAGGGGAGGTAGAGGAGAAAAGGATAGCTGGAAAAAATGGATTCATCTCTTGGATCTCAGGATTTCAGGGAAGGCATGAGGGGAAAGGGCTCCACCCATTAAACCAGCACTACTTACTGATATGCTCTATACACTTTTCTCAAGATGTTTTTGGACATAATTCGGTTGATAGAGCTTTGAGATAAAGGAGGGAGACATATTGAAAGCGTCTGTCAATGCCAACTTTGAAGTACTTTATTGACGATTTTAATACATTGAGAACGTTAATCTTACCCAATAGGTCTTGAAACAACTATTTCCACTTGAGGTTCAGCCTTGGATTCAAGGATGATGTTGTACACTTCTTTCTTAGTTGCTCCCGGTAACGACTTTCCATTCCACTGCAGCACCTCGTCACCTGGAACCAAGAAAGCCAAAAAACACACATTGATGCTCCAGCTTGACGCCCATCTGGCAGCATATTTGACTAGAAAAAGCCAGGTACTACCGGAGAATTGTCAAACTGAAATTGTGATTCTCCTCACGTGACAGGCAATAAAAACTATAATGCTAATGCAGCTATTATGCATGTTTTTTTCTCGAGAGGATCAAACTGTTTTTGGACACGTTTGTGGAAATTACCAGCTTCAAGCCTGAGTGGGTGCTTCTTTTCGCAGCGGT
This sequence comes from Leptoclinus maculatus, assembly GCA_032191485.1. Lineage (NCBI taxonomy): Eukaryota > Metazoa > Chordata > Actinopteri > Perciformes > Stichaeidae > Leptoclinus > Leptoclinus maculatus. Next base: position 4,319,808 of record JAVDOI010000009.1, read on the forward strand.
TGACTGACGTCTGAAAGCTGACGTTGCTACCGTCTGGAGAATGTCAGACTGTGCCTTGTTTAACACATAACCAAACTGTGAAAACTCACAGCAACAGGTAGTTCTGTAACTTCTCCACCCCAATGTGAACACATGATTTGAATCAAGAATTAGTAAGTGACAATCAGTAATATAGGGAGTGCTCAAATCACAGATAGGACTAAACAATGGCTAACAAATGTCGTCTTGTTAACTGCCTGTGTGTCTATTTTCGGTGTCCACCCCCACACAGATATACACTTTAATTTCAGCTTGACTGCCTCTTGATTAAACCATATTCATCAATGTATAGGCTACGTAAAGTACAGTAGCTGCTGCATAGTTCGCACCTGCTCGTAGGTGTCCCACAACATCTGCAAGGCTGCCTTTCTTGACTTTGGTGATGAAGGCCCCGAGTCTCCCTGTCTCTGTCATCTTCCCTCCTACCACCTGCACACAAAGGAGAGAAAGGAGAACGGATAGCAACAGAGGTTCATGTTTGCATTTCCTTGTTCTCTGCACGATTCAGTAATTGCTCAACTGGCAATATTCTACATATTTGTGTTGTGTTGTTTGTGGAATACTCTTTAACTTTAAATGTTTGTAGCCAGTACACCACACCAGCTTTTACAGGAGTTACAAAGCATCACTATAGAGGGCTAAAGGAGTGCATCCTAAAAACCCGTAAATGAGCAAGCATCTATGCACTTCCAGTTCCCTCGTCTCAAGGTCAATGTTTTTTTTTTTAATGGGTTTTTGGTTTTAACACAAGCATGAGATATTTTAATGTTTTGTTCTACGACATAAAATACATCAGGGAATATCCCTCTCTTGATTTTTGAAGCTTTAACGTGCCTTAAAAAAGGTTGCTAACAAGTGACTAAATGAGACTACTAAACGTCATCATGCCCACCATTTGTCAGCCTTCAGCTTTGTGGTGGTGACGAAAAGTCATGCGACCGTGGTGTAGTTCGTTTAGAGCCTAATGTTAGCTTTTTACTTCTGCCGATTGCATTTTACACTTCAAAAATTCCTAAAAAAAGTGGTGTTCATTTGTGAGAATTAAGAATCATAAACGCTTGTTTGCCATGGAGCTTATTTTTTGCAAAGATCCAAAATCCAAAAGGAAAAATCCCATCGGCTTTTCATCAAGTGAACCAGTGCGACGCTAACTTCTTGGTTGGCCTCCAAAAATATTTCAACCCTGTCGCCCTTTTTTTCAAGTTTGAACTCAACTGAAGTTAAAACAAACACTAACACATTAATTACAAGCTAATTGCAAGCTGGGTTTGAACCAGGTCTGAATGATTAAGTGATTCCCTGCTTACTTTTAGGCCGAGGAGGGAGCCAGCCTCGCGGGGCATTGCCGACCTCTTACTTAGTGTGATGCGTCCGATTAGGTGGTCACCCTCTTTGGACGGCTGCCATGTGACTGGATGCTATGGGAAAAGTTACGAGACATTGTGAAGGAGGGAAGGGAAGAAAAACAGAGAGGAGGGAAGAAAATGGTAAATGTCATATAATATAATTGTATGGAAACATTATTCTTTTGATTTGATTTTTAGTAATTTACTGAATAATTTGTGTGTGTTATACGTTACTAGAAGTAAAGAGCAGAGGAAGCATCCTCTCTGAATCTGTCGTGTTTTTATGAAACTTACATGCCACACTGTAGGATCTAAAGAATGGCAGTCCCAGTCACCTGCACGGAGAAAGACAAAGAGAAAGAGAAAGAGGGTTTACTTGACCTCTGTCAGTATCGTTAATGTACAGTAGATGTACATGTACTCTATGGTTTCAAAAGATAACTTTCATATTGACCAAAGAAACATTTTGACACAGTTTGGGGCAATGTTGTCTCTCTTTGACCCCCTTTACACCTCGCATTAAAAATGCATATGCATATCCCGATTATACCCGATTACATTAAAACCCGGTATTTATGTGTCTCTCTAGTGACAGTGTGTCCACATTGAAATCCGATCACTCTGTCCAGCTTTTTCAAAATCTTACCAACCTAATGCTATAAATACTTTAAATTCACTTCACAAAAGGAAAATCATAAAATATATTCATAAAACATCAGGCCATATTACACAAACTGCCTCCCTATCAATGTTCTTGACACCAAAAAACTATCAATAGCTGCAACCTCAGATCATACAAACAAATAAGAGTCGTCATTCCTAGAAGAAGAGAGTGTTTTTTTGAGTTTTTGGACCCTCATGTTGGTGTGAGCTACAGAGACTAAAAAAAAACCCATTCATAATCAAACTTATTCACTGCCTTTCCAAAACTCGTGCCAGAGCCTGGTCAGGGACAAAGACACCAGTGGCTGTCAGAGTATCCCAGCTCTCATTAACACTGACAGATGGTCGGCTCGAGTAGAAGAACTAACTGGCCCAGAATCAGACCAGAGAGGCCTGTGAGATTTGTGGCCACTTTTCCACCACAGGTACAAAAACAACAGCAACATGACATCAGATGGGGATTTAAAAGACTCTGGGGAACTTCAGTTTCAATTATTTAATGGAAGTTTCCGGCAAAAGAGAGCAGGAAAGGATAGAATCAATCCCTAAACTTCATGGGATAAACTATGCAACACATGCACTGCTGTTTGTCAAAAACAGTTTCAGTAATATTCAATAAGAATCAAATGAAAATGACTTGCTTTGGAGATCAGAAAATCTGAAAAAGTGTTGACATGACTCTAGTGCTGTTATTCTGAAATCTGAAAGTCCATTCAGAATGCTTGAGAGAGAGAAAAAAAAAAAAGCTGACTCCACAGTTTGAACTGCTTAGTAGGGTTTTTTTGTTTTGGAGAATGAACACGCTGGGCAGATTACAAAAACTGGGCTGCTCTTCTAAAATGATGCCACATCAAAGCATCAGCTCTGTGCAGGTATTAACGTAGTATTGTTCTTGATAAACTGTGTGTGTGTGTGTGTGTGTGTGTGTGTGTGTCATTGAGCCTGTCCTCCTCTGCCGCTTAATCTGCTATTTTACAAGCTCAACAAAATCCCTCCAACATTGTATCTATAAAATATCTCAACACCACATGATCTTGAACTCCTGTCAACCTGTTTGACACGCTCACCTACCTTCATGCCCAACACATTCTCACCTACTCCTCTAGCCCTCAGTTTGTTACACGCGTCAGTCTTTTCAAAATAAACTTCCTTCTTTAAATTAAAGGAAACCACTTAGCTTTAACAAAAGAGTATGGATGACGTTAACGTCACTGACTAACAACACACCTGGCAAAATGTCATCTTTACTTTTACTTTCGCACAGGACACTAACAGTGTTTGTTTGACCCATCTCCCTCCCCTCCTGCCCGTCCTGCGTGGAATACCTCGAACTGTGTATTCTGTCAGTTGCTCAGCCCATAATGCTGCGGGTGGGTGTGTCGCATATACACACTAAACATGCGTCGATGTCAGACACCTAGGAGCACTGACCGAGTTGTGTTTTGACGAGTTGGGAGTGATAACGGGTTGACATGACAGAACGGGCATTTTTTGAGCATCTTTAGTGTCACTCAACACAATTTACAAAACCTGGCCCAGGCATGAGATTTAATAAATTATGACCTTACCCTGACAATCAGACTAAACTCTCTTTCACACATACAGTCTATCTATAGGGTCGTGTGTAAATGACAGCAGGGATCATTATTCAGGGAAATCTGTAATCTGTAAAATTGCATGGGGCGATCATGTCTAGGGTTACGTCCAGAAATGTTTCTGAATGTAGTGCATGTGTGAGTAGTGAAAATCACGAACGGTGACTGAAAAGTTATCCCAGTAATTTACGGGGAACTATGTGTGAAAGAGGATTAAGTAATAGAGCTGTGTCACAGCTGACAACAAAGATCTGTCCCATCGTCGAATGGCCTAAGACCATGAATGGTTGGTCAGCAGACCAGTACAACCAGGGACAGAGCGACTTTCTGGTTTATAAATATCGCAGTCTCTGTGCTCTGCCGTTGACATATTCTCTTGTCGTTGAACATTTTCCTACCCATCACATTGGATGTCACCCGAGAGAGAGAGTTGGATGAGGAGGATGTGATAGCAATTACCAGAAAGTAAAAGGTTCTTTTTTATTTTATCTTCCCCTTTGGGGTGAGAATAAGATTTTATAGAATACTGTTTGTATCGTTTTCATTTTTGAGGAAAGCAAATGGCGCTGCAACCCCACATCAGGTCCTATTCATACTCATAGAGGCATGAGGAGACTAAGTATTAGCTAGTTTAATGCTGTGACATGCAATAGATCACAAAGTATTTAAGATGCACTCACAATAACTCGTAGGAACCCTTTGCTATCTTGGATTTTAAATGGTTTATAATAACTTTACTGGTTGGAGTAAATTATTTTGTGTTACTTTGCACCCACCTAATACTATCTTTACCCTCCTAGTTAACTAAGAACATGTCCTGCTGTACCACAGTAGAAACTGAAGAATCTAAAACATCAGTGCTTGAAACCAGAATTTGGCGTGAGCGTTAAAGCAATGGCTTACTCTGGTGCTCTACATTGTGGGAAAAGACATACAACAAATTCTCCAATAAGTTAACGGGCCATGTTACGATTGAAACATTTATAGACAGACAACATGCCTTAGGATTGAGCAATGAATAAGTTCGTTCAACTGTAAAAGAAAATCTCTTTCCACATCATTGCTAATGCTCTCTGCGCCGGCACATACACTACAGTATGGTACAACAAGTTCATATTCATGCTCATTCTCTGGGCACCTTTGAAGTGATTCTGGTAAATGTAGGAATATCTCACCCACACACACACACACACACACACACACACACACACACACACACACAATACTGGTAAAAGTGCAGGATGCAGAGCCATCCTAACAGCAGACTTCCTCTTCCATTTCCTTGGCACCATTATCACCTTGGTGTTCTTCTTTGCACCAAGCAAGTAACCCAATTACATTGAATCACTCCATGCTTCCATTTTACTTCAAACTGAGTCAAACCTGCTGTTTCATTAAAGCCTCATTCTCTCGGAGATACGCTTGTATATCCGGTGGGACGCAATTTATTAGGCAGAATGGGAAACCAAAATGTAAACACTGTTTACAATAATCCTGCTAAGAGGACTCTTGGAACATGTATATAGCTGTTGCTGCATGAAAATTACATAACAACATCCTCTTATACATCATGTCTGTTGTTAATCAAAGCTTATAATCCAAGCTATGTGCACACATTGCTCAATAACTGCATCAATCTCATGTGTTTTTTACTTGTCACATATAGTTCACAGCTTAATATATTCGAGACATTATTATGTTATGTAATGTCATATTATCAATCCTATTAGGTTGAAACATTAATGAATACTTAAGTGTAAATGTGGCTTGGCTGTTTACTCCTACTGTTATTACGCTATGATGATCACTGGTTGGAGTGAAGCATTTAGGCTTCTTGTGTTAACTACTGTACCAGTGATTTGTAATCGGATGGAATGTGCACAGTCTCATCTATTGCGTGTGACATCGCATCTACCTGATTTATAGCTTTAAAACTAATAAAGCTCATGTTTACCTGTTAGAGATGCACTTAATCAATGGAACTAATACGGATCATTTAGTGTCACAGCAAGTTTCGCTACCTTATTTGTCTGTCGGTGTTGCGATATGTGTGCATATATCCCAAAACATTTTGATATCCAAGTCTTTTATAATTTTTAAAAGCAGGTGTATTTCTCCCTCCAACCAGAAATGTGGACTTTTCTTTCGGGCATGCATCTATGCAAAGTGTTATCTGGTTTACAACCAGTGAACAACCGTGTGTACAACGAACAGAGCTGGCCGTAAACAGACAAGAGGCTGCGCGTCGCAAACTGCCGTAAATACCCAAATTCAGATGCCTTTTTCCGAATGCACTGTAGACATGTCCAAAGAACGCTCCTGAAACCAGAACCATATCTGAATACCCCACGTGTGTTAATCTGAAAATGCTACATTTAGAACAAGACCTAATTCTGAATATCCAAACGGAATAAGCTGTTTACACGACTCAAATCCATTTTGGAATATTGTCACATTCAGATATTAGTGTCCATATAAAGGTAGTCAGTGTGACAATGTGAAAGGGGTCTCTGGTAGTGATAAACCTACAGAGATTGTCAGCAGAATACGCTGCTCCTCTCGGTTTTTACAGAGCTTTAGAGTAGCTGCCCACTCATCAGCAAACATTATGCCAACGTTAGGAGTTGGCACATGAGATAAACATTTAATGGCGCTATTTCTCCAGTCTGGTGAAGAGGAAAAGGACGTATTGGGAGATCAAGTAATAAGTAAGATTAAGTGCCAGTCAAATAAAACTAAAACAATGTGGCCATTGTGATGGAAATATGGCATTTATATTTAGTTTTTATCAATTTGAGGTCGGTTACGGTCCAACACATATCCCTATCTTTCAGTTGTGAGACTGTTACACTTCAATTACAAGGCACTTTAATTGCAGTCACATAGTATGAGGTTGTTCATCACATCTCATAAACACCCAGACCATCTCTTGCTGTCAGACTGTCACGTCTAGCCTAAATAATGTAATCAGCTGACACCAACCATTTCAACCATTTCTTATTTGAAAAAATATATATAATTGTCCTTGCATGACCATCTCACTCAACCTATATAGGGAAACACGCTGCACATTATCCAGCAAAACTTACTTCATGCCATAGATGAGAGTAAAAGTAGGAATCCTGTTTTGAGGCCCAGCTAGCTAAAGAGTGTTTAAAACAGCTAATAATCCCAATCCACACCATCTACCCATTACCAGTCCCTGAGTTAGAGTAATCTGGATTAAAACATCTGGAACAGGCCCCTTCTGTGACCAGTGAGAGAGATAAGCTGACAGAGCAGAGCTAACTCTACCTACTGCCTTAGACGCTCTCCCGTGGCTTTTAGCAGAGCCTAGCATCGCTTCTCTGAGAGTGGCGAGCTGCAAAATGCATAGGTATCGAGAAGCCGGCGGTGACCATGCAGCATGCAACCACAGCGAGGCTTGATTGCAGCTGGTGGTCCATGGGTTGCTGGTGCAGCTGGCTGTTTGCGAAGCATTACATAGCATGCGAGCCACTGACCTAATTCCACAAATCTGCTGGCCTAAATCACAGGGACTCTTCAAATAAATGAGAGCTGTCCCGGGAGCGGCAGGGTTTAGCCACAGTACAGAGGTGTAGATGACACACAGGGATAGTAATTCACTGTATGCTGGGTGGGTCCTTCATCCTATCACTTATCGTATAGTTTTACAGTCCCAAATTAGAATGTGCTGGTATTAGAATAATCTTCTGAGCCAAAATATCGCTCTGCTTTTTTTTTTTTTTGCACATTATAATAATTCTACTACCAAGGCTATTTTAGATGCTAACGCTAGGAAAGGATAGCCAGACTTCAGTGTGGGAAGAGGAAAGATGCTGCAATGTAAAGGAGCTTCATCATGACACTTATTTTACTCAGCTGTTTTCGGATAATTTAATCTTTATGTTCATGAAAAGTGCATGTTCATTTGACCAATCATTTAATCATGATCTTTCTATTCGTCAGAGTATTAGCTGCAGGTCAATTACCCACTACAATTAGCCATCCAACCTGTGACTCTAATGCTGCACACGCTGCACTGGGTATACAGTAGGTAATGCAGGCAAGGCCTGAAAGCGGTCTTCAGCGACAAGATAAGATAAGAATAAAACATATGCGGAGATCAAAGGTGCGTTATGATTCAGGTAGACAGAATAGGATCATGTGTGTGGATTAGGGACAAGCATGTGAGCTAGGTCTGTAGGTGAGAGCTGCAGCAGCTTATTAACAAGTTTTGGTGCGTAGAAAATGACAGCTGTGACTTACTATCAGGAACAGTGTCTAATGTAAGGAAATGGCAGTCAGCAAACAGTGCAAGGTATGCAAGTGTGGATAGATTTAGCTTAGTAAGCTAGTAGAGTGAGCACATCTGTCTGACTGACCTTTCTCGCTGACGCTTTCCATGTCCACGTCCTCACAGCTGGTGTACTCGGGCGTGGAGCCGCCTTCCTCCTCTGAGCTGCTGATGGACATCTGCCTCTTGTTGACTCCGCGCTTGCTCTTGTATGACCGTGGAGGGGGCGGCCGCAAGGACTCCGACTGGTCCGAGCTCTGAGAGTCCTTCCTCAGCAGGCTATCCCCACCCTTGTCCCTTGGTGTCCGTGTTGTGCCGGGCTCCAGGCGGCCTTTGTTCGGTCCCCAATCTGGAGGCACCGGTCCCCCAGGTTGGGGTCCTGATCTCACTCCACCTCCTGCAGGTTGAGCTCCCCCTCCAACCCCCACGGTCCTATCCACAGAGAAGGCTCGGTGGTTCTCCAAGACGGCCTTGTGGTCTCCCTGCCCACCTCCACCCCTCCTGGCCAGACGGTTTTCAGGCACCTCCCCTCCTCCACTTCCACCACCTCCTCCTTCACCAGGCCCCAGTCCGACCTCGTTGATCGCAAGGTCACTGTGTCGTCGTTCGTGGCGGACCTTGGACACCTTAGCATGCATGCGCATCTCCTGCTCCTCCTTCTGTGGTTTCACCGGGTATCGTGCCAGGTTGGGATCACTACGGTAACGGTTCTGGAACTCCTCCTCGCGGCGCTGCCGCTCCCTCTGCTCCTCATCCTCTGGGCGTCTCCGGTGTGTTTCTGAACGACCCAAGTTCCCCTCCCTGTCCTCGTAGTCCTGAGAATGGATCTTTTCCAGCCTCCGTCCATCTCCCAAACGTCTCTCTCCTCTGTCCCCAGGAACCTCTCGCTCATCCAGGGATGACTGAGATGGCAACTCCCCAGCAGGTCTTCGGCCACTACCACGCCCCATGCCTCCCTTACCATTTTGTTCATGGAGGGAAACTGGCCTTTTCCTGTGTGAGAAGATTATTCATGATACCAATGTTTCATATAGTCTACAGAGACAGAAATGAACACAGGTACATCTTTTCCATTACAACAGATATTTGTAAAATGAACACAAAGGCTGAGAAAACTTTGTTGTATCTGTTCTAAGAACATGTATTTCTATATTTGCAAAACCTTGGTCATCTTTAATAACAGATTAAAACTTCTACTAGCCAACAACTCTTACCTAACTCACCCACTGGATGAAAACAAAGGGATTGAATCAAAGACCTCTCAAGACTAAAACCTTTGACCTAGCTTCCCCCCTGGTTAAGCTAGAACAAACACAGATCTATTCTTTTTTTTACCCCAGGGATTAAAAAACAACAAGAGCTTTTGCCAGCAAGTAGTCCAAGCTTTCTGGTTTTGGAAAAAAATGTTGTTTCCCATTCTCATATTGTTTTTCATTTTATGGAAAAAAAAGTAAAACATCCTCTAGTGGCAGCTACTGCAGCATAAATATGAGAAATATCACAGAAGTTGTGTTCAATGTGTGTAAATAAACACCTTACTTTTCTCTAGGTGGTTCACTTTGAGAGCGGCAGCCGGGCATGGTGTCAGCACCCTTGGCAGCAGTGACACCAGCGGCTGGCTGTGTCCCGTCGGGCGGCCCTGCGTCGGTGTTGGAGGGCGGGGCTTGAGACCTAGAGCGGATTAGCTTCCTGTCCCGTTGGGCCTCACCTCCGGTGGCTGGGTCGTTTAAGGAGGTGCCCAGGCTCCCAGGCCGCACCCCTGACCCCGAAAACCATTCTCCTGATTTGGTGAGAATCTCTTGCTGTTTACGGCACAGGTTGCATACCCACATTACCTACACGGGTTGAAAGGACAAAAGTGTTTGCAAGCTGGATTCGGTAGCATTAAGGAATAATATTTAAAAAAATGCAACATCTAACAAAAAAAGGGGTTAGGCATGCCTGTGACAAAAAAATCTGAACAAATTACACAGCGCAAGTTTATTTTATTTAACATATGGGCTCGCACCAAACAAAGGCAGCATTGTTGACTTCAACAATTTATTTATTCAACCTTTATTTATCCATGATAGTGCCATTGAGATTTAAAATCTCTCTTTTTCCAAGGGAGTCCTGGCTAAGGGCATACAAAGTCTATGTCTATCTGTGTCTATCAACTTTCACAAACACCTTTTAGAGCGTCTTTCAGCTCACATAAATGTCAGTAAGCCACCCGTGAAAAAGATATTCCCCCCACATGCTTTTCCCCTCCTACCTTTGCTACAGCTAATCAAATATTAGAGAGCACTCAGAGCATGACAGACTGTGCTGTCTCAACATATCCGCTATCTGTGAACACAGCTCGGTGGAGACTACGATAAGCTCTGTACTGCTATTTAGAAAAATTACAGAACCCCTTTAAGAGGTCATGTTACACCTGCCCTGTGGTTCTAGTGCTCTGAATCTTATTGCATTGTAAACCATTAATAAAATGTATTCTTTTTTTGGATTGAACTGTTGTGCTCATGTTGGTAATAAAATAAAATCATACCTCTTTAGAGGGCTACAAAGAACTATATAATACTGTAGTGGAAGATGAGGAAGGGAAAATGAACTCTAAATGCATTGTGCTGTATACTGCACATGTATTGTTTTTATCCAAAAGGAAAAAGACTAAAGCTATTCTAGTCAGCGCATCATCTTTGCACATGCAGGCAATGCTTTTCTGTTATTTAGACTCTATGAAATGCTACATCACAAAGTAAGATTGATGACAAACAGCCATGTACAGCAGCATATAATAACATTTGATTCTTTATCCTCTAAATCAAACCTTATAGACAACGTCGAATACTCACATGTAGCCATGGCTACTGAATATCACATCGACCGCAAAAAAAACAGGATTTATCTCCCTCCGTATTTATAATCCCAATGTTTTTTTTTCAGAGAACAAATCCAAAGTGAAGAGGAAACATAGCGTCCCTTGTATTCCACTGCAGGACCTTGGCACAAAACAAAACACCTCTGGGACCTCCGGAAACCCCAAAATGTTACTCCTTGACGGCCACTGGGATGGACTGTTAGCAGTCAGTTTAGCAGTTAGCAGTTAGCCTTCAGCGCGCCAAAGCACATTCATCATGGCCTGATTGAATCCTAGTTGGCGCATGTCCAGACTAATCTAAAGTAAATCAGCTGCCCGCACGGCCCACAGCTGTCGGGCAGCCGCCCAGCCACACACTACAGTCTCTTTCTCTCTGTCTTTCTCCACCTCTTTACCTCAGATGAGGGGCCACAGATTAGCAGTGGCCAGTAATCCTTTCATCAGACCCTCACCATTATTCAACTCATCATCAGATGACAATAGCAGCTCACAATTCACAACTTCTAACCCCCTCCTGCATCAACCACCTCAGGCAGAACACAGGTTAGAGATAAAGCCCAGATGACCAAACCCCCCCCCCCCCCCCCCCCCCGCTTCCTTCCCTCCCAGTGCATGATGGGATATAAGATACTTTATGTAGGCTACAATAAAATGTACAGGGAATTTGGTGTCTGCATTCAAACCATCCTAAGCATTTAGGAGCAGTCTGCTGTAAATCACCTTGGGAGCAACTTGGGGTTCAGCGTCTCGTTCAAGGAAATTTCGACATGCGGACAGCAGGAACCTTGTGGTTGAGGGACGACCCACTCTACCTGAGCTACAGCTCCCCATACGCGTCAATCACAACCCTCAAATTTCAACCAATGGAAATAAATCGGTCTCACAACAAGTGTCTGTATCTACAAAGAATCGGCCCTCTGCCTGTATTTTCCAGGTGCCAGATCGTAAACACGCATCCAAAAAGAAAATGGTGGACACAATGCTGAAAAAACACAAATAAGTCCCTAAATAAGAGTGAATCTGGGGTTGGCTTTCAGCCGCTGGTGAGCACCCTAACCCTCGTTGAGTCGGGGAGGAGGGGCCAACTTTGAATGTTTTGTTGAAAAACTGCAAACAGCAAATCCTACTTATGCCTTTGAATGTGAAGACCTAATATTTGGCCTATTGACTTTTTTGATTCTGCTGCCAATATGATGCCTTTCTTTGAAGAATTGTGACATGTTTTTTTTCGACTAACCCTTTCGGGACACTGTATACAAACTTTTCAATAATTGCCGCCACGGACGATAGAATCTTTTGGGTTCTTGTACAGCTCCATGTGATTGAACATCTAACATTTGCGAGCTTGGCTGCATTTTCAGGTGCCGAAAAACAAATAATCACACAAAGACTCCAGAACTGGACAACACTGGAACTTGACTTGTAAAATTAAAAAGGGGCTTTTTTGAAAAACAAAATAAGATTTGTCCTTTGCATTCGTTGCATCTTACCCTGAACTTAGTCGGGTCCATCACCCTTTTAACATCCCTTTAATGTTGATGTTTTTACTTTCAATGTCTGTAATTGTGCTTAGTGTGTGTATGGTTATAATAGTTAAGTGTATTAGGACACTTTAACTAAAATGTATTGACTGATTTACTGATTTTTAAGTATTCTATCGCATTATCGTATTATAAACTAGTATAGGTTCAATCAGCACCTGGATATGAGTATTTGTGAGTATCTATAGGTTGGACAGATTCATAATAAGATAGTTCCTGGTTTAAACATGTTGCACACTTTGGACTATTTTTATGCGACGTTCTTGAACAGTTTGGCTGCATTATCAGGTGCCAAAAAAACAAATAAGAAAAAAAAGTCTCCAGAATTGGACAGAGCTGGAACTTGGCTTCTTTTGTGAAATTAAATTTTTTTTTTTTCAAAGTAAGACTGTGGGTATGTATAGGTTGCTTTGCTAGTCGCCGCCAGTGAGGAGGAGTAAATGCTCGAATCCACAAGCTTAATCCTTAAATGAGAGCATCCTATAGAACAAAGGCACATCATAGGACGACCGTTAATAGCTCAGTGTGTTCTCAAACCAAAGAGAGACATTAAAAACAGATCTCATTTTCTAATGGCCCGCCTCCATGTGTTATGTTCTTTAAAGCCTACACTGCATGGGGGAGGGTAGTAAACAATAAAGAAGTTACAGAACACATGGGCACACACGCACAGGATATAATACATATAATCCTTCACTGGAGTGATTGTGCTCTATGTTCCTGGATAACCTGAAAGATATTGTAGGGGGAATTAATTGTGTGTGAGTGTGTGTGTGTGTGTTTATGTCCATAAGACGCAAAAGCCCATAGTGTGTGTGACAGATGCATTTGCGGTAGTGCTAGCTGCCGGACCAGGCGGAGCGTGACGCCAGACTCTCAGCTAAGCCGACCAATCGGCTCCCTCACCTCGAGTTCATCTCTTGGAGCGCAAAGTGCTGTGAGAATGTCTCTGTGTCTGTGCGGATATGTGTACAGTAGTTATATGTAGGACATTTATGAAACCTTCTTGCCTAGAAGAGTGTGGCGTGGGCGACTGCCTGCAGGCGAGATGTGTGTGTATATGTGTGTGTGTGTGTGTGTGTGTGTGTGTGTATGTCTGTGTGGAGAATAAGCAGTGCCATCTCGCTCATGTAATAATGTCAACCTCCTTCTGCCTAAAAAATGTGCTTCTCCATGGTAACCAAATCAAGGAGAGCTAGTGAGAGAAAGGGGGGACAACGCAGTGTGTGTGTGTGTGTGTGTGTGTTTCTGTTTGCCCGTAAAACTGAGAAAGAGAGAAACAGAGTGTGAGCGTCAGTACTGAAGGACAATAACAGCAGAGAAAACATTTTAAAAAAACCTGCACAAATACCATTTAGACTGCCTCAAGTTACCATTGCATTTTCTATCTGATATGAACCTGAGTCTGGATTTCTTCTCCTCTCCTTCCCTTCCCTTTCTTTGCCATTTATTTCCTTTCCTTTGCTTCCTTGTCCTTCACATTTTTCTTCTTTAATTCATCTACTCTCCTTCATTCCTTTCCTTTCCTCTCCTTTCCTTTTGTGTGTGCTTCTCTTTCCCTCTTTCACCTTCCTTTTCATCCTTTCTTTCTTTCCCTTCCCGTCCCCTTTCATTTCATTTCATTTCTTATTTCCTTTCATCTCTCCTCACCCTCTAGGTCAGCTGACACACCTGGCTGACTTGACAAATGAAGACACCACACGCCTGTCACTCATACTTCTCCATCCCATACTCCCTTTCCTTCATCTCCCGCCCCCAGCACTGCTCCATCCATCTGCTGACAAAATGGTGAAGGCGTGCGTCTGCAGCTCTGCCAACAGCAGCAGCATTCAACAGCAGCTCACCACGGGAACAGCATTCATTTAGGCCCGAATTATGTGAACATCAGCTTTTCTTTAAATGGGCAGAATAAATGGGAGCCTTGGGGGTGGCGAGGCAGTGGGGAGGGTGTGTTTGGCTTTCAGAAAGCGTGTGCAGTGACCCTGCCCTCAACACACACACACACACACACACACATACACACCTCGACAGAATGACATATGAGGCAGCGCTGGGTGTAAACTGCCATCGTTCAGGGAATGGTAAATCCTGAATGGTGGGAAGAAAGACGACCGCAAAAGACATAATGCTCTATTTCCTCTAATAAGGTAGTAGATCAACTCTGCAAGCAGCCCAAATGCATTCAGTGGTGAGGAGGCCTGAAAGGAAAGCAGAGCTCAAGATCGGGGGAGAAGACTCTCTCGCTTATCGTAGTGCTCTACATTAACAACAAGTCATCCAAATCAAACAACAGATACTGTAAGATGTATGTAACTGCCATGTAAAGCGACACTTATAAGCGTTTCCTGATCTGACGCCTCTATCACCAGGATGACATCTTTTGTTTGCGCCTTCCAACATTGTTACACGTTGCTGTTAAAAAATGTTTTTTTTATGAGGTGAAAAAGTGGCGATAGGCTAGCTTTTTGCTCTGACTTAGTAAATGTTGTAATGGCTATAGAATAATGACTTGCTTTCGCTATACAATTCTGTTTTGCCAGAATCTCCCCAGAAAATGAAGGCTCCATTTTCGGAACAAAAGGAAGTGCGTCAACCATAACGCAACTAGGACTGCGCTTTTGTTTTCCCTAGTAGCTTCAGTAGCTACCCCCAGTTGTGTCAGAGTATCAATGTACGTCCTTTGCAGTTACTAACGAGAGAGGCACTAACAATAATACCACTTCTACATCTACATCTCCTGACTTCCGGAGCACACGCTCTGAGCGTCTAATATTGCTGTTTTACTGATAAGAGTCACGGCCAAAACTTCTACTCCACACGTGGGCTTTCACTTTTCACTTATGACTTTTCAGTGAGGGAGATAATAATAGCTTCTGTAACAGCATTACGAAGCACTCCATAAACATCAAACACTTGAGCATGTTGCTCTTGGCTTTTGCCAGATCCAGTAAGGGAGGTGCTATTATTAGACATACAGGCAGTGGCTGTGGAGGGATATAGTCAGCTCCAAAATCAGGCCTTGCTATAATGTTCGTCAGGCTCATACGCGCATTTGTTTTTCGCCCAGGAAATGTGTGCAGGTGCATGGTGGTGGAAGAAGGACAGGGCAAAAGAAAAGACAGACACAGGGTCAGACGGTGATTTACATGGAGAGGCTTTACAATGGGCAGATGAAGGGAACAAAGAGTTTACAGAGGCTACTACGGATACAGTGATGTATGATAAGACAGGAGTGGAGTGTGAGGAGGAGTTGTTAGTCATCTAGTACTGAGGACCATGATGGAGATTATGCACTGCATCCTCCCTTCCGGTAAAAAAAAAGTGCTGTGTCAGCTTAATGCAGTAAGCAAGCAAGACTCTGTGTGGCTGTATCAGTGCGAATCTGAGCTTGTGTGTCTGTGTTGTGTGTTATTGGTAAACTGTAGGTATTAAAACTACTTCAAATCACACAGGGTACCAAATACATACAAATAAACAGAAAGACTATAAAAGGGGGTTCTGGTGTAATTTGTGGATTGAAGTGAAATTGATTGTCTTGGCTTTTCAAATACAATATATTTCGAGCATTTATGGCTCATTCTGAAAATATTAAGTCGAGGTTGTGTATGTGTGTGTGTGTGTTAGGACCCAGCGCCTGCCTGCTATCCACTGGGAGGCAGTGCTCCTCTATAAAGGAGACAGAATGTCAAAGGTTTGGTCAGTTTCTGGAAGCCATCTGGAGCTGACATTGAACACACATAAACAAACACTCAGCCATTAACAAGCTATAGCACCAGCAATAAGCAGGGCAGCTTGACAGAGAGGGCTATGAAATACAAATCACCTTCTTCACACACTTCAGAGCTAGCTTAGCTTTCTATCACATACTGAAAGTGATTTAAACTTGAAGCGGCTGGCCTTCAATGATTAGCTCAATAAGTAACCTTTAGTTAACAACACTGATAATATCATTTTTACCGATTCCGATATCTTAACATGCGAATCGGCCAATACTAAGTGCCGATCCAATATGATACCAGTGTGTTAAATACAAAAAAAATTTAAACAGGTCACAATTTCCTCTCTAATATCTATTTTATTTTGCTGTGAAAACATCTTCTTTTTTTAAAAAGATTACATTTGCACATATTAAATATAATTTACCCTCGCCCATTACTTTTTTTTAACCGAATACAGCCTGAACAAATCATCATGTCACTCAAGGCAACCGCCGTACATCAGATGTTAGCTCTGTTATTTAGCCAAGCAGGGCGGAGCTGCTCAAGTTAATTAGCTCTCCTGCAGATTTCAACAAAAATGTGTTGTTCACAATGTAGCATTATCAGGGACAATATCGGGTGCGCAAGAGTGTTTAACCGCAGGTGTGTAGTACTAGTTTGCGGTACCAATCGGGCAGGGTGTACGGATTGGGAAGTGAGCCGTGTTGTTGTCCCTGTGTAGCATAAATTAGCTGATAAATGATATGACAATGTGATATTGAATTTCAAGAATCCTGCTTGTATGAGTTCAAATACACTAAGTAATGTGTATCATGTTCTAAAAGCAAACAATGATATTAAGGTCAGGTTTTGCATTCGTAAAAGTAGTTGCGACACCGTTTTTTTTCCACACAAAAAAAAACACAACTGCCTCCAGGTCTATACCAAGGGGCAGCACGTCAAAAGCCTGTGTGAAGGACATGAGTCGACTTATTTGCTGCTTTATCTGGAATCATAAGCGCAGTCAAACAATGAATCCTCTTTCTGACAATTCAAGGGCTCAGCGACATCCCAAAACTAACATTCAATGCCATTCTCTTCACCGTTCCTGACGTTTGACAGGGCTCAGCGGTAACAACACGTTGGTGACATTTCGCAGCGACCAAGCATTAAGGGGAAGTGGACAAAGTAGGACATATACCTGGGCCCTCCCGTCTCCCCATGGCAAGGCTGGTCTGGTCTCAAACACACAGGCAGGTAAAAGCATGCACAGGCATGAGTGTGCGTTCATTATGCATTCAGATAAATGGTCTGTAGGTAGAGTGCTTTCTTATATGCATGCCATCTGAAATGCCAATCTCCCATCCCCATTTTTGTCAAGGATTTAAACCAGTATCCACTGGCCCCCTTTCAGCACAGCCATGCCTACAGCCATAGGAAGAGGGGTCAGGATGGGTCAGGATGGGTCAGAAGGTTCAGACGCCCTTTATCATGGCTCATGCTCGCTCTGCCCGCCAGTTGACTGTCAGGGTCTGCATTCATTCTCAGAATTAGAGTACTGATGCAGGATCACCAGCCAGCTGCCCTGAGACCCCTTAACCACAATGATCTGTGAGGAGAAAACTGATAGTGGGTCTGAATTCTTGTTCTGATACTGTGAATGAGCACAGACCCAAGTGTGAGGGGGGACAATAGTAGTGTACCCATGCAGCAAAATCCATCACCCAGCAAGCCTTACCCTGTCCTTCACTATGAGACACTTTGCAAGGGGAGGAGACAGACAACGGACACAGAGTTAGTCAGGGTTTACACTGGGGAGAAACTCCTCTGAGGACACAATAGCTCCACTCCGCACAGTACAGTAAGGCTCTGAGAAATCAAAGTTAACAAAAACCATGACCTATCAGGGACTCCCTCTGTTCAGTTAAGTCAGTAATCCATAAGTGGATTTGTACACACACACTGGCTCCGTTCCAATCCGATAGCTTGCTCTCTTGCATCTGATATTGTTAGTGTTCAACCCTTTTTTTTTCTTTCAGCTGGGAAATTATAGGTCTGGTCTTAGAAATATTCGACATCACCTTTCCAGGGTAGAAGTCAACATGCTGTAAACAGACAAGAGAGATCTCCGCACCAGATTTGAACACAGCCAGCAATTTTAACTTTTAGGTGGCACAAACATCACAGTCACAGCACAGAGAGAACACAAAAAAAAAAGATGCTAACCACTTTGTCCTCCTTTGTGGCATGCAGTCCGGGTAGCAGTGAGTATTGAGAACAGTGACGGTGGAAGCAGAGCAGGAGAGGGAAGAAAAGAGAGAAATTAAAGAACATAAAAGATGTAAGAAACAGAGAATGCGGAGAGGGTGAAATCGTGAAATGCGATAGCGGACAGATTGTAGGAAAAGAGGGGAAAGAACAAAGGAGAAAAGGGGGAAAGAGGACGAGGTGCAAAGATTTGTTAATTACATTCTGCAGAATCGATACACATACTTCATATTCAAAGACGGAGTGTGAGGTGGTGGGGACAACAGTATGTGAATGTATGTGACCACTGACGTGAGGCTGCAGCAACATGCATGACCCAGCTTGCCATGACCTTGGCATGACTCATGACCTGAGACAGCATCAGGATGCGTCACAGCTCCTCAGCATGAAGAGGAAACCGGGACACTAAAAGCAACAGGGCACATTCTTCCACAAGCCTTTCTGTGCCTTTACTAAACCTCTCTCTATACATTCCTATAAAATCTATACAGGTATTTTCAAATATTCACATTGATGCCGCTTTTGTCGTGGTTTAATTTATAATGAAAGCAGTTCAGATGTTGGTGGAAGGGCAAAAGTTTTTGGATTATTTGATCATCTTTGTTTTAACCTCAGGACACAAACTAAATATTTTAAAGAGGTTGCTTTCATGAATGCTGTACATACATTTAAATGCAGTGTGAGGAATTTCTAATCCTCTCTTTAATATTAATAAAGTATGTTTATTATAATGTCAAGCAGCGGCAAAACTTAGTTTGGATGGCATTTGCACAGCATGTTGCTGCGATGCCTTCTGCAGGGCACAGGGCAGCACTACACAGCTCCGTCATTAGGAATTGATCAATTATTACAGCAAAGCTGCTAAAAAACAAATAACAGGTTATTGCCTTGCTATCATTTTTAGCCAATCATTTTGCAATTTCACAGAGCCCCTGTAGCGCTACGTATATAGTGATTTGAGAACTGATATTAAAGTGTCTTTCAAAACTTAATTATTTTTTAGTTCAGACTATTTAGCAGGCTCAAATTAGGATCAGCAAGATTTTTGAGTTTGTGAAATGATGTTCAGAAATAATTGCTTTTTTGTTTAAAAGCGTTTGTATTTCGGTCATTCCTCTTCACCAGCTGTGTATAGCCCATCCATACACCACATGGATACAGCTGATGAAGTAAGTTGTCGTAGCCTACATACAGTACATTTATACAGTATATTTATACTCCAGATATTTTGCAGAACAACAGCACTCCGTTTATTTTTATACTGCATTAATATCTTTTTAGAAGGTAAACTGCTAACTAGAGGAAAACGCAGAGTGCTGTTGATGTGGGGGTAAATGAACACACTGTAGGCAGGAGAAGGTTTTTTTATGTGATGAAACAAAGCTCACACTTTCCTAACCCCGTTATTCTGCTTGGCCGGCCTGGACGACCCGGGAAAGAGCTTCACTTCCAACGCATCCCACCCACACAGTATACACTCACACACACACAACCTTTCACGAACAAATACACAGAAAAGAAACGGAAGACAGTGTTGTCTTCACTTAAGTACAAAACAATGAAATTATATATTGTAAAGGAACTAGCTATTTAACATGTTTTGTATTGGCTGTAAACCCCGTTAATTTGACCGGACACAAACTTAGTCGTCGATTAATTGATTCACTGTCAAAGAGACACACAAAAACACCCTTTCACATAAACACATGATCAACACTATAGGAGCACCTAATTTAGGTCCCTTAAAATTAATTCCACTTCTAAGTGACACTCGGTATAATCTCAAGGAATTAAATTCCACATTAAAACATGAATTATTCTTATTTTCAAAAAGGCCATATCGATTGACGTTAATTTGACTACAATTTCCCTTCAAATAAATCTTTTACTTTATTTATACTAGATTGCATTTATATCCTGCTGGTCTCTATCTGTGTATTTTCCATGTCACAGCCTGTCTGTTGTGAAAGTAATATTAATGGCTTCACCAACAAGGATACTATCTTCCTCCCCTGTTCTCACTGGTCTTTGAGCTCTACATACGTGTGGTGCCAGTGTGACTTCAGGCCCAGCTGGGCTAGGCGGATCCTGAACAGATTGGGGACCAGCAGGCCGAGGATGGAGGGCCCATAGTCAGGTACGATACCCAGGGGGAGGTCTTCTCTCTTGGGTTGGAGCCCATACAATGTCTTAAAATAGTGCAAAGATGTTTGGTTAAGGGGTGGATGGCCTCGCAAATCCAACCTGGATCAAATGAATGTTATAATTTGGTGGTTTGGTGTGGGCCTTTGTTTTATCATAGTGTGGCCCTAGAGCCTGTAGCTTAGAGGTACTCCTCACTCCTCAGTGTCTTCAGTCCATCGTGGGTTTATGTAAACTGACGTTTTGTTTGTTTATTTGTTGTTTTCTATTTAGCGATGCAGAGACGGAAGACTCTGGGGTTCGCTTGACTTTTAAACTAGCACCAGCAGCAGTGAAATATCTCTGACATTCGTGGATATTCATGTTCCCCATGGGATGATCTTAAATTACTTGAAGGATTTCTTGAATGTTCCTCTTGCACCATCATCAGGTTTAATACTTTGGTTCATGACTATATTTGCAAAACTAAAAACATTCCCATCAGCTCCAGTTGTATTTTGTGTTTAGTGCTAATTAGCAAATGTAGCAAGCTTAACTGTTAAACTAAGATTATTAAGACTGTAAACATTATTTACCAAACATCTCCATGTTAACATTTTCATCGTGAGCATGTTAGCTTGCTGACGTAGCATTTAGTTTAAAGCACTGCTGTGCCAAAGTACAGCCTTACAGCACTGCTAACATGACAACCTGTCAATGCCATTTACTGCTATGTAATTTAATGAACAGTACAAAATAAATGTTGAATGGCAACAAACACTTACTGCCTGTAGGCTTGAGTAATAGCTCCACTGTCTGTCTCCTGCATGTTCAAAAACTTTTATTTTCATAAATATTACACAGTACACAGTTTCCCTTTGTCACTAGTGAGGTAAGATGTTTACATTTGCCATTTGGAACCAGTGTCCGCACACTGGCCATAGTTTCTGGTGACAAAGTTTAACAGCTAATCTTGCTAGCAACAAACAGAAGCTGTGCAGAGAAACCAAAGAGATGGACAGCAAAGAGGAGGATGATGCTGCAAGAGTTGTTTGACATTTTTGGGACACTTCGATACTTGTTTCGCTGTGAAACTCGGATGCTATTCTGACAGTGGCAAATACAACCCAACTACAACTGCCGTCCTGCGAACCTTTCTTTTTCTCTTTGTTTAGGCATGTTGCTTGAGAAGGCCAGCCCTGTCACTGCTTGTTTTATTGGCTGCAGTGCCGTCACAGGAGACACAGGACAACACAGATGATTTCGATTTATAACCATTCCACAACACTACAGCCTCTGACTTGAAATGAGCCTTGAAGGACCGGTGCCAAGCCATTCTTCCAACACACTTTGGTGAGACCAAAGTGTGACCAGGAGGCAACAAAAGCAGACAGGGACAAACACAGAAGCAGAACGACCAAGTGCACATCAGCTATAGCAGGAATGAGGTGAGTGTGAGAGGGAGAAAGGAAAAAGGGGGGAGGTCACGGGTCAGGTTTCTCACGTTGTTGGAGCGCAGAGAGACCCGGCCTCCACAGCGAGCGCAGAATTTGGTCTGGCAGTAGGAGCAGAGGTGGCCGCAGCCGTCTGCAAACTTGGTCTTGCGACAGATACCGCAGGTGGGCGCGTCATCTTTCAGCTGGGTCTGCTGATGCCGCGTGTCTGCCCCAATGCGACGCACTTCCTGTTTGTAGCTCTCAAACTGCTGGTGCAGTGTTCTGAGGGGGGGAGAAAAGTGGAAGATTGCCCATTAGTGGTACATCATGCATTCACAAACCGTTCGTACTTGATAAACCTAACCCTCCGGTGCTGTTCAGACAGACCTTGCTGTTTAAATATCCTTACATTCATAAAAACAAAAACACGGAAGAACGTGGCGGAATTTCTGAATAACTGAATCATTTTTAAAATAAACAAATCTAACAGAAACAAAAAGTGATGTTATGCCTGGACATGTTTGAGAACAACATTTCAGTTCCAGCTAAATAACTGGCAATTTGAGTGCCACTTGAAAGGTGCCTTTCAAAGAAATAAAAAATCATACACGCAATTAAATGAAGCTCAGTTTTGCTCTCTGTGGCTCACAGCCTTTCCCCTCCCTGCTTCCCAGGATGCCTATGATGGAAATAACCCGAGTGTGAATTGCAAATCAGGCCATGTGAAAACACCCACAATGTTTGTCTCAAGAGAACCGTCAAAGGAATACTGCGCTACCATACCATGGCTCTCATATAGGGGACCCAGACAGGCACTTTAATTGCCTCGCTGAGTGAGAGACATAGAGAGGAAGGAGATGGCTTCATTCACAGCTTTGCAGCCAATTTGCATATTTGTGGAAGCAGACAAACTTTAGTTAAGCCTCTGGCCGCACACAGACTTTACAGCCGTGTCTGCGAGTTTGTTTGTCGAAAAGAAATTCATCAAGACAATGCAGCGCACTGGCAATCACACTTTTGTTGAGCTAAAAATTTGAAATTGAAACAAAAAAATACCCAAAAAAGAACGTTGAATAAGTGGAAAGCCCACTGGTAAGCAGGACACTGAACACCTCCTGTATGCTGATTAGAAAATCTAAGAAAAACATAATTTAAAAAAAAATCACACGTTCCAAGATCTAGACCTAAACCAACATTCAAATTCCTTTTTTTCAGACCATCAGTCCAAAAAAAACCAAAGACATTCAGTTTACAAAATTCTCATCACTAGTCAAACTAGATCACCTGGATCTATTGAGAGCAGACATGTCTTCCTGTCTGTAATGCTAAGCTGCTGGGTAGGAAACAGGTAGAAAACATAACACCTGATCCGTGGTCAGCAGCTTATGGTGGTAGGAAAGATCAAAGAGATAACAGTCCTCCACCATGACCTATCCAAAGTCCAGGAACGATGCTGTGCCTTTCCAGAATACGTTTGAGTTGGAAAAAAAGGTCTCTCTTTGTCTGTATTGAAAAACCAGCAGTCCAAACAAAACGTTGTGTTATTCCCGCAAAGGTTACAGTCTCAAGAAAAAAATCTTTCAAAGTCCAACAAATGAGATGACAAAAAAATTGTACATTCCTCTTCTACTCGTGCCTTTCTAGCTAGCTCTGAATAGTGCTAGAGCAGAAACAGCAGACTGCCACCATACAGAGCTGGAACAGGGAGGTGACTGGCCAACTGGGCCACATTTTGTCCAATCAGCTGACACAGGGAAAGGCTGGAACAGGGACAGCTATTTTGTGACGTGGAATGTTAAATGCGATGTGAAACAAAATGTAATCGTAAGGAATATTTTCTCGCAAAATACACATTGATGTCAAGGTCAGAAATGGAAATATCCTCCGTCACAAACACCCACAAACTTGAGGCTGATATTTTGAATATTTTCATGTCTTCTATGCAGTTTTCTCAAATATTTGGTTTGTAATGTTTAAGTTCAAATGCTGAAGTTTTGTAATGCCCGAAGGGGACTCGCTGTAATAACCGTAGGGCTCAACATCAAAGCATCTGAGCCATCTATAATGCAGAAGTTCATTCAAATAAGTTAATGCAACGAAGATCATCACTATACCATGAGAGCATTGTTTTATACCATTACACACATTCTGGTCTCTTTATCCATCAGCAGTTCAGGCTGTGCTTGAAGGCTTTGAACAGATAATACTGGATTTTATCTTGTATAACTGTAGTTGTCCAGACAAACAAAGATAAAAGGGTCAGCACATGCAAATATACTCAACAGAAATGTAATTGCACGTGCACGTTTTCACTCAAAATGTTTCAAGTAGGCTTTGCTTAAGATAACAGTCAGAAATAATGATACACGGACATTGGAGTTGACACGAACCTAAGCTAAACTGATCCGTACGTAATTCAAAAGGGAAAAAACAACATGACACCGCACAGCAGCAACGTCATAAACATGACCTCTGACCCTGAGAAGCAATCTATCCTGCCAATGGGAGTCCAGCGGCTGAGCCAAGCCCGGGCACCATGGGAACAGCTGTCAGAAACAGAGGGTGCACAGCCGGTTGTCATGGTAACGTGGTGGCGTCAAGCACTGGGAGTCAGCGGGTGTCGGTGCACCAGCTGTTCTTGTTCTTAGAGCCACGGTTTCGTGCAGTATTTTTACCACTTCCCCACATTTAGCAGACATGCACTGTTAAAGCTGCTCAAGGTGACTTTTTCAATGGAGAAACAAATCTGTGTTCCCCGCCTGAATCACAAAAGGAGCGTTGCAGCTGTGAGCAGGGTCTCGTCATCTTTGACTGAGAATCTCTAGATATAGCCGGGTGGAATTCTGATGTCAGGTCTGGACAATTTCCTGCCCATCTGCAACAAAACTCAAAAACAATCTCTCAAATGTTAGCAAGTTAAAGCCATTCAGTTGAAATCCGGACCAGACAACATTAGATAATCTTCTCCTATACCTTTAAAAAATACTTGCATGATTTCTGCATAACTCTTCCCACCACTCTTAACTACTAATGTGGAAACCTATTGTGGCTTTAAACCTGTTTTAATGTATGTGTTGCTCACCTGGTGCATCATCACCGATGCAAACAGCACAGAACGTGTGAAGGTAACATGCTCTCACAAAGTGCAAAGAGAAAGCAGCAGCCCATGACTGACACACTCAACTGGAAAGCATCTACTGAATGACAAATGTACCGGTATACAAAATATACAGTATTTTCACAGAACATGTGCAAATACTGTCACACATACACACACATCACACCATCCAAAATCTAAAATATGCACCCTATCAATAGACAATGTGGCAGTCCAGACTCATGTCCTCTGAGTCACCACACAGTTCCCACATCCGTCATGATTTCTACCTAAATACATATCTTAACCATGACTCAGCAGGGGATGCATCACCCAACTTAATCACTCTGTGAAGACACAGGGAAAGATGTCCTCTCAAGTAAGGACATGTTATCCGTGTTTATCAATATTTTAAGTGGATTTTTATTGGAATGTTAGCCAAAAACTGTCCGGACCAGGAAATAATTCCGTTAGTAGCTTAAGGGTCAGATATTTTTGTGGAGAGTTTGTGGAGACCAAAACAGAGCTGGAGCAAATATTTGATTGAAATCAACTAGGCGGACAGAAACAAAACACCAATGAATGCTACTGTCTGTCCATGTGTCATAGTATGAAATTGTAGCCTAAAATAATGCAGCTTTAATCACACCTGTGCATCACCCACTATAAGGCTATGACAGGTCAAAATGGCTAAACATTGCTGTGAAAAGCGCTAGCAGTAACTAGATACACAACTAGAATTAACGCTACATGTCAAACACATACCTTCCCTGTCATTGGTACTTTTAAACGACACTAAATCTAAGAGTACGTTACAGAAGCTTTTTGACAATCGCCGCTTGATGGTGCTGCAGTGCCACCATTTTGGACTGAAAACGCAAATGAGTCTACTGCCATGGATCTGCTGGTAAACGTCAGAAGAACATTTTTTTAACATTTTTTGAGGTAAATTAACTTCCCAGAACAAACACTTAAATAGCGCTTATTTAAATCATTAAGTCGACCAAATAGCTTTCCATTTTTATCAAGCCATTTATCAACCTCTAACCTAAGCTAACCCCTAAGCTAACTAATAACCTAGCTAACTAAGCAGATACTCAAACATACACCCAACTCCACACAAAACCAAAGTTATTTCTGAATGTACAGGTTGCTAGCTGGACAGCTAAGAAGACACTGCATTTGAATACAAACAACTTTAGAGTTACAGGAATGTGTCCTTTTTTCGGCAGAGGTTAGGCATACGCTGACCGCCCCACAGCTCCAGCGCTATGCTAACGTGTCTGTTATAGTAGGGTACATTTGGCTACATTACTCAAAAAAGTAACATATAAGCACGACTATAATTAGTTACTATCAAACACCTGTAGCATGTGGCCGTGGTAGACATTGACCAGGGGGGTCCAAGTGGTGTGAACCGGCTGAACTGTAGCTGTCTCCTCTCTCCAAGTCAACACCATAGGCCAGCAGGGACAGCCAAAGAGCCAGATGTGGGTTAGCCCTGCTTTGGCCTTGTCAAAACCAAGTATGCAAATGAGCACACAATTACATACACTTACACATAGGCAAATATAAACAATGACACAGACAGAAAACCCACATAAACACATGTATGGGTTTGCCTTTGCCTAGGGCCTCGCACATTCAACTCAGCATGTCCAAGGACTCCCTTCCCCTCTCTCCCTTTCTCTCTCTTGTTCTCTTTATCTCTCCCTCTTGTCCACCAGTCGCTGGTGTGGCGTTGTTAATTAGCACCGCTATGAATACATTGCCCAAGGATGGGGAAGGAAGAGGGGAAAGCTGTGTGTGTTTGTGTGTAGGGCAGTACTATTTCTGTCTCATCAGCTGATTCCTGGTGACGCTTTGCAGAAGACTCTTCCTCAGTCGGAGGAGCCACACAAAGTTAAAGCCCTTTCAGGCCCATTATTAAACCCATTATTTCCAATGCTTTGCGCCGTGCCACAATGGCTTTTTACCAAACAAGCATGCTGGATAGAGAAAAATAAGTCTCTGCTTCTGATGGAGCTCGAGAGGCCGTGAAGATGACAAACATGTTGGCACACACTGTGAGGAGGCAAGGAAAGGAGAAGTCAGGAGTGATGAGAAGGGGTAAATGAAAGGAAGCAGACACAAACGGAAACAGGAAGAACAGGTGAGGAGCGATTTATACGCAATCCCAGAAGTCTTCCTCAATCTCAGAAAGAGATGTATAGACAAACGGCTGTCTGCAGGGGAGGAGGAGGTGATGGGAGGAGAACAAGTGGAAAAGCAAAGGATGAACAAAGAGAGCCAAGACGGAAACAAGCGTGGGCCAGAGACCAGCGGAGGAGAGAAGCCGATGCATCCGGAGCCACTCTATAAATACCACTTGAGAAGAGGAGAGGATGACGGAAAGAGGATGGAGACAGGGTGGTGGAAAGAGGAAGGGGAGGAAGAAGAGGTGGAGAGAAAGGAAAAGGAACAATTAAGAAAAGAAGTAACTTTAGTGATGTACAGTATTGTAAACGAAGACTGAAGTTATGTGTCAAAAATAAAAGCAAAAACTAAGCATTCCTGCTGGAGTGTGGCGTGTGAAAGTGATGAAAAGAAGGAAGGAGACAGCGAAGGGAACGAGAGCAACAGATGGGTGCTTAACCAAATGCAAACACTTTCTTTGTTTTCTTGTTTGCCTTGCCATGATGTTATCCATGTCAAAAGGCTATAACATAGTACTAACGTCATAATGCTAGCAGAAATATACCACCCAGATGGCCAGTCTGTATCTATCTATAGGACAGCAATTTCTCAAGAAATCTGGTCAGTCCTTCCTGCCTTGATATAGTTTGATTCCCAGCTGTCATTCTTTGCAGGATCTGCCTGCTGTAGTCATGTGATACTTTTGTTGATCCCCTGATGTCCAGAATTTAAATTTGTCCAATAGTGTGACCCAGGGACCAAATACCTTCTACTGACAATCCCATCAGCCTCAGCTGTACTTTGAAGGGTTACAATGCTAACACGCTAAGCTAAGATGGTCAAAATGGTAACCATTATCTGCTAAACATGAGCATGTTAGCATTTAGCTTAAAACAAATCGTGGATGTCATGTGCATCATGCAATTCATATTTCCATTGAATTAACTATACCATATTTGATATCTTTACAAAGAATAAGATATTGACCATAATTTAAAATGAAGTAATGTAGGTTTCAAAGCTCTGCGCACAACATACATTGTGTAGTGATTGAGTCACGGAAGGGTTCGTGCTGTTGAAGAGGTTAAATGAACAGACTTGATGTTAAGTCTTGTGTGAGTTTGGTTCTGTTTCCTATAATGCTCCATCAGTTCTTTAACCTATAGCATCAGACTAAACAGCCCCTCCCACAGCCGGTGCTTGGATGTTGATAACTCTTTTTATTGATGTTGTGAGTGTTTTACCCGTATTTATGGAGCAGAGTGCTTTTTTGGCATGGAATCCTTAGTGTGAGACTATCACTCTATCGCTCTCCTCCTAATATATTTATTTTTTCTTTCTTTTCCATTTATATCTCTCTTACTCTTCCTCCATTTACTTTATTTCTTTTCCTATCATACCTCACTCTTATCTTTAAATTTGGATTCCACTCTGACAACGCCAAGTAATTGATAAAAAAAAGTTATCTTCCACATCACTATATATATATATATATATATATATATATATATATGTTTCTTTCTCTCTTAAATACTGAAACACGAAGCCTCTGACCTCACACAGCCTGCTGGCTGACGTAAGACATGAATCTAGTTGATGGAGTAGTTATCGAGTAATCATGGGCGACCTCTATTCCCCTCACTCCATCCCACATACCTCGGCTGGCAGCCCGCTCCTTCGCCCCCCCCTCCTCCTTCTTCTTCACTTCATTTTCTGCAGGCCCCACCTGACTCCACACACAGCAAACTACAAATAAAATAAACTGTTGTTAATCCTGTGCAAGATCCGATCCACTGCTAGCACCACGGTTTATTTATGTCAAAACATTTTGTGTTTGAACAGCGCATGCTGATTCATGACTTCTTTGTTCGAATGCCAAAGCATTTTGTGGTTGTTTGCTGGTTACTAGTCTAGTCATGCACGCACAGAACATCTTGTATTGTGTTAGGAGTTCATTTGAGTTATAAACCAGCTGTGTCGGTGTGCGGTGACATCACCGGTGGGTGTGGTGGGTGTGGTTACAGGAGCAGAAGAGCATTATTTTGACCACACCCATCAGTTATAATGGGAGTTACACATGTGCGCACATGTGTAACTGGCTTTGAACCAGAGTAGGTAGAAAAACACTGCTCACTGCTGACTTGAAGTTTGAACTTTCTCCATCCTGAAGATCTGATACTTTTAACTGGATTGTTTTTATTAATGCTAGCACACCGTTTCTATTCATTAACATGTTTTATCTGATGTTTTATTATTATCGTTGTTTTAATCTTCAATTATTGTTGGGTATTTCATTCTATTTTATTTTTTATATCATATTAATTCTATGATTGAATTTGCTTCATTGCAGTCTTTAAATGTTTTAATCCTTATTAAGCCATGTAAAGCACTTTGTAAATTTGCCTATAAAGGTGCAAATAAAGTTTATTATTGAAGTTTATTATGTAATAGTTAGCACTGCTGTGGTATGTGTGAACCAACATATACAGTTAGATGGACATGCTGTAGTATTTGATGATGAGCGTGCTTACAGTTTACCATGGCCACATGTTTTGATTAATACGGAAAATGGTGTGATTTACCAGATGTCAACACCTATGGGAGATGTTGGAGTGACTTATTAGTTAGCACCGTCCACCACCATCATCAAAACACCAAACGAGGGAAGATCTTTTACGTTAAGGTTTAGTATTTCTGGACTTCTCTATTTAAGGAACCAAAACAGCCTGACAAGTGTTTGTATTGTGCTTTCTGAGGGAGCTGTGATAGGCAAACATGGTCTGCATAAAGCAGCAGTACATTACAGGTGTGCCACAGTCCCTCTCACAATTTAACAATTAACATTATCTAAATAAGCATATTGAGACATTTTGACTGGTGTTACCAAGGGGTACAAATTTGAGTCCCATACAATGTTGTGTGTGGCCGCTCATGATATAATCCCGTCACTTCTTCTGACCACAAACACAGAGAAATGGAAGGAGTGAAGGAGAGCGATGTAGAGAGCCTGGTCAGCCCAAGTAGAATGCATTCTCATTAAACTTTAATGCTGGGGAGGTCTGAGAGCACTAAAGAGGCTACTCACCGAGGCTCGTTCAGGTCTCTCAATCTCAACACACTCACTCAGAGTCACACCCAGCCGCACCATCTCCTCCCATCCTCTGTGAGTGAGAAAGGCCATGTCCTGGTACTCAGTCACATTTTGTCCCCTATGTCTCTTCTGCTCTAGCTAATGATTAACCAAATCAGCACAGCTGTATCAACACACAAACGGAAGGCTGGTTCCCAAATTGCACAAGATAGTAAAAGACTTGTTCTATGCACATCCGTCGAGTTCTTCTACAGCAAACTGGGAATGCCATTTCTTTATGCACCTGGTTTCAAAAAGTCTCTATGGGGGGGCTGTCATGGTTTCTAAATGTTTAAATGATGATAATGGATGAAAATGAAGCGTATGATCTCAGTCTGTTTTCAATGCACGGGTGTAGTGTGCCATTTATATAACAAAGCAGAAAACAGAAAGGGCGCTTCACAAGTTCACTTGAAGGTTCTCCATACAATATTCGTATCATTAACAACTATTTGCTAGGTAAAGACATAGTGGAGTAATGTCTCCCTGAGCAGAGAGTCACTCTCCCCCCTGTGTGTGTTGTAATGTGTTTGGTGTGCTCTGCACTGCGCTCATACGGCAGTTACAGCTGATAACGCCGTCCCGACCGACTATTAGCTCTGTTGCCATTGTTTGCAGTGTTAGCACTGCTAGCTGCAAGCAACTGGCTCAGCCGTCACCATGTTGAAGGCATGGAGACACTAGATATGCACTAAATTAGCACTTTTATGACAAATTCTGACTTTTTGACGGTAACCCTTTCAGAAAAAAACAGGATCATGAATGTAATTTGGGCTGGTGCACAAAAGGGGGTGCACGTTTTTTCCAATACAAATTGCATACTTTTACTTCAATCAGTGCTTCGATTTCTGGCTACTTCACTCACGTTCTGGCCCACATTTAGTGCAAGAGTTTACACAAGCATGCATGCATGCACACTCACACACACACACACACACCGATGAGCATGCATACTAAAGTATACCCAAATGTGTACTAGTGATTGTGTTCTTTAGTTGTTTTTTGCAGTTACATTTGAGAATGAAAAACTGAGAAGCAAACACAAGATTGGAGCTTTTTGAGACAGGCAGCAGAGATAGATGACAGATGTGTAGACAAACTCAGGAGTGCTCACATACACACACACACACACACACACACTGGTGTCGCACAAACACAAATCATGTACACGCAGTCACCGTCTCCCCCCCCCCCCCCACTAGCTTCCATTCCTCCAGGTGTTGCAGACACACCCGACTGCTTTTGAGTTCTTTTAATTAAGAGCAAAGTGTGAAGATCCAAGTGAGCACACTCTGAATACACACACACACACACACACACACACACACACACACACATATGGAGCACACAGATTCGCACAATCTCCAGCTGTCTGGAAAAAACAGTGGAGGCTGGCAGCAAAGCAACAGGACAAACTGTACAAACTGTACTTTGCAAGAGCGTACTTTCCTTCTGCAAGCTTTCATCCACAGACCGACAAAACAGCAACACCATCTGGGTTTGTGGTGCATTTTGTGTGCTGCCTCTGCAAGTCCTCTGCAAGTCCTCTGCAAGTACTGCAGTACACATGCTCTCAGATGAACTGTATTGATACTGGGTGTGTGTATGTGAGTGTGGGAATGTGTATGTGTGTGTGACAAAGAGTGCTTGTATAAGTACACGTGTTCACGTTATGTGTATATAGTAATTAACATGCTTTCTAATTTACATTTTGATCAAATTCTTACACACACACACACACACAATCATAGATCTGCATTGCACACTGTAATTAGTGGAATTCAACAGTGGGTGAAAACTGAAAGAGGTTAACAAGAAAAAATTAGGTTCAGAACATCAACTGCAGCCAGTGAACTGAATATTTTAATATTTCAGGATGTACTTCCAAGTGTGCGCTATTTTCAGACCTGATCCATAATTCAACATTAGCATTTTTCTCACAGAAACCTTAAAACTCTTAAGTCTGCTCAGGAAAATGTTTCTCTTCATCTCAGCTGAAAGTACTGAATTGAGTTTAGTAGGAATCAGATTTATTTTTATTTTTTTTACTCAAGAGATACAATTTGGTAACTTGACATAATGCTAGCTGCATCAATTTTCAGCTATGCAAAACAAGTGACCGCTATCCAGGCAAGAAAATCGGATATCTATTTTGTACAGAATAGGAAGATACAGTCAACTATACAAAAGCGAGTGATATTTGATAAAAGAAGGACACAATAGACCGTTCGACTGCTGCCGTGGTACTATTTTGTCTGAGAAACTCTCTCTTCCTGGCTCAAACAATTCAATCCTGCCGTGAATTAAAATGCATGTTGATGTCACTATATACAGTAAATATATATGGAAAGTAGCAACGAAGGAAACATTTGATAACATCTAAAAACAAAGCGCTATTTACAACAAGTACCAGAATATTTGACGTAATCAGTCATTTTCACAAAGTAAACTAGATTGTCCATATTTGTTTGAACTCTGGCTCTGGTTCAGTCCAGTTCAGCTTCAACAAGGCCCAGAGGCCCCTTCATGTGGTTAAAGAGCACATCAACACTCAATTAAATTAGAACGCCACTCGAAGAACACAAGACCTCTACCAAGGCCAAATGCCCCATCTCGCAATGTTAACGAAAGTGCAAAATAATAAGTCTATCCGCCCTGTGATTTGGATCTTCCTCGGCCCAGGCTACACCCTTCCACCAAGTTTCATGAAAATCAGGCCAGTAGTTTTCTGTAATCCTAACAAACCAAACTGAGAACATAACCTTCTTGAAAGCGACAAACATAAAGAGATTTTTCTGCACTGCTTTCTAAGACTTAAAACTTGTAACTTCTGCTTACGAGGTGATGCATGTGTTATTGAAAACATAATCACGTGTTAAATACTTTGTAAATGACACCAGATGAATTAATTCATGCGGCGCTAAAAGGCACTCCTTTGTAAAACAAGAGCACTGGCCTTTCATGTAGATTCAATGTAGGCTACAATTATCGGAACAGCACAAACACTCGGGTTCTTCGTGTGGCTCAAAGGTGTACGGCAGATATAGATATTAAATTAAAGACGATTAAAGAAATGCTGCAAATGTATTTGGCGACCCAAATAAGACAATATTTGGTAATGACTATGTTACAGGACGCTAATACGCTCCATAGAGCTGAGAGGAACTGCAGAGTCAAGTGATCATTCACAGGGTTCATACGAGCAATTCGTTTTATGTAGTGTTGATATAAAGGTATTGATTGGTGCAGTTTTAAGGTTTAACTATCTTTTTAATAAGTCCCACATCAAAACAGAATAATATCTAATAAATTATAACCTACTCTTGACCTTGGCTACCAGTTGACCTGTCAGTGGACAGTAGCAGCCATATCAGACAGCAGGCAGGGAGGGGGGCTACGCCTCTATATGCACCCTGAAGCCTGCAGCCTCGGGGACTCCTGGTAAAGAGATTAACAGTGTGTATGTGTGTGTGTGTGTGTGTGTGTGTGTGTGACCCCTGTCAGAGGCTCCTCCCACTCTTTCTGTCTCCCCCTTTTCTCTCTCTTTCCACCACTCTAATCCTTAAAACCTCTAAATCCTCCCTGCTCTCCCTGTGCCTTAGGTCCTGATTTCTTCTTCTGTCCATCTGGTGTGAAGGAACAAACTCCAGCCAATCGACTCCGTGTTTCGTGTTACCGACCAGAAAAGTGTTTGATGAATGTTAATAAAAAAGAATATAAAAGCCAGACGTCAGCTCCAATAAATTCAAGGAGTACAACTACTACGGAGAGTGTTTACTCGTGCTTTAGCTCTGCCTTGACATCAACACAAGAGGCCGCCTCCATTAACCACACCCGGCACTCCAACCTTTAAGGCCCTGTGTTGCGCGTCCACTCCCGTCTGAAATGTCTACAACCTCGCTGCTGCTGAGCGCATCAATATTTTACACATGATTTCTATATTTACATTTTGGAAACCTCAAAAGCTCCCATGGGTAGATGGGAACTTGGAGCGTTGGGTTGTTGCAGAGAAAATATTTCCCGTTGTGCAAGAAGGATGATTTTTTAACATCACGGCATCAAAGAGGTTGGTCACTGCTGCGTTCAGCATTTCGTTCACTCCCCACAGCATGACAGCTCCCCTCCTCCACTAACATCCTCTGGATTAGGAAGTCAATGGAAGGTTTAGCAAGTCCATGGGGGGAGTCTCGGAAGTCTATAGTGTATTAGACATGGACAAAGTGTTCGTTAGTGCTGCGAATCAGTGAAGGAGACCCCCAGGTGCATGCCTTCTCAGCCAATGATTAGCCCAGAACCAGGTGTTCTGGCTCAGTAACAGATCAGGACACTCCAGAGTCTCTCATGACAGATAAAATCCTGTATCACTATAACCTTATCACTGCCAGCTGCTCAGGTCTCAGGCAACGCTGCCACTAGTGCTGACCAGGTGAATAGTATTGACGTAAGTTACAGAATGATCTTTTGGAGGTGAGTGTCGGCTGTTAATTCAAGTCCACTCTTAGTTAGTTATGCAGGAAGTTCTTAATCCCTCCCGCAATGTTGATTGTTTCTCCAACGCAATAATAGCCAACATTGAGCACCAGACCTATTTGAATTACTGGCCAACTCCTGTGACAAATGATACAAAAGTCTGGAAACCAAACTAAGGTTTTGTCAACTAAGACAATTTGTGTGACAGCAAAACTCAATAAAGATGGTGGAAACTATGTGGTAACTATGACAAAAATGTATATCAATGGATTTGTGACCAAATGAAGCCTGTTAGTGTGCATGGTTTTACTTATCATATGATGCTCTCCGTGTATAATTCAAAGACTTTACCGCCCTTCAATGCCAGTGTCTTTTTTGTTCAGGAGACCAAAACTCTCCAGTAATCCAACTGGTTTGTGGCAAAAAAAATGGTTCTCTCAACACACTTGTTGCCCGCTACTACACATAATTGTAACGCCATACAGCATTATAGGTACTTAACAATTTGTTCTGGTGGCAGATTGGTCCACAAAACTCACTTTTGCTCAAAATATTATATTTCTCATACCACAACTGAGCTCGTTCTTTCCTAAAAATCTAATAAATTAAGTATGCAATCCATGCAAAACACTTAACTATGTTCTCTACAGAGATATTATGCGTGCTCACACTGCTGCATGTACCCTTAAACCAATGTCTTTGCCACAATGCCATTTGATTCATCACTCAAGATACTGTGTATGGAAAATGTCAACGTAAAGGTTGAATGGTTGTCGCGGAATCAGCATGTTCTTGATCATGATCATTCCTATCTCAGAGATATTAATATTAATTCAAAGCTAATAAGAATAACACGAGATCCCAGAAAAGGTTAACTTCCTCCCACTGACGGTGACCTGGGAACACACAAAGATACTTCTTCCAGAGATTTCAACACTTGGGTTGCTGGTATTTCTAATTGTGTGTGAAGATCCTAAGTCCATAACTTTGGATTTCTTCTAGGTCTGTTTTTGAGTGGACTGCCTTGCAGAGGTGTGACAACATGTGTGACACAGGTGCTGTATTTTAGCAAATACATCACCATTGTCTGGGACGTATTGAAATCAAAAAAAGTTGACATGATCACACGAAGGTGTCCGAAATTAAACAAAATGGCGAAACTGTCTGTATCGTCTTCACATCCATCTTCTTCTGCTTCTGAAGACTGCTTCACTGCTGCTAACGTAACCTTATTTACATGTTTCTCTAATACACAATCTCTCCTTTTGTCCATTGTTTTCTGATCCCATCGATGGTTAGCCAGATGATGAAGGCTATTATTGACTGAACCTGAGCCTGTGCCTCATGGAACATTAAATACATCACTTCCTCTCACGATGCAGCTCTCACCCCGCTTCCCTTTACGCTGCAGTCAGGAAATGAAAACAGCCATTAGAATCGAAGCAGGCCAGAGTGCTCTGGGAAGCTGCTGCACGCCTGCTACGGTAACATCCTTCATTATGAAGCCAGAGATTGGGCCCTCACTGTGTTCCAGTGCAGGTGTGGATGCAGCTCTAGTGGATCACACTGCCGTTGCTTGTGGTGGAAAACCCCGGGGCATCAAACTGCAATGCAACCAGCCCTTTGTATCAGGCAGCTGTAGCACACCAAGCTATCAGTGACATAAGACAGAGACAGTGAGTTTAAAGTGACCTATGGCTGTCTCCTGTCATTTCCCAACAATGCTCCTTTAGTAGCTTACAGTTTCTCTATAGCCTAGAGCATCCTTTTGGTTATTATTATAGCTCAGATTCTTGGGATTTGGCGATGGGTCGCCATTTGATCAACATACAGGAGGTTTTCAAAAGTACTACAATATATCTGGGCTCTTTTCTCGTCTGTATCGTGTCCGGTTCAGGGCTGCTAAGATTCTCAACCACACCCCATCTTCCTCTCTCCGCCGGAGGGGAGCACAAATGATCGTCCACACCGCTTCTCCACCGTCCGTCTGTCGGGCTTATGAAACGGATCGTGTCGCTGCAGGCCTATGAGCTATAATGTCATTGTTGTTCCCATTATTGTCAAAGCGATCTCTCTCACACACAGAGAGAGAGAGGAGGGGGGGGGGGGGGGGCACACACGGTTGCAAAAAAATCTACAGTGATAAAGTCACTCCAGCCTGCGTGCGTGCGTAAAATGAGAATCAGAGCGGTGTGAACTGAGGGATGGGGTGCAGTCCCCATTGATGAAAACGAGTAGGTGAAGGATGAATAAAGCTATGATTCATCCACCAAACCCCCGCCCCTTCTCCACCAGCACTGTCACACCCCATCCTCGCGGCCCTATCTACACCTGTAACGCGTTTGACCCTGTTTCGGGTCATCTCCATTGACTGTGGCTGATTATTGTTTTAATGTATCGATTGATTACAACAGCATCGAGCCTCAGAAGGCTACTCGCTGTCTCCTTGATGATGCTGACTTCTTTTAGAGACACGTCTTGCGCTCTTGCATGCTCTGTGTGCCTTTGGGTACATTTATATAGAAACACACCACCACCTCTTCGAGACGGCGCTGCAAGTGCATCGGCTAGCCACACTGGTTACTGGACGTGATGGGTGTGTGGTGTTAACCACAGCGATGGCAACACCGGGTATTAATGGGTAGCTCGGTGTACAAGGGGCGTCTTTCAAACGGGGATTGGTATGCGTTACATGACATATAACTTCCACAGAAAAGAAAAGAAAAGGTCGCCCTTACTTTAGCATGGCTTGTTCTTTATCCTCTTCCTCTTTTTGCCGAGCCATCACTGCCATGATGATTTTCCTCTCCTCCTCGGTGAGATGGCTGAGGTCCGGCAGATCCGGCATGGATGGCGGCACGGTGGGTGGGCGAGGGCCACCCTGGGGCCCCACCGAGGCGGACATCTTTTCCACCACCACCACCACCCCACCTCCTCCTCCTCGGCGAGTCGTTTCGGCTGACAGGTTTCCCGGAGCGTTTCCGAGCCACACCTCACGACTTGGTCCGCGGGCAGAGAGGCAGCGGCAGCCGCAGCTCTGGCGAATAGTGCAAGCCGCTCATGGTTGCAGGCACCCTCGGTTGTGCTTTTGTTTGTCCTCTCTGGGTGTTTCTCCCACCACTCTCTCGTCGCCGTTCCCCCCCCACCCCCGCCTGGCCGCCTCTGCCCTCCACCGCCCGGATTCACGGGGAGCCCATCTCCGTTTTTTCACGCCGGGAGTTGAGTCGAGCTGATGGGGGGGCCCTGGATCACCGGCTGGTCTGTGGTGCCGTCGTCGGACTCGAGCTGGATGTTAGGGCGGTATAGGCGGAGTCCGTGTACTGCTTCTCTCTCTTCTCTCTCTCTCTCTCTCTCTCTCTCTCTCTCCCTCTCCCTCTCTCTCTCTCTCTCCCTCTCTCTCTCTCTCTCTCTCTCTCTCTCTCTTCTCTCAGTCAATGGGAATGCAGCCCTTCTTCCTCTCCCGTTTGCGGAGGCGCGCTTACTCATGTGAGAATGGGGTCCTCACCATCATCCCTTAAGAGCACATGCTTTACTGTGGCTGCACACACACACACACACACACACACACACACACACACACACACACACACACACACACACACACTAATGCTGTATTCACCACACACATAAACATACACACACTTGGCACACAAAGTTCAGAAGTGCACACAAGAGGAAGCGTTTAACAGCCATGACCGACCTTAATTGCCAATTCTCGCGATATAATTTTGTCGATTCAAATAAATCGCATATTACAGCCTGTTTTTAAACCACCTGAAGTCCACCCTCGAATATAGACGTGCTAACCTGGTATGTCCTCTTACATAGGTTTCAGCACCATGGACAGCAGCTTACACTGTACAGACACACAAGCTCTACTTCTAATGGTTTTCTGAGCTATTCGAACATCTTGGCCGCTCAATCTTTTCAAAACGTCCAACCAAAACCATTTGGCAGATTCTGTTCCAACTTCAGCACATACAGTATTCTGGCTCGAGTCAAGAGCCTCTTATTTTTGAGTTTTATGCTTTTTTTTTTTTTTGCTATACCTTCGTCTTGTCACTTGTATTATATGTTTAATGTATATTACCATGTATCTTATGTGTAGCCTAAGTCTGTGTGTCTGTGCTTGTGTGTGTGTGTGTGTGTGTGTGTGTGTGTGTGTGTGTGTGTGTGTGTGTGTGTGTGTGTGTGTGTGTGTGTGTGTGTGTGTGTGTGTGTGTGTGTGTGTGTGTGTGTGTGTGTGTGTGTGTGTGTTCACCTGGCTGCAACACAGACTTCCTCTTTGCTAAAGCTAAAACGTTTACCGGTACCTTAAAATAATCTTATGTTATGTTGTGCTATTTTACATTATTTAAAATGTATGTATTTATCAATTCCTATAGAAAAAATACACATTGATCAATATCAATGTTGGCATTGTTAGCCAAAAGGGTAATTATCTTCTGTTGTCCTTTTATTTATTGGTATGTATTCTTGTATTTGTCTTATTTATGCTGTTATTAAAAGTTTATTACAATTCCACAATTTTGGCCTATATTCCTATTTGCCACATTGGATAAGCCAAACAAAATGTATGGGGTATAAGAGAATATCTCCTTTTTCAGGGGAACTTTCGAGAAGTGTTTATACTGTTTTCAGCTAATCTCCAAAAGGTTGAAGCTCCCTGCTCGATCAAACGGCTCCTGTCCAACTGCTTCAGTCAGAGTTACTATAGGCCAGACAACCTCTCGGCTCGTTGATCATTCACATCCAGACTCTCAGGCTATACCAATGGCAGAGCTGGAACCGGTTTCTCCCCGATGACGTAATGCTGGGTGAATGGCAGAGTCCATCCAGCAGATGGCATTATCCCCGGCTGCTGCCACCCAGCCGCCGTCACGTGACGTCACCGAGGCGGTGACTGTACCGCGGTGACGTCAACTTCCCGTGGTGCAGAATTTTGTCATCATTTCGTGTCGTGACTAGGGACCACCAGCCCCGAGTGACACAGTCGTGCCACAGCAGAGCAGATCGTTGCTGCAGACATCAGACTATAAATAAACCCAGAGTGGAGCCTAGGAGCACTGGAAGTCCCTGCTTTAATGGCTCTTTTCTTTGGACTTAGGATGTGTTCAGCTTGAATGATACCTACTATTAATAAACAGAGAACATGCATGCGAGGTTATGAAATATTAGTGGCATTGGTAAATACACGGGAGGTGTCTCGTTTTAATGCACCTGAAGAGGAAGAACTACATGCAACTACACCAAATGTTTAAAAACTTTCCCCACATCCATGTGTCTCCTCAGGGACAGACAGGGAAGGACAAATGTATGGACTTGAGTCAGACAAGCCCACGATAGCCATTTCAAAGACAAATAATTCACCGAAACACCTTGAAAGGCTGCAAATAAATAGTGACCGTATTACTCTCCGTGAGTAAAAAAAAAGCACAAATTCCCCACAATCAGCCCTTTTTTCAGTGTGCTGTCTCATTCTCTCAGGGGATTCTGAGAAAATACTAATTTATTTTACGCCGTGCAAAACAAGAATGTAGAAAATAAAAGAGAAGTAAGGATTGTTCATGTTGGTGCAGACTAGTTTTTGACAAGTTGTTGCTGGATATCACGAAGCCTTCTATCAGAATCTACATTTATTATGATCACCCCAATCTGGAAAGCATTTTTGACTAAAACCTTTGATCGAGGAGTATTGAGCAAAGTTATTTTTTGGGGGGGAAATGGATCAAATTGCAGGTTAACAACATTCTCTGAAGAGAGAGGTTATGTGGATTTAATACATTTTAATGTTTTGACGAAGTACAAAAAATCAATTCTGAGCATTTATATCATAATTCTTCAATTTGGAAAAATGCAAGTCAAAATACTTTCATTGGTTACGTTGCATTCTGATCGGGATTCTGAAAGTACTGTGTAAAGAAGACATTCCCACAAAAGGTGCACGTCTCCGTATCCAAGACTTTATTGAAGATCATTTACTGACACCTAGTGGACAGTTTAAAACACTGCATGTACAGGGAGATCACACACACCTCCCCCTTGCTACTATATGTATATGGTCAGTGAAAGCGAGACTGTGTAACGTTTACGTGTATTGAACAGTAGCCATTGTGGTCTCAAGTGAAAATTACGGAATCATGCTAAAAA
Organism: Leptoclinus maculatus; assembly: GCA_032191485.1. Taxonomy (NCBI): domain Eukaryota; kingdom Metazoa; phylum Chordata; class Actinopteri; order Perciformes; family Stichaeidae; genus Leptoclinus; species Leptoclinus maculatus. The sequence goes on from JAVDOI010000009.1 coordinate 4,360,697, forward strand.
CAGGAGAGGTCATAAAGTCTGCACACTGGTTCAGTGATGTCTGTTACCATGGATGGATTACTGAACGGGCCCACCAGGCTCAGGCCCAGGGGCCTTAACTTACAAAATGACACTCAGAGAGTCATGGACCAACCAGGTAGATACTCAACATTACCACACACGAAACATGGAATGATTATAAAGAGCATGGAAGCAAAAGCGGTTTTCCCCAGGTTTATTGATATTTAGTTTGGACCCTCCCCTTGAGATAGAAACACATTGCAAACACATTGCAACAACAAATCACGGGGGAAAAGTAAATTAAAGTAAAGACCCTTACTTCTTTTTAGCAGAACTATGGTTTAACAAACAGTCCTGAAGTATTAAAAAAGTGACAGTAGATATCATAAATTATATGAATCCAATTATAGTAAATATTTCTTTGAGGAAATTGAGCCATTGCAACAAAGCCAATGATTCATTGAAGAGTGTTGAAGAAAGAATTAGACAAACAGATCTTAATGGTTGAAGTAACTCTCATTTCGGGCTTTTAGAAATATTTACACAGAGCATGAAGGTAAGTAAATACTCTTCAAGTGTATATTCTTATTAGCCTTTTGCTGTCTTCTATAAAACAGAAAAAACAAGCGCAGTTGTACTCAGATGCCTCTTCTGCGTAGCCTGCATTATTATAGCTCTCCTATGTTTGTGCAAAGGGAGATGAAACAAGTGGAAGGCAGAAGTTTATTCTCTGCAGAATTTTTTTTTTTATTTCACAACAAGTTGTATGGTAAGTGTGGTCCTTATTTATAGAAACACTTCACATCACTTGAGACTGGTAAGCATCTTGAAAAATGCTCTTATTTCTTTATGATAATTGTACTTGGATAACATTTAATTTGATAACAATATTCCCCATAACATAAAATGCACAAATATTTTCCATAAACTTTCACACTGAAACACAGATGTCCTCCCGGAAAAAAATAAAAAAATACAAATTAGGACATTATGTTTCTTTTATCTCTCCATGTATCCATTCAATCCAATGGCCAGAGAAGCAATGGTTTCCATTTTGCAGAAGTGCATTTGCTTTCAGGGGCTCACAGTGTCACCTAATGTGTACATTTGGTATTTCAGAAGGCAGGTTATTAAATGTTGTGAAATAATACTAAGAAAGCACAGTTAATAATCAGGTTCTTCCCAACACATATACAATCTTCTTATATATTTTAAAACATTTTATTGGTTTTGCCATATTTTTTCATGATAATACATCAGAATAAATATTTCTGACAATAAATCTAAATCTTAACTCTGCACAAATATTTGGAAAGAGAAAAATATTATGTATTCATTTTTTTCAGTAGACGTGGGTGGAACATTTGCTGGGTGTCAGAGACAGGAAAACAGCTTTTATTCTAATTTATCATTTGGATCTTTTGGCATCCAGTCTGTCTACTTCTTGATGACCTCTGTGTTTACATCTTCCGTGCGGGACACCACTCGTCCATCAACAATCTCCTCAGTCACAATCTTCGTCCTGTGGGTTATGACTGGTTTAGCTGCAGAGCAAAATCAAAACAAAGTTAAATCTGAAGCATATTTGACTTTTTACAAACAAAGACCGAAAAAAAGAAAGTGTTGATGTAAACTTACATTTGACTTCCACTACTACAGTTCTCCTAGAAGACATAAAAAAATTTACAATTAATACAATGTGATAATATGATTGTTGAAAAAAATTCGGGGAATTTATCATATTCCCTTTCTAATCGTAAGTTAGATGAGAAGAACGACACCTCCTCACATCCGTATGCTAAATATGATGCTACAGCCGGCAGCCAGTTAGCTTGGTAGACATAGGTCTAGTCGTTTTTTAAACATATTAATACAGAAATGTTATACACTTAAAACATTAAATCTTGTTTGTTTATAGTGAGGTCATTAGTGAGCTTTAAATGTGTTGTTAGACGAATATTGTCACCTTTGTACAGAGCCAGGCTAGCCACTTTCAATGCTAAGCTAGGCTAATTGGCTCCTGGTTGTAGCTTCACATTTACCATACAAACATAAAAGAGTGGTATCAATCTTACAGTCAATGCGAAAACAAATACAAGTATTTAACATTTCATTCTATATGAGAACTACAGATACATGTAAGTTACTTCCCCCCCCCCACATTTGACCTGCCTGTCTTATTCAAGTCCAGCTACAGAGAAATCATACTTCAAGTTGATTGACTTTTTGTGACAATAAAGAATTCCCTTACTCCTCTCCATCCAGCAGTCTTCTGTACTCGGCGATCTCCATCTCCAGCCTGGTCTTGATATCAAACAGCACCTGGTAGTCAGCGGCCTGCCTCTCGATGTCCATCCTCACATTTTTCAGCTCTTCCTCCAGGGTGTTGACCCTGGTCTGCAGCTGGCTCAGCTCCAGACCATAGCGGGACTCTGTCTCTACCAGCTGGCCCTCCAAGGCAGATTTCTGCACGGGAGAAAAGACAGGAGGAGATATCAGTTTATTGAGCCCTAATTACTTGTTTTTTTTAACTCTTTCAGCCGTTTTAAACAGTGAGTGACAAGTTTACAGACTTACTGATTATGTATAGTGTGTTGTGTCAAACATGTTGTAAGATATACTATGATATGTTGCGCAGATCAGAAATGAAAGACTTGAGCAACGCAACAGGTTAGAAAGATGGATGTTGTGTTGGGGTGAAAAATGATATGTGCATGTGAGATCTGAATTACCAGGCTGAGCTGGGACTGCAGCTCAATCTGCAGGGACTGCAGGGTCCTCTTGAGCTCGTTGATCTCACTTCGGGAGGTCTGGATGGTCTCTGTGCTGGATGCCACCTGCTTGTTCAGTTCGTCAAACTGGAAGACGTGAAATTGGACATGAAAATTGTCAAAAAACGCTATTCAGGCTACTATACAGTATATTCGTGCACGAGATGAGATGATGTGAACATGATTTGTCTCGTTCCCCTCACCTTGACCTTGTACCACTCCTCCATTTCGCGGCGGTTCTTTTCGGCGATGCCCTCATACTGAGCTCTGATCTGATTCATGGTGGTGGCCATGTCAATCTGAGGCTTGGCGTCCACCTCCACGTTGACAGAGCTGGAAGTAATTTGGCTACGCATGGCTGCCAACTCCTACAGGCGGCACAACAGAGTCAAAGGTCAAAGATAATAAAACCCACATGAAGCGTTAGCAAACTTACAATGGATAAATATTTTGTAATTTACATTCCTAAGTCAGTTCACTGACTTTGTTTCTCATTTTTACTTGCACTGCTCTTTCACTTCATTTTAGAATTTACCGTTCTGAACTTGTTCAGTTTAATTAACGTACTGATACAAAATGTCTCTATATGAAGTCTTGTTTGATGTTTTTATGTATCTCTCATGTTGATGATCATTTAGAAGAGCTTTTTATGGCATCTATAAATCAGTCCTTGTTTTTTTACTTTGCAGTACAGTACACAACCTGAAGGCACAGCAGCCAATCCAAACAGGTTTTACATAACCGGTTGTTTATACAAGTGAAAGATAACATCGGGAGGCGTTTGGGAAATAGTTGACTGAATGTGAAAAACTATTTTAGTATTGCATTTGCCCCCTGGAACTGTACCTGTAAGACTTTCCAAAAACCTTGAGAGATCACTCATATTTCCTTCTGATATATAAACTACTCTGAAAAAGATTCATGTTTTGTTATCTATTGCAGACGATAAGTCACTTGAGCTCACTGAGATGGTGCGATGCTATTCCTAACAGTACTAGTCTCACCTCTTCATGATTCTTCTTCAGGTAGACCAGCTCCTCCTTCAGGCCCTCCACCTGTATCTCCATGTCAGACCGGGCCATGGTCAGGTCATCCAGAACCTTGCGCAGCCCGGCGATGTCCGCCTCCACCGACATGCACAGTGCCATCTCATTCTCAAACCTGTCAAGAGAAAGGCACAGAGATTAGTGTTGGTGCGCCCGCTCAATTAGTGTTACTAACAACAACAAAAAAGACAAGGTGGATCTCCACCAAAACCGGTTACACCGGTTTAATCACTCTGATCAACGTTAAACCCTTGTGACAAAACGTCAACAAAGCCTGGAACTACTGAACAAATACAATGTCAAGTTAAAATGCTGCAGGCTATTGTAACTGTAAAGTCCCAGATGTCTTCCATTATAAACCATAATAACGGTAATTAGGTGCCGATTACTTCTTTTCACTCACTTTATTCTGAAATCCTCTGCTGCCAGTCTGGCATTGTCGATCTGCAGCATCAGCCTGGCATTGTCCTGTGAGGCAACACCGATCTGAAAAACAAATAGAAGAGAAACATTGGCAGTAGTTTCTTAACCACATGTAAAACAACCAAAAGGGCGTGTTAGGGATTCATTATCTAGAATGTCGGTGGGTTTCTTTTTTGATCAGCACAATGGTTTTCTGTACGCCTGACTTGCATTACACTGTAATTGCTTTGAATCTAGATGACATCTTGTAATGATATATTTTAAAAAAATGTCTGGAGGTAAGTTTAGAAACGGGGAAAATCACTTATTATAATTATGTTTAGGTTATTGTTTGACTGTTTTACTGCAGTAGGGAAACGCTTACAGGGGAAAGTTTACCTTTCTGCTCAGGTCTTCGATGATTGCCTGATACTTGCTGTAGTCCCTGGTGGCGGGGGCCTGCTTATTGTTCCACTCGCGGATCTGAATCTCCAGCTTCGAATTGGCCGACTCCAGGGAGCGCACCTTTTCCAGGTAGGTGGCCAGGCGCTCGTTGAGATTCTGCATGGTCGCTTTCTTGCTGTCAGAAACGGAGAAATTGTTCCCTCCGCCCCCGCCGCCCCCTCCGCCTCCGAGCGCCCCTGCCAAGTCAAAGCCAGAGCCAAGGCCGTTGGAGGCGTACGACACCCGGACGTTGCGGCCACCTGCACCGCCGTGGACGCTCGTTCCCCGCCGGGAGCCTGTCATCCTGGGAGTAGAGGACATCGAAAAGCCGGAATAGCCAGAGCTGAACATGGTGCTCATGGTGACTTCTGTTCTGACTGAGGAGCAAGCGTTCAGTTAACCCGGTAAGAGCGGTGCGAAGGAGATGGAGCTGAGGCGGCCCGGAGGATGCTTTTTATAGCCTCCTCCCCGGAGGTGGGAGCGGCCGAACAGGTAGGAGGAAAGATGCTGCTCACTACCATCACAGGTGTGACCACACAGGGCGTGGTGGGTTGTCATTCAGGATGTATAACCGCTGTCAGGGCACGTCATTAAACTGTCACATTTAATTAAACTAGCTAAATCTGATACACAATCTCAGGCTTTTTATGGGCTGTGGCTGATTTACCTCAGCCTTTGATATCATAACCTCACCATAGGGTAATTTGTCTTACAAAAACTGACCCAAAACTTAACTCACTAATTGTACTTTTAGCCTTTTTAATTTAATAGCCTACCACAAACCAACCATAGGCTAAAAAAGTATGTTATGTTTGTGATGAATTTCAAGCATGCAGGTATCAGCCTGTTATCAGCCTGGTATCAGCCTGTTAGCAATAACATAAAATTATTAATAAAATTGTCAGCATTCATTTTTAAACTTTGAACAGTTTCTTCAAATATTCAGAACTAAGTTGGCCATAATCGCCAGTTTGTTTTTGTGGAACCAGAAGTGATATATGAGAGTGATGCTAATAAACTGAAAACACCCTGTCAATCACAAGGTAGCCACACCCTAAAGCATCCCGTGCTTTATACTCTATTTTACTCCAAATAGCAACTTTACTAATTACTAAATGTCCATCATGCTGTATTGATGAAGACTTGAAACTAGCAATGGAGACTATAAACTCATGTTTACAATGTTTGAAGTAGTTTCTCACAGACTTCGATACAACTGGACTTCTTTTTGCAATCAGAGAAGTCGCCCCCTGCTGGCCATTGGAAATAATGCATGTTTAAGGCACTTAGGTTTAAGGCCCATCAGCTGTATTTGCAGCCTGTTTGGGGACCATGGCCATGTATTGGCAATATGATCAATAGTTGAAACAGTAGACTACTCAACAAAGTATTGACCCCTGTGAGCTATACATCATACAATATTCTCCCACACTGTTTACACAACATGATTCTGTGCTGCCAAGGGGCTTTTTAAGATGACTTTGGATCACTTTGTTGGTGTTGGTACAATTCTCAGGGATCACACAGTTAATTGCTCAGAATAAGTACGTGCTCCTTTCTTACTGCTTCAGGCTGCTGTTGCTGTTGCACTTTTGTGTGCTCAAACTAATTATGTTGAATGTCTTGAAGAGCAGCTACCCTTTCTCGTACACTCTGGCCTTGTGTACTAGGGCTGCTCCCTCTTAGTCAACTAATCGGTCGTAAAACATCCATCATTTTTCAAGATGAAACGTCACCAAAGTGCTGCTGATATGTGAGAATGTCTCTTGTCATGTCAAAGTTTTCTTCTATTTACAGTATTTCTTATTTGTGCTTTAAGTAAATAGTTTAACTGATGAGATTTTCTTCTTCTTCTCAGTTTGAAATGCACTTTCTAACTAAACTCAGAACTTGGATTTAACTAAAAACAAGAATCGTCCCCTTTTACAGAAAGACTGAGGCCCGCATTTCTCCTTCAGATAATAATCGTTTCATGCCATGTTGTGGTTTATATATCCAGATATCCAGGCAGGTCTGTGCCGGCCAATCTGTCAGCATGTTTTAATTCAAGTGACCTCAATTTGCAACCGGTGTATCGCAGAAGATAGTCACACAAACACAACAGTGTCATCTGATCCCCCACTGGCAGATGCACAAGACTGGGATGTTGTATTGGGATAAGGGCTGGGTATTGTTTATAACCAGTACCCTTAAAGTGATGCTGATACCAATAGAGTACTTCATTTGTACCTTTTTTTTGCTACTTTTCAATACCCGGCTGAAGCGAAGCACTCAGTTGTGTTAAAACCACCTCCACAGCCGCCACAGGTGTGTACTAAAGCCATACTTTCGACCGTTTTGGTGGCATTTCTGCCCGCTGAAGTAGAAACTCCATCAAATACACTGCGCTCGACTTCAACACACCACAGACTGTATGGGTTGTAGCTGGTAATGGGCCAATCACATGCTGAATTAAATACAAATAAAAATGTTCTCTATCTGGGTATAAAAGGGATCTAAAGCAGGTATGGAGTACCGATTACCAGCCCCAATTGGGATCCAGGATGACTGGAGTTCACATTACAATCAAAACGTGGAGCAATCCGTTCCTTTCTATCTGCTAAAAAGCTTTCTTTGCCTATCTACTGTGCAAAAATATGTTTTGAAAATAAAAATTGATATTGGCAGCAATAGTGGAATACGATTTCGTAACTGCCAAGCAACTGTTATGGGAAAGAGAAACTCTGAAACTGAAAACTGAAACGGCTCCAATTCCCATGAAAGGCGTCTATATATCATTGAAATGATTTTGTTATTACCAGTGTGGACCATGTGACAGGGATCAGATAAAAGAGATTTGCACCTGTTGTATTAGTTAATGGGTGGGCGAGCGGGTACGCTTATCATCGGGGAAAAGTCAAGAACACGGTCTTGACTTGTTGGGGTGTGAAAATATTTGCCCATCCTTGTTTTACACGTCCCTAAATGACAGCTAAGTGTGGCACTCCTATCGTAATTGTTTTGTGAGACGCAAAAGTATGGTGTAAGCCTGAGGCGCGTCGCAAAAACACATTATGGCAAGGATGATAGTTTTTCAGGTCCTGTCACAGTACTTCTTTTCAATGTGTCTGCAAATATTTAATGGCGCTGACTTTAATGTAAGTGATTAAGAGTTTCTTCAGATGTTTGATCTTAAACGACCTTTTCCAGCCTTAGGGGAATACTCAAACTTTTTTTTCTGTTGCTTTTGATAACCAGTGTGGGATGGCACAAAGCAGCATTAATGACGGCAGTTAATGAATTCTGTTACATGGCATCCTTTTCTACCAACTTCTACCAAGGAGGAGCCACCCTGCCTGTTCCAGGCATGTGCGTCAGAAGAATCTAGCCGTTCCCTTTATTGTATAGTTCAAAAACATCTTCAAAGTTAATTGTCTTCGAGAAACTATGGAAATGTATGGAATGATGTGTGGCTGGTAGTCTGTATGGACGGCAACCACTAATTCACCACTGGCATGATCAGCATTGAAGTCTGAGGTGTGGAAAAGAGAAGGGAAATGTTCTTGTCTGACAATGTGCCCCTTCTGGTTCTGATAAGCTTGCTGTTTGATCTAAGATTAAAAACAAAATGGGCTCATTGATACTTGATAATGTGTCTTCTTCTTCTTGGGCTCAGGTTAGCAGATGTGAATTCAATGTTTCAAGCTTACTTACCTGTCTGGATGGCTGCGGCAAAACACAACTTTTTAACATAAAAAAGTTGACAATCAGGAAAACATTGTCGATCAACTTTGATTACGTTTGAGCATCAAGTATTACAGAGACCAGCACTGGGCTAGTCACTAACTTTATCTGTCTGTTGTTTGTGAAATTAGGCTGTTGAGAGCAACAAGTAAAACAATAAGCGGTAAGGTGCTAGAACTGAACTGACGGTAACAGTGGATTTGGCTGTTTTCTCTTGGGTTTGTCACTACAAGCGACTTCTTTCACGTCACATATTTGAATGGTTGGAACAGTGATCGTAATGATTATTTTCAGTAGAGTCAGAACTTGTGACAGGCTCGAAGGGATTTATGTAAATTAGCGGTTGAGTGATGTGGCATTTTTATGACCTACTGTTATTGCAGTTTCTTTCTCTTACAATACCTTGAAACAACAAGTAAAAGCACATGAAACATGCTTTAGTTGAAGCCCTTACAGGAGCATAGTCTGATAAAGAGTTTATGTGAAGATAATCCCTCCTGCGGTTTTGGATTTACACCACAATACCTTTCACTCCAGAAGTAATGAGTTGTACGTAATGATATCAAGTACAGACAAAAACCTTTTGGCAGGGAGTTTGTTTCAGAATTGTTAGAGAGTGGATCAAAGTGTGGTCTGTCTTTATAACGGATGTTTCTCTTTTTTCACCTAAAAGGGTCCTTGTCCAGAAAATGAGGGCTCACAAATGATCAAAGAGCTCCTAAGCGCCCCCCCACCCTTGCGGGCAACAGAGGCAGAGGAATGTGAAGTCACAGAGGTCGGGTACATGCGGGAGCTCTTAAAACGGTTTAAACCTGTAATCTGAGGCTGACTTGTTTTGTTTTCATCCTCTCGTAGGCAGTGTCCACCTCTGCCCCTGAAATTTGACTAACAAGTCAGCATTTCCTTGTAGCCCTCAGTTACGGGATTCCCCTGGCCAAACACTCCCGCAAATGTCGTGCGACAGAGCGACAGAGCGAGTGAGATTTATTGGATCTTTGTGGGAGCAACATGACGTGTAAAAAACAGGCTCGATGGCATTCCCTGTTTGCAGTCACGGCAGAACTCATCAGAGCTACCCGCAACACCCTGACAGGTGCTGTTTCTCCAGGAATTTAACTAACAAGGTTAAATATTCATCATCATCATCATCATCATCGCTGCTCTCTTGCCAACAGAACGCCACCTTGCTGAGTGGGTGTGGGAGCGAGATGACAGTTAGTCTCCCAGCTGGCATGTTTGATTAGTCAGCATGCTTTTGTGTGTTTGCTTACTTATTAAAATTGACATTACCATTTTTTTCTGTCTATAATGGACATTTTCTCCCCCTCTCTCTATCAATCAGGGGTGAAAACCACAACCCTGACACACTGTCAGCAAAACCACATGAGAAAGTCATCCAGCTCTTCCTCCGTCCCTCCTCTGCAAAAAGCACAAAGGTGGAAGTGTATAGGCTCAGCTCAGTATTAATAATCCCAACATCCTGCCTCTCAGCACGGCAGGCTTGTTTACCACCTGTAAGTCATATGATTAGCAAATCCTCAGACGGAGAAAAAATGTACAAAAGTGGCTTCTTGAGGGCAAATTAGGTTTCACAGAAAATGTTCCTAACAGGGAAACCCTGTATTAATATAGACTCAGATTTAACTGTACCATTCACAATTCATACACGTTTGTAATGTTATCAAACCCTTAAAGGTTCTCTATACGATATTCAGAGTATTAATATATCATCAAACAACGATTTGCTCTGTAAAGAGAGTAATGAAGAATAAAGTCGCTCTCGCTCTGTGTATGTTGTTATCCAAGCTTCTCCTTGTTTTGTTTACATGGATGGATCGGCCACGCATGTCTTTTAGTGCATGTTAGTGCTTGTGAGCTCAAGGCGGCTGCTCTTCACTGTTCTCATATGCCGCTTCCGCGTTAGCGTAGCACCCACCCTCCGTTTTTTTTTCAAACAAAACCAAAAGGTCATTGCTTCTTGCATCACTATGTGTCACAAAGGCGCACATATAGACGTCACCTCGCTGTGCCACTTTTTGGTGTGACCTGACCATTATGCTATATTTTAGCATTTAGCCTCACGCCCCTAGCTTAACCAAACATGCATCTTATCATAACATCTTAAATATTTTCAGTACAGTATTGATGTCTGTGGTGATGTCATCTGCTGGCTGTACAAGATAGTGTAGATACAAAAGCACAGGGCTGTAGTTGTGGCATGTCTTTCAACATTGTATCCAATATTGAAGGGCACATTATAGTATTTAGAAGATTAAACCTTTGACCCAGACAGACACAAACTCAGCTATTTTAAAACCAGCCAAGACTGTTATTGAGCAAGAGGTAACTCTGCACAAAGTGTGTATTACTTGACTTCAGATCAGTGTATAGGGACACATTAATTATAGTACATGTATTGGTAACACATTGTTAACTCAAATACACACTCACACTGGTCCTGTCACTGTCTCCCTGAACATTCCCTCCACAGCTTGTGTTGCTGCCTGTTTGAAAGCGGCTCAGTAATCCTGGATCTGAGAGTACAAAGGGCCCCAGAGTGCTGGTGATGTAAGCGCTGTGTCCAGCGCTTACCCCACTGCTCTCCCTTCTCCCACATGCTGCCTGGGGGGGGGGGGACATCCCTGTTGCGGGTGACCCTGAAGACCACAGACTGTCGGTGATACCGGCAGGCTAACAGCAGCCAGTCTGCTCCGTCTCAGAGGCCTGCCGCTGATGACCTGGGACACAGTGGGAAGGAGAAAGTGTTGACCAAGATCACTCTAGAGGAATGTGGCTAATCTGTAGGGAGTGGTGGATCGGTGCAGTGTGACCAGGAGAGCAGACTGAGGGACTTTTGCTGCCTCGTTACGACACTTACTGTGCCTTATTCGTATAAGGCCACGTTGCCACAAGTGAGTATTGCTGGGTAAACATTTACCTGGTTAACGCCTCTGCAGCGTGTGATCTGAAATGGGTGGCGAACTGTTTGCTGTTATAACTTTGTAGGACTGTGCATGTATTCTGCAAGAAACGAAGTCCGTCAGTCTAAATGTTTAGGCCATCATAGGCAATGGCTGTGTCATTTGATGGAATCGTCAGCGCCTGGTAGTGTGTGTGTCTGTAAACATTTGGATGTGCGCTCTCTTAGGTCTCCATGGACTTGCTGCAGGACTCCAGTCACACTATGTGGGGACTGAACGCCCGCTTGAAGGGCTTCCTGGAGCAGGTGAACAGGCTGCAGGAGGACAACCAGCGGCTGGAGGCTCAGATAGCCGACTGGTCCGTCAGGAGCACCTCACACTCCAGGGACTGGTCCCAGCAGGAAAGCACTGTAAAGGAGCTCCGCGTTCAGGTAAGACACTGTTTGTTTCTAGAGATTTTGTAGCTATCAGGTGATCATTCAAAGTCACTCGGACTATTAAAAAGTGTTGCCAGAAAAGGATATGAAAGTGTTGCAGATTTGCTCCAAGACTATTTATATTCACGTGTAATGATTATGTTCCCTGACTTCATTCAGCTCAAGGCCATAGTAGCCGACAGGCAACAGAAGCAGTTGTGAAAGACAGCAGACTAGTGTTGCTGACAACTGCTTGCAACATTCATTTAATTGACTAAAGCCACCGCATGTAACAGCAACTCTCACTTAACACTCTTTGGAACGTGATCCAAGGGCTGAAAGTGAATGGTGGTTAAACCTGGGTTTGAGGCTATAAAAGTTGCTGTTGATTATTTTCAAGTTTCGTGTTTTGGGTTGGGAGAATCGGCAACCTCTTCTTCGTATAGAAAACCGAGGGGATACTGAAACTCACTTTTGTGATGTGTAACTATGGGTCAAGTACGCTGCTTTGAATGATCTGTATCTTGAAAAATCCGTAAAATGACCAAAATGTCAGTACTTAAAGTGTACTGTAAGTCAATGAGGTGAGAGGTAACTCCACATCAAACAAACTTGTTGCAGAGGATTAGTAGCAGATAATGTGTGTCATTGTGCCTGTGTCAGAGCCAGACAGACGCCGGCTGTCACACTGAAAGAATGCCGAACTCTTTATTTCAATTGTCATGGAAAAATGCAGCAGGAAACACTGACCTTCTTAAAGCAGATAATTGTATTACAAGTAACAAAAGCCAAGTCAGTCCATGGAGCAACTGAACAATAGATTTAGGAGAGGCAAGTGAATTAAGTAAATATAACTGTTTGTTTATATGTGACAGCAGCATAAACATACTAAAGGCAGAGAGACAATCTTATTTAAAAAGAGACGGCTGAAAGATGATAGACGAATAATGTAGTGATTGTACAGATGTGACCAGCTGATAAGAAGAGCTGATATCACGATTGACAGCCCCAGACGATCACGGCGGGAAATTATGAGTGGGAGCAGGAATGAGAAATAAACCACAGGCCTAAGCGTGCAAAAGAATAAGCGTCCTGGCAGAACTTACGCTATAGCTTCATTACTTTAAAGGCCATTCTACTTAGTAGACCACATTAATACCAACCGGTCTGGTGATCTCACATGACTCAACATGGTTTTTAACTGCTCCCTTGTGTAAGAGTCCCTTTCTGCATGAGTAAGTGTCACTGACAGACAATTTAATTACTTGTTGCGTACCGCGTCACATCGCTCGTCTACAGAGCTTTGGCTGATATTCCCATGACTATGAGCAAAGTCTTAGTAGTTTCAATGTTCAGTGATGCATACCATATGGGATTACTTTTCTATTTATCTTCTTAAGAACTATTATGCTATTTACAACACAGACTTAAGCTAGTAAGACAATAATATTAGATCGTGTCAGAGTGCAGATTCACTCATCACACTGGAGCTCAAAAAATGAGACAGTGTATTGAGACATCTTCATCCTGTTGAGTGTGTCTTTGAGGTATACATGTTATGGAATATTCCGTGTTATCTCTGGCTTGCCTTTCAACACGGGTGTGTCTAGCTCTGAAAGTGTGGCACTCACGAGAAAACAAAAGGAAACAAGGGTGTGGTAGCATCTCTGCGTGTGAGATAAAAGTCAAGGAGACACCATTTCGTAAAGAATCAAATAAATCCTGAAAGAATTGTGCGAATGTTTACACAGTGCGTACAATTCAGCCACTGCTAATGTTAAACATGTAAATACAGTTGTTTGTTGGCTGTGTTGAAGATATTAGCTTCATTCCATGTACAGTATGTATACAGTATGATGTACATACTGAGATTCAAAAATCATTTGAATTGTTTTGTGCTATAAACCTCAATATCTATTACTCCAAACTGTTACTGTTAACCTGATTATTTCAGTATTCTATCAAATATTTACAAGTTTAGAGAATTGGTATATTATGTAGTCTTGATTGTGATTATCTTTTTTAAAAAGAGATACTGTAATTTGTGGATTGTGCAACACCTTTTAGTCATCACAGTTTTTAAAGGGAGTGGATTCATTTAGTAATACACACGTTTTCCCTTGTTCTTCCCTACCCTTGTCAACAAAGAAGCTAATTTGATTAATCAGCTGTGGCGCGGTTTAATGACACAGTAGTCTAACTCAAATGGAAGGAGTATCGGTCTGCTTGTCCGTCTTCTCAACCCTTCGTCCGATCCTCGTCACACTTGGCGGGTGTGTTGCTGAGGGCCAAAGGAAGTGCAGTGTTGACTGCGAGCTCTAGAGATCTACGGGATATATTTATTCGGAGTTTGTTATGTACACATTGTGTAGTGTATTGAGAGGGGGACCGCTGGGTACAGCTCGCCTTTTTCTCACTCGCTACAATACCGTGCTGCAGGGAGGACCTTTTTGTAGGCCACGCTGGAAGTTATCATCGCACTGGTTCCCTCGACAAAAAGCTAATTGTTTTTTTCCCCAACATTTTTAAAAAGCCATTAACTATGAGACTAGGATATCGGAAGTGCAAAAATGCTTACTCATACTCATACTCATTTACGATTTTAGGACCCATTCTTGCAGCACTCTGTAATAACTTTCACACCCCCGCCCGCACAGCCTGCTATGTAAAGCTTGATCTTAGTCGATGTGTGCTTAAGCTTTTGCACCCAAATGATGTGCATACTCTAGCATTGTGTGGGGGTGCAGCGGTGTCACGGCAGGTGTATTGGACCCAAGGAAGCGCTATGTTGAGTGTGAAGTTGTTTGGATGAGCGTTTCTTGAGGAAGCCGCAAGCAGCAAAAAACCGAAGGCCAAGCAATGTACGAGCATCAAAGCTTTTACTAGTATTGTACACAGTCATCGTTGGTAGAAAGGCTATTCCACCAGTTGTACTTTTTCATACAATGACAAGGCAAAATGTCTGCTGTGAAAAAGGACTTTTAGTTTATTATGTAGAGATAATGAAGTGAAAAATACAACAATATTAATAATACAGTATCTGCATATTTTGATGTAGGACATACAATTCAAAATATCACTTGTTGCTCATAAAACATTCAGTATTCAAACAAAGTCGTTTACTTTTATGTTTTCAGTAGATTTCACCCGAATGTCTAAACCAATTTCACTTACATTCTCATAGAAAAAGCTGTAGAATTGCATATAGTTTTGTACTTCCCTTGATCTAATCTCATGTTATTGTATTTTTGTGTTGTCAGGTTGGTAACCTCCTGATGGAGAATGCCCAGCTGGCATTACAGTCTGACAGCATGAAGTCCAGAGCTGCTGCCATCCAGGCCAGGTCAGCTGTATTTCGCTGTAGTTTTCCGAATGCTCTGACGCTAAGTATACCAGGCATGAGGTCGCATCCCAAAAAAAAATGTACATTCACACAGTTTATGTCTAAAGTGATCAGGCACAGAGGAGGAAAATACAGATTTTTAGATAGACAAGTAACATGCGAGAAGAAAATGTGTGATTATCATCACTGGCCCATTAAGGCATCACAATATATGAAGCATAGATGTAGAGTAACTACCAAACACTTCCTGTTTTCATCCTGCTGCAATGCTTTTCCAGTCGTCTGTTATCTGACTCAGGCCAGTTCCCGCTCCTGTTAGCCAACCTGCATACAAATCCAGGCCGGGCTTTGTGCCGCGTCAGCACTTTCACTTATGTATTGATGCAGAGTGACACCAAGCCCCACACACACACACACACACACACACACACACACACCAGCCTCAACACAAACACCCGCACACACACACACCATACCTCCGCTGTCAGCCATTAACCCCTGAAGGACAGTGGCAACCTGTTCTATTTACAGCTCTACCTGATGTGTCTCCTGACCCGCTGAGTGTGACTGTGAGACTCTGGACTCTTTTTATGACACATTTAAATGATGTCAAGGTCTTTTTCATCCTTTGGACTTGTAGTTAGGATTTCTGCAACACCTTCCTTCACTGACACACACCAAAATGGGATCTTTCAGCTAAAACCACAACCTTCAATCAGCACTAGGCCCAGTTTAATATAAAACACAATTGTATACAACATATATAGTCGGGGGTCCCTGCTCCATCTCTCTATCAGTTTGGGGGTCCTTGGCCTGAAAAACATTGAAGACCCCTGTCTTAGTGGATACTCACTATTATCTATTACCTATTTTCCTTCCTGATACCAAGTACCGATCCTGCACCAGTGAGTTAAAAAAACCAACAATAACAACAAAAATACTATATCTATTGCGTAAAAACACAATTCAATTGATTGTAAAAACATCTTGGCACTAGTAGTTTTAATCATGTGTTATAAGCTGCTGGGAGCTAGTGTTTGGAAATTAAACAAGTCATAATATCTATTTTATATTGCTGTGCTAAACAACAGTATTTATTCAGGATTCTCACCAAAAACTACATTCTACAGGATTACATTTGAACTCATCACGATAGCATCAGATTATAATTTATTCTTCGGGGAGGGAGTGACTTGTGTTGTTGTTGTTTCTGTGTAGTGTAAATGAGCTAATAATGTATATGATGAAGTGACATAGACCAAGCGTACTCCCCGGAACAATTAGCAATCCCCTTTTTAAATTGAGTTAAACTGCATATATGCCAAGTCGGCGGAATATGTCAATACTTTCCATTGGACTTTAAACTGAGAAATGTCTCTATTTGAATGAATGTCATTTCTTTTACCCTTTCTTCCCTGTGCTTATTTATGTATGTCGTGATTAAATGATTGACAATGAACACGGAATGGGGCTCAGTAAATAGCCCTGTCTGTTGACTTCACCTCATAGGTGTGAGACTGAGGAGAGGAACACCGGGCGTCTGGAGCAACAGGTGTCTCTGCTCAGGGAGTCAAAGAGGAAGGCAGATCAGAGCAGCACGACGCTGCAGGCAGACCTTCGGCACTCCATGTCAGATCTGCAGGAGATGCACCAGGAGTTTGAGGTCAATAAATGCGCTGCCTGCAAATGCGTGTTATGACATATCTTTCTGTCTTTCTTTTTCCTTTTTCTATCAAAGTCATGTCTCTGCCTTTTACACTGTGCGTGTCTATCTTTGTTTTTCCCCATCTGCATGCACGGTCTCACACTACAACTCTTTCTATTTTAAAGTGACAATAGACAAGTTTTCAGTAGCTTGCATAGCATAGACGTGCTAATGCTAGTTAAAGACGTCTGTAATGATGTGTGCTAATGTTAGCTCCACAGGTTGGACCCATCGGAGCTGGCTGATGCTACGCTATGATTGGCCAGTCTGCCTAAATAACAGGACTTAGCAGAGAGTCAATTCCGCACCGTCAATATATACATCTACAAGGGCTTGTTTTTGCTACTGACAGGCTCAGATTGTTACTACAAGTGTCTGACAACATTATGAAAAGTAACCTACAGAGAAATAAAACATCTTTCTTCACAATGGTGGCAAATTGTAAGCACTTTCTTTAGTCGATTATTGGTAACATTAATCGATCCGGGCTTAACACCAACAAATATGGATTGAAGCAGAATATTTTGTCAGATAAAAACATGTGAATTTAACCATTTTTTGGAAATGGGGAGAAAAGGCTGAAGGCGGTCTAGTGCACTCAATGTTTTATGTTTAATAATATTTTTAAAGTCCCAACATTACGAATAAAGCTTCAAACTATTCGGTACAGCCCTAGAAAACACCCCCTTGGATGTTATTTTGCGAGAATGCAGACATACTGTTGTGCCAGCTTTGCCAGTTCGGAGAATCCTTGCATTGACTTAACCAGTCTGTCGGTAGTTTGAATCCAAGAATGGGAGAACGTCTCGTTAAAGAGTTGTCCGTTACGTTTCTCTATAAAAGCGTGTGTTTTAGCACATCATTAACTAGCATTAGCAATTATATGCTACGCTAGCTACTGAAGGTTTACAGCATGTTTACACATGCTACTTTTGATATATAATCATTACAACAGTGAATCAAGTTTTTTCAGGGAGTGCAGTTAGTGACAGTGTGGGCTCCATGCCAGGAGCAGTGTGTGTACATGTGTGTGGGTTAGCAAAGGGTCAATTACAGCAAAGGATTACATAAAAGCTCTTTTAGCAGCTGCCTGCCATGGTAGTGTTGCTCAATACCAGACCAATTTAGAAAAAGGTGTCCCCATTAGTCATTTAGATGCAAAATCATAGGAAAATCTGGTTAAAAATTGAAGTTATCGTTTAAGTACAGCTTTCCAGATCTGCGAGCCTGGCTGCTGACTCTTAATTTTGCTTTGCACAGTCCTTTTTGAAAACGCAGTGTTATGCCAGCTGACATTGCTGTTTTGCCATCTTGTTATTGGTACTAATATGATGCTAATGCCGACCAGGACAACTAGTTCTATTATAGAAGAGCAGATAAAATGATGAACAGTGTGTAATTTATTGTATTTGAACATTACAGTATAAAATCACTTATCGTTATTATAACAGTTGAATTATAAGTAGCCTGTTGTACTTTATTCTTCCAACCCTGACATTAGTGTTGCGTCGTGTGTGTGTGTGTGTGTGCGCATTCGATTTGTAAGCGATTCATTTCACAGCATCTAATGATGCCATGTCCCTTTACTATGACCTCATCCACCCCTCCTCTCTTCCACATTTCCTTATTCCTGCTGACTAATACTTCCCTCCCTCACTTCAAGTGTCTTTTCCTGCATACAGACGCACACACATGCTCACTTACACACACATATGCACACACGTAGGGCTCAATAACAGATTTTTCTTTTGTCTCTTACCTCTGCATTGCGTGGACTCTCTGCCCCACACACACACACACACACACACACATACACACACTCACTCTTGCCCTCTTTTTCTCCTCTGCACCTATTCATCCACAAACAAGTTGCTTCTCCCTCCTTGTCTTGTTTTTCTCTTCTCACTCTTTACATCACTCACTCTCTTTCTCACCCTTTCTCTGTCTTACACTCTCTCTCCTTCTCTCCCCATCTTCTTGCTCCATTTGGTTGGCTGTTTGCAGGCAGCCCGGGCTCTGCAGCTGCAGCGGGCCGGCTCCTGCGATGCTCTGTTAGCGACGGCCACAGCAGCAGCAGTAGCAGGAGGGGAGGAGGAGGATGGCACAGGGATGGAGCTCACCCAGCTCCTCGACCGAATCAGAGCGCAGTGTGACTATGGCAGACTTCCCGTCCTGGGCGAGAGACACCGTGGCCTGGGTACCGTGTCAAATCCACCCCCCGGCTTGGTCAGGCCCAGTCGCTCTGGAGCGGCAGCAGCAGCATCCAGAACACATGGAGGAGTTCTCAGTGAGGTACGCATATACTCCTGCATCTTCACTTATGTTTTTGTTTTTTTATTTTCTCTCTTATGTTGTTCTGGCCCACTGCCAGTCAGACACACCCTCAAGACCCACTCCAGGCTGTCCCATAGGCAAGGCTGAGTGATGCTTGTGCTCGGCTGGGGTTAAATGCTTAGCAGAGTGGTTGTTGACTGTGGTGAAATGCTGTAGATTTAGGGCTCATGCATTGCATGCTTGTGTATGTTATTGCCTGATTGCCTCCTCACTCACTTTTTACTGTTACACACATTTACAGTATTGTGTTACAACATGTGATCAGTTACTTCACTGAGTGAATGATCCCTGATCTTTAGAAATGAATGAGCCAAATTACAACCTGAGTATTCTCATATATCTTGGAGATGTTTCGTCGTTTATCCAGTAATAGCAGCATTTCTACTGTCGTTTTAGCCTAACTGTCCTCTTTTTTGTTATTACGGGAAAAGGCGCAGTATGGGTGCCTTTTATGATCCCAGTGGTCCTCTGCAACAGAACAATGACTTTGGTCTGACAGCGATAATAAAGTGTCTTCGCCAAGCGCTGCAAAGCAACCACAGTGCTTAAATGGAGCAGGTTTTATGAAATGCTGTTGTTTGCATGAGACCTTCTCCGTCTTTTCCCCCCAAAGTCACACAGTGGTTACACAAGAGTTACACAATGCTGCAGTCAAAAAGCCTGCTTGATGTCCATAATTATCATGGATGATATTTACATCTAAAAGAATGCTCTGTCTTTATAAAAAGAAAAGTGCTAAACTATGAATATTAACATGCATTCAGCCCAATGTGGTATCACGATATTAAACAAACAAAAGCTGTGCTTCCCGGGAAGAGTTGCATTGTTTCCTTCATGAGTTGGCAAAGTTCTGCAACAAGGTAATTCATTGGTAATTCAGGGCTTTACATAAAACATCGAAAGCATCGAGACAAAGTGCTAAATAAACACTCCACAAAAGGACATTCAGAGACAATTAAAAACATTAAGAAGCCAAGAGAATAGAAAAGGAGCTAAAATAGCATAGGCTATAAGAATACAAGTTACAGTGCTGTGTAAGGAAAATATAACTGTTTGATTTATTATAATTCAGCAGCAAACAGAAAAGTCTTCAGCCTTGAGTTAAAAGAATTGAGAGCAGCAGTAATCTAGGAGTTTGTTCCCGATATTGTTCTCCATGTTTAGTTTTGAAGGCACAAAACCATGTTCAGTGAACCTGTTTGAACTTAAAGGTGGCCTGGGAAGTTTTTTGTACACAAAAAAACAGTTATGTGTAAAAATGCATTGAGTGTATCCTTCAATGTGTTGAATGCATTTCCTTCCACATAAAATATTTGCGACGCTGATTGCATTCTTTACATCCATGGTTGCTAGCTTGTAGACCTCTTCACTGTGCTTGTTGATGCATTGCTGTGTTTGTCAGTGTAATAAGAATGCCCGTCGACCAGTAGAACAGTGTGAAACCATTTTGTAACCACTGTTGGGTCGTGCATCTGCGCCCTGAAGCATATGCACGATACACGCAAAACAGGGGCTCGTAAAACACTGGTGGTCAAAATCTACATAGAGCACCTTTATATTTTGCTCAGTTAGAATATCTCTAATGGTTTATAACATAAACTTTCAATCAGTAACAATAGGTTCAGATGTACAGACACCAGTAGTTGACTAAATCAGACCAGTGGTGTATGAAAAAACATCAGTTCTGTAAAGTAACAATTCAGTACAATTTAAAGTTACTTTCCATTTGATGCTACCGCACACTTCTACATCACTACTTTCCAGAGCGAGATTTTTCTCTTTTTACAAAATGTATCTGATTGTAATAGTTATTAGTCTAGCTTTTATATACAAAACAAATGATAGTCAAAAAAGATAAGATGCATTGTTATAGATCAAACCATCAAACAGTATAAGTTTAACCTTCACCTCAACTGCATTAATTAGTAAAACGCTACTTATAGTCCATGTTAAGTATGTAATATAATATATAATAGTATAACATTGTGACAGGAGCCATTCTGCATAATGAGTAACTTATGAGTGTCTCATCCATCACTGCCTGAGATGACAGATGGAATAATAATACCCTTTGACATTCAACTTTATGTAAGATAAGGAATCTTGTTTGCCAGTGTTGTCAGTAATGAAGAGCTGATTTCAGCCTAAAAGAAGCTAAGAATCATTGGAGTAATACATTAGAAAGAGAATAACTTGCATAACTTGAGTTATCTACCTTTGTTTTTACTGTCAAAATATTGTCATAACTGTGCTGAGACAGCTTCGCTGCTTCACTGCATTTGAACGGGGCGAGGACAGAGGGTGTGAAACGCCTAACTGATGTACAGTGTACACATAGCTTGTACAGCTGTGTGTACACATGGGTCTGCTCTCCTGTCTGTTTACCTAAGCTGAAACACACACTACCAATAGCACCACCTGCAGCTGCTTCTCCTCTGACTTTCTGACTGAGTACCAATGGGGGAAAAAAACTGTTCATACACTCACAAGGTGTAGGTGTATGAAGTTTACTGGGGATTAGAAATTCAACTGAGTGTGTGTGTGTAGATGATGGCAATGGTTTTGGGGTTCTTGTACCTCTTTTAATGTCTGATCCCTGTCTCCTCACCCAGGAAGAGGCAGCGTGGACGCAGGTGAGCCTAGGCGGCGCTGCCCTGAGGGAGGCCCGGGCCGAGCTAGCTGAGGCCAGGAGGCAGTGGCACTCACTGCAGGTGGATATTGAGAGCCTTCATGCCTTGGTAAGAAATCACACATCATCACGTATCACCCCGGCTAACCCACCCCAGTTTAGAAAAACAGAATATATATATACATTAGTAGCTCAGAATGTAGCATTAATCAGCAGGGCCTGGGGCTTGGCCAGACCAAGCTAACAAACACAACTGACACTGTTTGTGGTGGGAAGCCAGTGAGGGATGACGCTCTTGTTTTTCATAACTATTAGACTAAGTTCAAACATAATTAGCTTCCACACGCTTAATCAAATTTAAGGATAACTGTGTAGTCATTATCCTAAAGCTCCCTGCGTT
Organism: Leptoclinus maculatus; assembly: GCA_032191485.1. Classification (NCBI taxonomy): domain Eukaryota; kingdom Metazoa; phylum Chordata; class Actinopteri; order Perciformes; family Stichaeidae; genus Leptoclinus; species Leptoclinus maculatus. The sequence goes on from JAVDOI010000009.1 coordinate 4,382,831, forward strand.
TTGTTTTTTCAGGAGAAAGGCCTGGAGAGCTCCCTGCAGAACACTCAGCGGGTGTACTCCAGCCAGCTGCAGGACCTTTCCCAGGTGATCGCTGGGCTGGAGAGAGAGCTGGAGCAGGTGAGGAGCGGGCTGGCGGCACAGCGCCAGCGCCACAGCCAGCTCCTCAACACCAAGATGAGGCTGGAGCGGGAGATCGGCACTTACCGACATCTGCTGGAGCGTGAAGAGGGCAGGTTAGGGCAAGGCGCCGAGAAAGGAACGGAAACGTTAGAGGAAGCAGGAAGAAATTATTCTGTTGGCATTTTTGGTGGTTTTAGTGTGAACCAGGAAGTCAAATAATATTTTGGAGTGGAAAAGATTTCCCCAGAACAATGGAGCCAATTTATCTTCAAAATCTGAAAAAAAAAGGAACAGGGCAGCAAATAAGGAAAAGAAAGGCTAGTATATTAATACACAATATTATATAGCAAAGTCTGAATCTAAATTGCAGACTACACACACACTGACATGAGTAAGACAGAAATGTCCCCACTTCAGAGATAAGTTAAATTAAAAATAATTACTATTTCATTTCTTTAGATATGACATTCTTTCGCTACAGCAGCATTTATGGTACATGTTCTGTTAGGGATTATGTAAAATCTGTTATGTAAAATCTGTATGGAAACTGAAAACCCACGATATTAATTGCAGGTTGAGACATACAGAAGCTGTAGAGCACGGCCAAGCAACACAGTGACATGTAAAAACTGTGATTGGAAATTCCAGTTATCTGCACAAACAAAAAAGCATGGACGATAAGTGAAAAAGACAAACCTTCTACCAGTAATTCATAGCCTAGAAATGCAGCTCTGTCTTGAATCAGACAAAATGTCTTTGTCTGGTCTCATAACTTATTTCCTGCCATCGTCAAACTGTTTTATTAGGGAATATTCCATTCTTTTGGCATGGCCTTTAATTATCGCAGACATCTCTCATCCAGCTCCTTTCCAATTTAACACATTGGCTGCCTCAACCATGTGATTATCTTTTATGACTTGACTATGATTTAGTTTTATGACACATAGAGGTTACATACAGATCGGGGTGCTTCTAAATTTCTTTGGATGCTTTTCATTCAGGATATAGCTGACTGATGTCATTGATCCAAGGAGAGACAGGACGCGGCATCTGAAATTTGCATTGTTTGTTCATATTTGAGAAGGGTGGCGACTGAGTGGGTAGAAAATGGAGGCACAAAAGGCTTAGACGAGACGAGACCATCCTCATACAGTGAAAACGACTCTTTCTCACTGAAGCATCTGCACACACAAAAGCTGAAAGGTTTGTGAGTTGGGTATGTCTGCAAATTAACCAAGTGAAAGGGACAAAAGATGATACTGAAAGATCAGTGCACAATACTTTTATATCATCTTTTAACCATCCAGTGTTCTGCTCAGGCAGTGCAAAGAGAGCTCGAGGAGGGGTAGATGGTATTTCAAGAAGATCATGAATCAAGTTTTTCACTTACACTCTTTCAGTTATCGTCATGGAGGTTAGCAATGACGATGACTTCAAAGTAATACCAGCGCACTGCGAGACACAAATGTTGATGGCATCAATCCAGTGAGCTTGGGTAGACGTGTCAGACCTTCCAGCAGGTCTTTCTAGGAGTTTTACAACTCTTTTTAGCCCTTTTCTAGGCTCCTGCTCACCGCTGGACATAGATGTCATAACTTCCTGTACAGAATGTTGTGCCCTTCTGCCTGCAGATACATGGGCCGTAATGGGCAGCCAATGGGTCTACGGCCATGGAGGTTTTCCATGGAGGAGCCGAAGGATACAGGGCTGGAGAACGGCTTCAGTGACCCTGCAGTTACTCCAGACGAACCCAAGTCTGAGCCCCTGCCTGAAATACCGTCACTCCTCCCAGCAGACAGCGGGCTAAAGAAAGGCATACTGCAAAGACAGCAAAGCCTTGTGATACTCACAGGTAACACACACACACACACACACACACACACATACTCTTACTACAGTCATATCTTGTTATGATTTCTCATCAATGTCTTCTCACAGAGCCAGAAAAAGATGAAGACTTGCCAATCTCCACTGTGAAGACTCAGGAGATTCTTCAGGGCAATGTGGTGCGGGAGAGTGCTGAGGGTCACGGCACCATTGAGTAAGTATTGATATTTATTCCCCCCCATCGACTTGTAGTCAGCACCTTAGTTAGCTCGTTAGTTTAGGATCACACAATCATCCATCTCATCCCCACCCCGGCGACGTCTGGTCCAGATGGCTAGACGTACAAGCTCTCAAAGGAATTACCATTACACGTTCAACAAGTTACGAGGCATAAAACGTTTAGTTGGCAGCACAGGTTCCCATGAGTAATACATCATACCGCTGCATGGGAATGTTCCACCTTTCATGGGTTGTGTTTGATGTGGAGATACAGGCCCGGTGTGGAATCTACAGGGCGTGGCACCTGTTATTGTTGGACGAGACATGGGCGGAATTCTTTGGTCATGCTTCGGGTGTTACCAGCCACATGCAAAGATCCAAAAAGCAACACACACACGCACACTCATGCATTATATCATAAGAGAGCTACACATGTATAGTCACTCCAACCAGAATATTTACTTTGTCTGTAAGCAGCAGATTGCAGTGTAAGTCCCTCTGTCACTTGATTGATTCTTTACTGCTAGCAAGGGACATTTAATTTATTTTAACTGAATGTTCCTTGACTCCTTATCCTCATCATTTCCGTCAGACAGGAAGCATTACCTTGTAAAATACTCCCATTACTTATTGATGCTTTCAAAAGCATTAAGTTGGTCTACTACTTTGTAAGGTAATGCTCCAGCATCACCTATCTGTAAGTATTGATGGAACCAGTGTTAGCCAGCTGAATGTTCCCAAATACCATTAAAACTACCTCACAGGCCAGTACAGTTGAAAACATTCCTAATGTGCATGTCATCGTGCAACATAGTAACTGTGTTGTGAAAGATGTCGCTCGTGGTGTCGAAACCCACAGAAAATAATTACTCGACTCTGCTGTTCACCTGCGCTATAAGCTACACAGCATTGTTTTGGCTGACTCTTGCTCTCATCAACCTCGTTTCCAGTCGCAGCATGCCACTATTCTCAGCAAACACATTCTAACAACCCCACTGTAGGCTACCTGCCAAGCGGCAAACAGCAGACAGACGCTGTTAGCGAGTTAGCTAGCTGGTGAACATGGTGGAACACTTAGCAGCTAAAGAGACAGATATTTTCATCAGGCTAAAAGGAGAGTGAATATTGGACTTATGTTCATCTGGTGGCCAGAGACGCCAAATAAACGCTAATGTTGCTCTGCGTCTGTTATCAATTGGTCTGATTGGTTACCCTGTTCATGCAGTGACACGCTTGCATATACAGTGCTTGCCTCTTCTGCAGAGACAGGGTCTCTATTGATCAGACAGACATTTGGGATGTAGTTTGGTTGACAATGATCCCAGGTCCTGATCCTCAGTTAGTCCAGTGCCAGACTGGTTGCATGTTGTTTCAAAAGGGGTGCACTTTCTGTTATATAGCTTTTATACTAGGTTGCATCTAAGGAAATTTAAATGTTCTCTCTTACTGCCCCCTGGTGTTACTGTTCAACCAGGTGCATAAATGAATATTTAAAATAGTTTTGTAACACGGTACCATTGAAGTGGCCCATCCCACACAAATTTAAAAACAAATTTACTGCCGGCAGTTGACATCCACATTCAAATGAAAGATAAATTATTTCTGCATATCAAATACTATAAATCTTCCAAAACAAAAGAAAACATATTTGACACATAAAACCGGATAGAGACCGAAAACATTGACTTTTTTATTGCCACGGCTTCTAACCTATGTCCTTCCAGGACCGAGAAGATTGACAAGGTGATCAAGCAGTGGGAGGGCTCTTTCTTCAGAGGGAATCCCAAGCTGCGGAAGAAGTCGGTGTCACTGCGCTTTGATCTGCACATGGCTGCAGCAGACGAGGGGTGTGCCCAGACTAAACAGGACAGCCTCCCCGACGTGGAGGTGCGTCTGATCATGAAGAGATCTCGCAGCATCCCGACCATCACACAGTGACTCTAACTGGTTCGCCAGACTCAACACTGCATTGCAGTTGTTTGTGGAAACCATGGTGAGTTACAGAAATAGCAGCTGGGTCATTGACATCTAGGATATTACCATCCATTGCCACCGTACCTAATATGTGTTTTTAAATCAACATTGCTGATGACTGAATCTGAAATGTTTCTCATCAAACCTGGACTCTGGCACGATAAGCAATTCCCATTAGGCTTTGGGCTATTTTTATAGTGTCAGAAAACCATCATCAAATATATCAGACCAACATCCATTACCTTACAGAGGAAAACAATTTTTAAATATTTAAACATATTTCTTCGTCATCACTCTAGATGAAGAAAAGTGTCCCTCAATACTGTGATTGTTTCAGTATGAGGTCACTGGACAAAAGAGATTATATCGACCGTATGACTCTGTTTAACTCATTCTAATCAACACTTGGCCCAGCAGGCTGAGTTCACAGGTGGATGCAGATAATTGGAGGTGTGAAGCCACAGCTGCTGTGAACTATGTAGAGGTGGATATTTTTGCATTTTTTCTTTAAGAGACTGTACAAACATTATCAGGGGGAGAAGGGTGCAGAAAAAAAGGAGATGATTGTGGGTTTTGTCTTAGTAATCTCTTCAGTTATCACTTAATTTCTGCTATCACAATCCAATAGCAGCTCCGAGCTTCACCATATTCTGCAGTAAACATAAAGTAAACGGGTTTTTTTAAACCTTTTACTTTACTGTAGTAACATATGGCTATTATTAGCCATATGTTTAAAGAACACAATCTTATATTCTTTGTGTGCTGTTAGTTATTAATGATAAATTGAATTGTAACAATTCAATAAACCTATATTACTTTAACATTTTGTTGGGAGGGGTTTTGCAATTTTTCTCTAAGCCAAGTCATGATGCTGAAGAGGGTCATGCTTTTTTTAAAAGTAAAACATATTGTTTCCGCACTCTCCCCCCTTCCCACCCTAATCATTTCCCTACAGTTCACACGCAGCACTTATAAGAACATCAGCACTGAGAGATTCCTTGATTGTGTGTATATTGAGGGTATTTTGTCATTGAAGTTCATTCCTTTTGTGGAGAAAAAAAAGAAATCTTGCAACTTCATGCTGATAATGTAGCTTTATTTTACGATGCATTATCGCAGCTCACTGTGATCTTAACAGCAGTGAGGCTCTTTAACGCTCACCATGTGTCTCAGAGAATTTAGATTCCCTGCCTCAACCAGAGGAGGGCAGTATTTGTAAATAGATAACTCTGTAGTCAATGCTCAACTCGGGTTGTGTAGCACATGCTATCTGTTACACCTCAGATTAAGAGTTTTTATGCTAAATTTGGAGTTGGCACCAGAGATATTAAAAATAAGAAAAGGACCATAGTGAATTGCATTTGGGTGCCTCAGAATATATTATATTTAAAGATATTATCTATGCAGTTCTGTGCTTGATTTTGCTTTGCTTCACGAAGCACACTTCATTTTGGGAGCTCTGTAACTTCAGAATGAAGAATTATGCTTTTATCTAACACGTTATCATTTAAAATAAAAATTAAAAAAGTGACTGTTGTGTTTTCTTTCATGTATTCCATTTCTCTGACTCAGACGTAAACATGTGTAAGCATGCACACACCCAAGTTCAACATGTTTATTTCTCATCATAACAACTGGAAGAAAAAAAAAAACATGAATATACAGAGAAGAAATTGTTTACAGTGCCGTATAATAAATATTCTGAACAATACAACAAGGGTATATGTAACATTTCTGCTTTGAAATGAAAGGACGTGACAATTGCTCAGTTTTTCTTCTAACAGAACCTTCAAAATCATCACATCGCTATAATTAATCGCCTAGTGCAGATTCAACATCAGATTACACAAATTAGTTAACCATACCTCTAATCTCTATGCAGGTGTTGGTTTCTAGCATTTTCTACAATATTTTCTACAACATTTTACACTGAAATATTTTTTAGGAGCTTCATATATCAAAAATTACATAAATATTGTTTAATTTGTTTTAACATATTTACAAACTGGTTGGACATTATTTTAACAGTAGCGGTGTGCCATTTAATTACAATCATATGTTGCTGGTTCCTCGTCTGTTATGTTCTTGCTTGACAGCTATTCAGTCTTGTACATCTTCATATATGTATATACAGTTACATCTGTCTTTTCAACATGACTTTAATCAGGTGACCGTGGTACGAGTCGGGATCGTCCAAAGCGCTTCTAAATCAAATTTTGATGGTATTGTGTCTGGCAGCATTTATCCAGTTTAACAACAGCAGCAGAGACTTACGATGACCACCATATTGGACAGGTTACTTGAGAAAAGTAGAGTGTAAGACAGACAGTGTAGGTGAGGTCTTAAGATCATGTTGTCTCCGTCCTGGTGTGTCTAAGGCTTGGCTATGGCAGCCTGAATAACCTCAATGACTTTGTTGCAAGACTGCAGAGGGTCATATTCTGCAAAGACGTGGCATACATTCTCCATGCCAGCCTCCACACCTTTCGCCACGAAGCCGAACATCCTATTGGGACAAAAAAAACGCATAGATTAGATTAAATTAGTCAAAGTTAAAGTTTTTTTAAAGTGGCAATAGACAACCTTTCTACTCCCCCTTAGTTTCTAAGTGGTATTATTGGTGTTGCAAGGGTTACTTTTTGGTTTTCCCCAGTGGCTAATACTAGCGACAAACTTAGCAATTTATTCAGACCATCAGGGAAACGGCAAGATATACAGTATATTCAGATATATGATATTTTTATTCATTCCCAAAACTGCTCAGAATAATCCACAGCTTCTCTGCAAACAGCCAGCTGTCTCTCCCTCTCCTCTTGCGTCACGCACAGGCAGTCTCTCCCTCACTGCCAACCAATAAGCTTTATGTGAGCTGACGTCAACAATATGCAAATGAGTACACGACGTCATCTGCCGCCTTTTAGAGCTAGTGCTAACTACTTTCATTGCAGTTGTCAACACTGCACAGGCCACACTGCATTTTGTTTTCCACGATTACTTTGGTTCCGTCATGTTTGCTACAGTGGATTGTAACAAATTGCAAAGAACTAGAACGTTGATACTCTTCGGCAACTGGAGACAGATACCGATCGAGACCGTGGAAAACAAAAAACTCTGTCCCCTTCCTGTTTTGGTTGCACAATGGTTGACGCACTTCCTTTATGCTGTAAACGGAGCCTTCATTTTCTTGGGAGATTGTTCCCGGTGGCCGACAGAATTGCAAAGTGACAGCAAGACTTATAGGGAACCAATCTAAACACCAATGGATTCATCGTCCTATCGCCATTACATTGTGCAATCAGCATCTACTTCATACTGTTAAAGCAAAAAAACTTTACTATTGCCACTTTAAACACAAGTATAAAAGTGAAGTATTGCATGTGAACGTGAAACCTGGGAGGCTTTACTATGGCTCGTCGTGTGAGCAATACGCAGAATTTAAAGTGAAATACGAAACATTTTTCTGACTTTGTAAGCAATTAAAGTTCAAAATTACCTTGCACCAAAACTGGAACCTTTCAACCACCTGTAAGAGTAAAAAAAAGAAAGTTTAAGATTACAATATGTTGACAAATGCATTGTTTTCACTGCTGATATTTTGACGTCATAATAAGGAGAAGCACAGGTGTAATTAATAACATTAATGACTTCTGCCCTCCATTTACATGTGCCAGTTTCAGCCCTGGTATTGTGCGTGCTTGCTCGCTGTTCGACTTATATACAATTACTGACATAAAAGACAATGCAACCATAATGAATGTCACATAAGAGTGTATTTTCTTCAAAATAAAGGCCTTTGATTTCATAAATTGTTGCTGTATACTCACAGTCGATTGTCTGGATCTTCCCCACTGTAGCTAAGCAGGTGAGCAGGGTAATGGCGTCTGAAGAAGAGTCTGTGAGGAAATTATTATGGCTGTTAGAAATGATCAGTTTTAACAAAATGTTGCACACAAACCACCATGATTTTGTTGTGCACTGTATGTAAAATCTCAGCAGCAGGATGACAGGATGTGTGTTGTCTTACTTCCTGTTGATATCTGTCAGTGTGACGCCCTTCAAAGACACCTTCAGGTTGACTATGGTTGGTATGAAGGAACCCGGGGCCTTCTCAAGCGTAGAGCACACCGCTTTCTGCACTGCACATGGGCCTGTCAGCATCTCAGTGGGGACAGCATTCAGGTAGACAAAATTGCAAGCTATGGAAAAGGCAAATATTTTGGAGGTTAGATTAGGAATAGAGGTTGAATGCACATGCACATGTCATTAAATATGTAGGGTAATACATTTAAGTAAGTGAAACTCCCTCCCGGGTCATTTGAAATATGATTTGGCCCAAATTTACGTACATAGCATATATGTGTTGTTTACAGGAGACACAGTAACTGTTGATCAAAGCTGCCTTTTCTCAATGCAGTTCCAATGGACAGGTCTATTCTCTTCTTATTCACAGCCAATGTCTTAACTCATCATAACAGGTAACGCGGCACAGCTGTAATCAATACCACTAATTAGCTAATGCCTCGCTCCACTCAAGATTCTGGGTAAGCCACATCACACATAAGAAGAGTCTGTGAGGGAATTATTATGGCTGTTAGAAATGATCAGTTTTAACAAAATGTTTTGTTACATTTTTGACAAGTGCTAGTAAAATGTACATGCTAATGTACCAATTTGGGTTTGTATTCTTTATTGATTTGTCCCACCTGTTTTACTCTTGTCCTCTGATGCTGGTTTGTGATTTGCGCTCTCCTCTGCTGTGCCCAGATCTGTGTAGGCAAACAGATTTATCATTTATCTACACACACACACACACACACACACACACACACACACACACACACACACACAGAAACATCCTGTGTCTTGCAATAATGGCCTACCTCTGGAGTGGAGCAGTAATTTGCAGGGCAAAGCATAGGCAGAGATAGTGTGCTGGTAGACCAGGGCAGAGAGGCTACCTGCAAAGATAACACAAAAGCATTGCTTTGGTTAAGTACAAGTTCTACAAAAGAAACCATTGTCTTGTTTTGAAACACAAACAATTTAATATTTCAATGGCATTATTTTAAAGTGTAATTGAGGAGGGGGAGATTTTATGATTATTAGTGCTGTATAGTTTTTTTTCGTGTAGGTTATTTTCTTGGTGTGCATAGAAATGTTGCTTTTTAAATGTATTTTAATCCATTGGTTCATTCTAGGATCAATCTAGTTAAAAGAATCTGGATTTTTTTTTTTACATGATATATACACTTTTAAAATCTGGTTCAGATTGCTGGGTGGTGGTTTTACAGAGCCAGGGCAGATAGATTTCACTATAGAGATATCATTCTGTGGAAGCAGATAAGAAAGAGAGCCACAATAAACCGTGATAATGACTCTGTGGGTGTGAGAGCACACCCTGTGAACTCATACTGAATAAAGAAACAGATCTACACGCTGCTACCCACCCACATGTTAAAAGGCCCGACATGGCTGACTCAGTGCTGGTGTGGCATCAGCCAGACATCAGCCAGACCAAGGTGTGTACTCGACTTGAGTAGGCGAGTGCATTTTGAGTGAGTTGAGAAGTAAGTTGATGACTTCTAGATTATGTGCAACAAAGAGGTCTTGTTGTTGACCTTTACTTACCAAAGTATGGTTCCTGAGAAGAGCCTTTGATACGTACGCCCTTAGCTGATGATTCAATAAGGAAGTGTCTGACGAGATCTGAGCTGCTCTCTCCTGTTTAGATGAAAGGACAATTGTCAGAAAAAAATGTTAATGTACATTATATGATATTGATACGTAAAAGTGATGGCACTGCCAGTTATTTCATGGCTTATGGCTGATCAATTTAAAATATATATATTTTGATTATTTTTAACTTATTGATTTATAATGTCCTGAGCAACATATAGGCTGAGAAGACTCTAGACAACAACAAACACCAAGATGATCCCACCGCCAACTCATTAAAAAGCCAACTTATCAAAGTAGCTTCAGACAACCAAAATAGGAGTCAGCTATTTTTTCAAAAAGATGATTCTGTCGGTTGCTGTACATGGGGCATTGAATCACAAAATCTAATTCATCTTGAACAAAACCAAGATCACTAAAAACACATAAACGCTGCTCTTCAGGAATGCCTCTATCCCTGTCATCTGCCAGTGTCTGTTGACTCTTATAAATTAAATTCAAAATATGGGTCTATGTAGTACTCTTTCATCTGAATGTTATTTCCAAGTTTTTCGGGTTATCCGTCTGGTTCATTAACGCAATATCTCAGGAATGCCTGGAGGGAAATTCTTAAAAAATTCAAAATGTCCACTTGGACTCAAGGATGAACTGATTAGAATTTGGTGGTCAAAGGTCACTGTGACCACACACAAAAAAACGTTTTTGGTCATAACAATTCCACACAAATGTCTAATTGGATACAATAATGAAGTGATGACATGTTGGACAGACATGGACATAAACTGCAACATGACTGGTTGACGGAGGCATACAACCACGAGGCGGTAATTCTAGTTTCCTCTTTGATTGCTTGCAGTGCCATAAACAGCGGGTTTTCTTTCGTGTTTACACAGCGTATACTGTGGGTGGAAAAACATAACAGCACTGTCTCCTGCCTCACCACAGATAGCTGGAGGTCATCAGACATGCCCATTCACATCTGCACAGTTGGGTAAGTGATTCCTTGTTCCTTCCAGGAACCCCTGTTTATAGACAAATGACGACAGCTGCGCTACGGCACACTATGTTCACGTCTGTGATTGCGGTAGTTGTGGCATTGATGACCTTCTCGTTGCTGTATCTGACCAAACACTCCTATGACTTTTATAACGGCATGTGATTCAAAGTTTGTCATGAGGGCAAGCCACTGCACTGTCAGTAAAAGCTTACCTGGGTTGGTGGTAGCAGTGATGTTGGCGGACGTTTGGTCCACCTTCATAGCCAGACCGAAACTGCCTCTGTGGGAGGTGCTGTCTCTCACAGCAAATGCTCCTACTTTCTTGTCCTTTAACAGAGCTTCAGCTGGAATGAATGAAACATCACAGAAAAGGCCTTGAGACGGTTGCAAATGTGTGTATCGGTACTGCAGAGTAGTCCTACACCCCTGAAGGAAATGATAGTGTAGACACTGCAAGATAACTTCAGAGCTGAAGTAAAGCCATTACGTCTTCGAAGAGTTATTTCTGGAGTAATGTTTTGAGGTTCTCACCTTCTGCTCTGTTGATATGTGGACGGAACCAAAACTTTGAAGTGTCCATGACGAACTTCATTGAGGGCTGGCTGCCATTAAAACGGGCTTGGAAACCTTTTACAACCACAAAAATATGATAGTGAGGTCAAATACTGTTTTACATACGGTGGCTGCCACTAAAATAGACTACTGTGAGGCATGTGACTCACTGTGGGGAGAAACTGGCTTTGAGTTAGACACATGGACGGTCTGCATTAGATCAACTTCTTGTCCATGAGACTGGATGTGCAGATCCAGCTGTGGTTCACCGTTGACTAGCAGTACAGGAATATCGCCCAAAGACCGAGAGAATAACGCAGGACTTTTCTGTGCTCCTTTGCCTTGAGGCTCCTGCAGGTGTCCTCGCTTGAACAGCGGGGGCTTGTCTGGGCTGTGCCTGTTCTCAAATGCTGTAGTTCTGGACCCATCGCTAAAGGAGCCGGACATGCGAGTGAGGATGAACTCTTGAGAGTCAGCGTCTTCACTGGCCAGGGACAGGTTGCTACGCAGGGAGAAAGAGGATGTAATACAAATATACAGATCCATACGGTGTATTAGTACACTTTAATTAACATCACAGAAGAGGAGAGACGTTTTTCACGTCTGTTATTGATGGGACCACATTTGGTCAGCTTCTTAATACAGTAGAGTTAAGGTTTTGCTGCATATTTACAAGTCACTGCATGTTAGAGAGTCATATTTCGGACTGGCTTTGATTGTGATTTTTACCTGCCAAGCATGTAGCTGGTGTCTGAGCATGTTGACATGGAGAGTAGCGAGATGCCACTGTTTCTGTTGGAGTGTGACAGGCGCAGTGATCCTTGGGAAAAGGTTGCGTCATGTTTCGGTGAGGGATTTCGTCGGGCTGCACTGCCACATGGCAGCGGAGGCAGGGAGGATGTAGGGGAGCTGGAGAACACCAGTGTGCCATGGGGACTGCAGCAGACACTGCCGTATGTAGGGATGGGTATACTGGCTGACACAGATGGGACCACAGTGGGCAGGGAGCAGGGAGAACATCCTCTAGGGACCAACACGCAGTGGGAGACATCTTCATCTGAGTCGTCTGTGAATGGAGAGGGAAGTGTTAGCTAAAACACTGGAAACGGATAATGTGGAAAAACCCTGCGTGTTGCTTGATTTTGCTTATTTCATGCCTTTTTTTTGTCAGCAAAAGGGCTTGGCCTCCAAATGTAAACGCTTCGTAGCAAAATCTCCCGATAAAGACTTCCGTATTCCTCATGCAGGTACTTGCTTGCACAGCTCAGATCATTCCTTCCAAAATATGTGCTTTGAATTGTGCATTTTTGGTGTTGCAATGATACCAAATCACCTAGAGGAGTCCCAACTTGTTCTTCAGGGATCTGTCTGCCTCACTGAGGGCACTGAGTGAGTTCATGGCCTCAGGAAAACACTGAAGCCTGTGGGCAATGTGTGACTGGTGGTCGTCTGCAACCGAAGTTACACAATAATGACTAATGTTGAAACAGAAATATATAAATGTGTCTGAGACTACTGGCAGGTGCCGTGGTGAGTGTTGTTTCAAAGGGGAAATACTGTATTTTGCAACAATGGTAAAGAAGCACTAAACTTAGCGCATTCATTTTTCTCTTTAACTGTTTTAACTGATGAAATGAACCTTCCTTCATCTGATTCCTCATCTCTGTTGCTTGATTTTCTTAAGCACTCTGTCTCATAAACATGCAACCAAACATCTTTCAAGACAAGATGAGCAACAGGAAATCCATTTATATGCTTTGTTGACTCTTGTGCACACTTTCTGATCAGCGCAGGTCTGAGTGAAGACGCCCCCGCCCCCGTACCACCCTCGGTCTACTTCAGTGAGCTTCTCTGTGTCTGCAGCCCAACATGTGCAGGGTGTGGTAGCCTACTAGTCTGGGCAGTAATCCCAGAACAGCTGAAGTGGTGCAATTACCCCATGATTTAGAACAATTAAAACCAAGTCCCAGCATATGAGTACTATTTGCTCTATAAGGGTGACTGTGGTTTATCACGCTCTTTTTCACACCCGAGTAGGTTGGAGGCTGTTATTTGTTGCTCTGTGTTTTAAGTAAGAGACAATAATATGGCAATACAAGTTTGAAAAGTGTAGAAGCAAAGGGAAGCGGCTTTACAGTCGCACTGTACCTGTAGGAGGGCTCATGCACAAAGGACTTTTGTTGACGTCAATGGGTTCAAATGTCGGATCCAGTTCCAGGATGAGCTGGTTGAGATTATCCAGGGAAATATCAAGATCAGAGTCACCATGGTTACTGCTGGGCTCCGTGAGACTGGGATGTTGATTGACTGTCTCCTGCGGCCCCGAGTCCAGACGGATAGTTTGACCCACTCTCAGGACGTGATTGGGTATCATTTGGGACATAAATTTAGCTGTAGGCATCATGTTAGGAGAGCTCGCAGTCTTCTGGGACTACTGCAGACATGAGATACAATGAAGGGAGATCAGTTACACCTTCAGTTACACCTTCTTTACTGGAAGGATAGCCTTACCTTTGTCCTTTTTTGCAAAACAGACCCATTAAAAGCCCCCCCCCCCCCCCCCCCCCGGATACTCATATTCATAGATAATTTAGTGCATTTTGGCCACTGTTACACTATGCATAAACACCCATCTCAAGTTTTTCATTGTTGCCTTCTTTTACTAAAGCAACACCCTCTCAACATTTGCAGTGGAAAAGCAATTTGCAGCTGACAGATATTTCATTAGCTCATTCACTGGATTTTAAAGGAAAATTCGCCACCTATTATGTGGATGTCCAATTAGTGCTGATGGTAAAATGTAGTCAATTGACTCAATCAATTACTCACTTTGTGCTATACTGACCGAGAAAGCTGAGTTTTCTCGCCCGTGGAGCAGAACCTCGGCCTCTCACCGCTGCATTTCTTCCGCTGTATACTCTGGTTTAAATAAATACAGCTGAATATCCCAGAGGCACAGACGGCAAATCCAAGCTGAAATAGCAGAGCCTGTAGTTCTTCCTTGCATTCCACTACGTCACTGTCACAGCAAATGACGGCGCTGGATGCAGGAAGCACAACAGATTTTGCAGCTGCAAACTCAGCTTGGGTCAATATCGACTACATTTATTCATCAACACTGATTGGACTTCCACATAAAAAGGTGGCAAAGTTTCCCTTTTAAGCTAAATTAAACTTGACAGTAGTAAACAGTTTGTGTCCTACAGTGCATGAGTCAGTACATGTAGCGCAAAGGCTTTTCATGTTTCTCAATCCATCCAACAAACAACACGATGAATAATGACACAAGCTGAGTAAATGTCTCAATTCAATGCTGATATCAGCATGAATAGCTGTGCGGGAAGGGTGTGTCGTATGAGGGATGATCGGATCATAATGTGTCTCCCTCTCCGTGTTTCAGACGAGGAGTGGTGCTCAATGAGTCACCCAGGTGAGTCGTGGTTACCATAACTACAATAGTGTTTTCCTTAAACAGCCAAAAACATTTCTTTGAAGTAGTCTACAGACAAAATCTGCTTGTTTTATGGAATAGTCAGATCTTTTTAAAAATGTTGAACAGCACCCACTTAGGTCTACAACTCCTTACCTTGGTCAATAACATAGTGTGCCATGAAATACAATGAGCACATGAGCTGTAATGCAACTTGTTATTCAGCAGTATTTCATTTTAGGAAACAAGAGCAGACATGTGGAGCATCCTAATTTGCTTTAAAATAGCTTTTTATGTCCCTGCTAATACCTGCTGCAGTAATAATGATAATAATAATAATAGACACAGTTTAACTACAACTGATTGTATATCTTAAGTTGAGGTAAAGAAAGGTCATCTTACCTTATTTTCTTCTCGTTAAGAGTCTGCAGTTGTAATGTTTTGCTCTTGGACTGTTCACTGTATTACCTCAACTTTTCGTGCGTTGCATGCTTTTATTAATAAAATCCCAACCCTTTTCCTTGTGAGCCTATCAGCGGTGAGGATCACTAATCCCTGCCTGATGATGTCACCATAGCAGTGTAAAGTTTATGAATGGAGGGGGTGTTTTTTTTTTTACACCTTTTAACTGTACCAAAGAAAGTGCTTCAAAAGAGACATGTGACATTATTCCACAACATTGTAATGTTGTGCTTGTGTAAACACTTACTCACGGCTGTTTCAACGTTAGAGCGATGAAATATAACACTGGCGAGTGCATACAGTAGCTGTGGAGAGTGTTTGCAGAGAATGCTGTGTTGTAGGAATCGTTGAAACAAGCAGGATCTTAACTCCACTGATCCTGTGTGTTGCATTATCATCCATCATCACAGTCTGAAATTAGCTTTAGATCTGATTATTTTCTGATTTTACTGATGATGTAGAGGATTTTGAAGTAGATTTTATAAAGCCAGTATGGTGGTGAGTTTATTAGTGCTACTGAATATTTAGATTGTATTCACCGTGTGAAGGTAAACATGGTATCATGACACAACTCAAGCTGCACCTGTGAAGTCAGCTTTTTTTTATGTTAAATGTAAAAAATGTGCATTCTGGTGTGTTTGTTTCTGGTTTAACAGCATGGGATAACTTGGTAAATTGTTTTAATAAAGCATGTCAGTCTGCTCTGGAAGTGTCTGCCTCCCTTAACCTTAAAGTCAAGTGATTTCTGGATTAATGATGATATCTGGTGTGTAAAAGACTTTAGGATGCTGCATTTGCCATTCCTTTTCTTAGAAGCAAACTTAAATCTGTGTTTCTTTTTGCTCTAGCAACTCAAATTAAAAAAAACACCAGCGCCGGGGGTCTGATCCCGGACTTCCCAGACTCCCCAACGGGTCAGCAAACTTTCTGTGGCTCGCCATTACATAGGTTAGACGCAGCGCTGTGGCTGGCCACCAGCCTTTATGCCTAATTTATACTTTGGCCAAAAAGCTTTCACAGAGCTTAAGCACCCCTCATGAAAAATGTGCCTATACGCGCCAGGCGCCACAGAAGTTTGATTGAACTTGAGCGCAAAAAACTGCCTAAATAATTTAAAAACAGCACGTCCAAATAAACATAAATTACATGCATCTGCCTCAGCACCACATGTTCCTGGCCCCGGACAGAACGGGCACTGCTGTAGAAGTATCAATCATTAGCGTCCTTTGAGAAATGTCTTCTGGTTGTTATGCAATCTGCACACATGAACAGTTTCCCAACGTGGGGGGGGGGGGGCTAACACATATTAGGATCCATTTTTCCTATATTTTATCAATGTTCCTGAGCGTGAGTTAATGTGTTTTTTTATTTATTAAATCCACACTAATTCTGTCAATGCACCACTTTAACGTCTTCAGTGATTCTAATCGTATTGGTTTGTTTTTCAATATTGCAAATTGTTTAGAATACAGAAAAGAGACTGTGATTTCTTTCAGTTTATTGAACATGATTCGGTGTTCTTCAGATGGTTGAGTTTTTCATTAACACTGTGAATTTCTTGAAATACTGTACACTGTAGCCAATACAAACAAATAACCAAAGCCTTGTTTCATCATAACTGATGAGAATAAACACTATCAAGAGACAAACAACAACAAAAAAACAAAAAAAACAATTGTCATTTAACCTCTGCTATGTACATGTACGATGTTTTGTGTTTTAGTTGAGACTTTTATCCTAATGTTCAATAGTCCACTGTGTGGTCTGCAGGAATGAATTGGCGGTTTTTCATACTGAGACCGCTTTAAGGAGAGAATGTGGTGGTGGTCTCAGTCTCGGTGGCCCCTGAGCTCCTCCTCCTGCCCTTGGTATACCTGATGAACCAGGCATGGCTCATGCAGCCCAAGTCCTTCAGTAGCTTCAGGAGGTCATGACGAAACTTGACGCCAATGAAGGCGTAGACGAAGGGGTTCAGGCAGCACCTCAGGAAAGCTATGCACTGGGTGACATCGGTGGCATAAAGGACATTGTTCTCGTAGTTGCAGTCTATGGTTCCTCCTTTTGCGGTGACAACTGTGTTCAAAATCAAGACCAGGTTATAAGGCAATTGGCAGAACAGGAAGACAGCTACCACGGCGAGAATCACCTTGATGGCCCTATTGCGTTCAAAGCCACGAGCCTGGCAAAGGGTCTGGACAATGCTGCTGTAACAGATGCTCATGACCAGGAGCGGGAGGGCAAAAGCCAAAACAATCTGGCTGGCTTGTATTTTGACGCGGAGCATGTCAGAATTGCTGGAGTAAGGGGTGCAGGTGTTGTTATTGATCGTGGTGTAGTTCATTTCTGGTATGGAGAAGATCAGTGCCATCACCCAGATGGCAACTGATGACACCTTGCTGACAAACACTGCTCGGGAGCGGTAGCGGTGAGCAGAGACGGCCTTGGCGATGACGAAGTAGCGCTCCACGCTGATGAAAGCGAGAATGAACATGCTGCTGTAGAAGCTGACCTTGTAAATAGTGTGCATGGCTTTACACACCACCAGACCCAGCACCCATTCTGACATGGAGTTGGCTGCCCAAAAGGGGAGCGACAGAGCAAAGAGCAGGTCCGCAAAGGACAAGTTGAGCAGGTACACGTCCGTCATGGTCTTGAGACGCTTGAAGTAGAAGAAGGTGAGGATGACAAGTAGGTTCCCTACCAGCCCCAGAAAGCAGATGATGGAGTAGAAGGTAGGCATGAACCAGCTGCGGAACTGGCGGTTGGATTCTTTCACACAGAGCTCAGGATATCCACCATAATCCATACTGGAGTTATCGAGCAGGTAGTCCACGGTGGAGATGTCATAGTCCGTGAAGTTAATGTTGCTTTCATTGAATCCATGTTGAGACATGGAACACTGGAATCAAAGTCAGATTAAATGATCAGATAAAAGCAAGTAACCAACACGTTTTTTTGTTTTTGTACACCTTTTCAACCACTTCCTGAGAGGAAATATTGCTTGTGAGGGGAAGGTCGTGGTTAGTTACCTGCTGCCTGCTATTTTCCCCTCTGATACAAACAAATACGATGTGGATACAAATTGCTACGAATGTGTTAACATCTTGTTATCTTTCATGTTTATAACTCTAATAAGAGTTTTAATCTTACCTTGAAACTCATTAGCAGTATCAGCACAGCTGCCAGAAGGTTTGGGAGATCTGGAAAAACAAATGAATACATTTTTAGAAGACCAAGCACTGTAATAGCATGATTGACAATATCCTTAATAAGCTGTATAGACGACTATTATGTGTAATGTTAGAGAGTAATAGAATGATCAGTTAAAGGGGTGCTGCAATCCCATAATGTCAAGGTACTCGTAAGAGACAGATTTACAAAAGAAGGGTCAAAACTGAAGAAAAAAACCCCAAATATCTTGAATTTGACTCCCTCGTATGAGTTAAACTCCAAAATTGCTACACTAGCCATAATGCTATAGCATCTCTCCATTAGCCCCTACCTGCCTGGTACATACAGACGTATTTTAAACTACATAAACCCAGTTAATAACCCAGACTTTCTGTTGTACATGTGTAGTGTCCAAGCCCAGACTGAGACCATTATTTATTTTATTAGACTTGACAAAGAAGTTCTTCTTATCACTAGTAAACTGACCTTTATGTGGGAAATTGGTGGAGTTCCCCTTTAAATGCTAGCCTGTTGCTCATATTCTCTGCTATGAATGTGTTTTCAGATTACTAGTGACACTGCCGTGCTTATTGTTAGATGTAAATGCTTCCTGTGGTAATGTGGTTTTAGTCAGTAGTTTAGTTCTGCATTTTTATTAGTTATTATTACACTTCAATACAGACTGCATATAACTTGCTATTGGTAAAACGTGTTTTTTTACAGGGTATATGACAGTAATTGCTATTTGGCAAACGAGATGAGACAGATATCTGTTTTTTACTTCAAAAATGATAATAAGCAAATATGACCATTTAGCGCTGAGAGCGGTTGGCAGATTTGGGCTACTCCAAAAATAATGTTGGCTGATAAACAACTACAGACGTACAGTTCTTACTGATTAACACATAAGTTGATCTACAAAACACGTCTTTGTTGCGGTGTTGTGTGTGGCTATCAATCAGTCTGCTCTTCAAATAAAAGCTACTATTACAGAGGCTGAAACACTGACACGTGTTCAATCATTTTACCCATTGACACTTTAAATGTAGTTGATGGTTGACACAATATCTATTAATTCATTTGATTCCAGAAAGTTATTTTAGCCTGGTATTTTCGGTCACTTTTTTTCAGATTTGCTTTTGACATAACTATGATTACCCTTAAATTGTTTATTATTTCAAATACTGTATGATCATTTCGATGCCTTTTTTTTTTTTTTTTACATGCATTCATTCACAAAAGTAAATACAACATCCTTTTAACTATCTTAGTTAAACTCTGGGTACTCACCGCTGACGCAAGTCATGTTGGCTGAGAGTAGTACGCTGCACCTAAAGCCACTAAACACAGATGAGTTGATGTCTGTGTTTGATGGTGGTTTCCCTTTTGTTGAAATGAAAAAAACAACTGTCTCCGTGAAACTTTTTTTTCTCCTCAGCCATGAAGTATCATGTGAGGAAACCACAGACTCCGACTAAAATGTGAACCAAAACTTCTTCTTTTTTGCGGTAAAATAAACTCTTAAAGACAAAGCTAATCATGCACGCACTCATATATGACACACAAACGTAACTCGGGTAAATTTGCGATAAATGTCCTTGTCTTTCTCGCTTTTGGAGGTGAGTGGGTCTGTGTGTATCATTATATGTAGCTCCTTATCACGCTATGTGCCTTATGTTAAATGTTCATCAACCTGTTCTTTGTCTGCCCTTGTGTATGTTATTTCTGTATCTAACATTGTTGTACCTGCAAAGTCACCATTTATTTTAGTTTTTGCACCAATACAATACAATACAAAAATGCAACAATGCACATTAACCCAGTTTGTCAGACAAATTTTGAGGGTTTCAGTGTGTTCAACTTTCGCACTTAACATTCAAACTGTTATTTTTACCTCACAAGAGTAAATATGAAGTCATCATAAAATATGAAGAGAGACATGCTTGCTTTTCTTAAAAAGATAATTCTGTTAAAACCAGAGTTATTTGCTTGTATTTCCAACAGCCTTTCTTTTTGCAACAGTGTACCGTTTTAAGGAGACAGTTGTCGTGCTGGACAGCAGATGAGGCCTACAATGATCTCTACACAGGCTTCTGCACACCTGTGTCTCTGTGGTTGTGGTTTCTTGCTTTCACTTGAGGCAGTGGTAACCGCACGGAACAAAATGTGGCAAGTTGCATTGCAGGCGACATCTGTCACATTGAAACTACAGCACTATGAAGTCTGATCATTACTCCATGCTATGGGAGGCTTAAATCATAGAAAACATGACGCATAAAGCTTATATCTCCTATCAGGTCTAATTCTCTCCTTTAGGCTCTAATGCTGAATTTCGAAACACAAAATGACTTTCAGGAAGGTTGCTACTTCTGCACTGATAACAGGAAATCAGAACCATTCCCTCTCATCTTACCCACTTCCCTTACCTATACTGTGCAAAGGTCTAATAGCTATGTGAATGCACAGCACGTTGGGTGCAACAATGAGCGTTTGATACAAGCCTCTGCATACCTGTTTACCGCGTATGTGTATGAGATCTTTTTGCATCAAAGGTTTTTGTGAAAAACAATTGAAGTGAGAACTTGTTCAGGGTAGAAAAGTTTATTGGTATAAATATGCAAAAAGGAAATTCATTGCAAGACTGCATGTTTATGACTGTTCTTCAAGCTGTTTCACGACATGAAAATCCATGTTTAAGCAAACCTCGTTACACTGTGTACACAATTACGGTACGGAAAAATTGCAATATTCATCATGACAGACATGTTCTAAGCATACTGCTTTTGATTTGATTGACAGCTAGCAAACTTGAGAACACTGGTAGTCGAGCATTGTACAGCATTGATGATCATGTGATGTACTAATTGGATGAACTGGGACAACCAATACACAAAGTTTCATAAAAAAAATGCTGATAATAAATAACAAAAAGAACCACTACTGATTACAGACTCCTGAGACAATACTGTGACTGTAATACTGATACGGAGAGTAAACAAATATTCTCCTGCCAAGGAGATGGTCACCCAGCATCACTCTTCACAAGTGTGCCAACTTATTTTCAAACATTTGCATCATGCAAAAATAACAATCAAAGCAACAAGGGCATTACAATACAAAGGACAAAGTTAAATATAACACTGAACAATGTGACAGCGCTTCTTCAAATAGCCAGCCTTAATTTGCGACAGTCTGGCGTCTGCGAGACAGAGTGCTTAGAGATATGTGTCGGTGTGTGCTGAAGACGGCTCGTATGGGTTCTTCCAAATGGCAATGAGGCCTGTGGAGGAAATATAGTGCTTTCACATGGGTGCACTTAGCAGCCATTGATTTCAGACAGGACCTTCGCTTTGTCAGCTTTACATTTTTTTATCATTTTTTTTGTATTCGGCGCAGCCTTGGTGTTTTCAAACTCAACCCGAACATCCTCTCTCCCTCAGGCGTGTTAAAACATTGAGCCCATCTAAATGTTCTTCGTATTCTTTGACAAACTACGATGATACTGTGCAATATATGTTATCGGAGGGTGATACCGGAGACCGGCAGACGCAATGATAGCCTTTACAGTTCACAGCTGGTGAACCTTGTTGGACTCAGTGGGCTGCTCTTGCCCTGCCGGACCCCTCTGAGGGCTCACTAGTCGGGGCATCTTCTGTCTGAGCAGAGGTGGTCTCTGAGCCTGTGTTACTGTCGCTGGTTCCCTCCTCCATGGCTCCCTCTGGGACGCTCTCCTTGTCCTCGCATGCCCCCTCCTCACTGCCTGGATGAGTCTCGAGCTCCTCTGAAGCTTTTGGCTTCCCTGAGTCAAAGAAGATTGCATGATGTTAAAAAACATGACGAGAGCTGGATAGCAGCAAAGCCATGAATAAAAGCCAGCGTGGCTCACCTGGTGTAACTGTGGCGTTGGATTCTGCTTCCTCGCCTTCTTTGTTGCTACTTTCACTTTGAGAGCTTTGCTGGGACTTACTGCCATGTGTGGCACAGATGTGCTTTTCTTCTTCTGCTAACACACAGGTTGGGGCATCTCTTGTGCCTCTGTCTCCTGCGTCCTTATCGCGTTCTGCCATTCGTTTGCGAGCTGTCTCTTCTGCTGCAGAGATCTCCGCAGAAATCTTCTCCATGTCCACTTCCACCTTCAGACAGCACAGCTTTAAAGTACAGTAATGTGGGATTTAATGTAGAAAGGTGGAAACGATTGCTGCACTCTTTTCACTTTCGGATTGGTTGAACATGCATGTGCAGGTTGAACACGAAGTAACAACTTAATGAGTTACGTTCATAACTACAACACGGTTTTCAGTACATGTTTGAGAATACTACTTGTCAGTCAGTGAATAGATGCTGTAAGAAGATCTGTGAAGGATAAATGGCGCCGCCTGTTGTGAACAGTAGACAGTGCATTCAACTGCACAGTGCTGCATCTCATTTCAGAACAAAGGTTTATTATTAGGGCTACACATTGTAACCACTAACGGCTATATGATTGCTGTAAGGCAGATGTGCACTGGCACATAACCAGAGCTGCACATTGTACAGGTAAACATGCCAAATGAAGCTTGCGTGTGGGCAGAACGGCGATGTCAAAGACGGCGTACCCTTTTGAGCTCATTCGTGAACGACTCTGTGGCTTCGATGAATTTCCTTTTCTTGTCCTGGTGGCGGTCTTCAATCTGAAGCAACTCCGCTTCCAATTTTCTCTGCGACACACGACACACACACGGTTCCACGTGATTATTACATTATTAACCCATTCAAAAACAAAAGCTGTGTGCTAAATGCCACCGTTATGTGAAGATTAGAAGACCACAGCGGGATCGTACCTGGTGCACCATCAGAGACTGGACCTGGCGTTTGAGGACCTGCATGCGAGCAGTGGTTACAACTGAGCGCACATCTGGGACCACGCTCTCACTGAGGATCTCGCTGATCAGACGGTGGTTGCGTTGGAAACGAGCTGCAGCCGAGTGCTTTATGGAAAACCCGTCGTCGTAATCTGAAGAAATACAAAAAAAAACATCTGAGTTGTTACCTTAGAAAAATAAATATTCACACACCTGCCTGTCAAAAAGGCAAAGAGTAGAGATGTGTTACAAAATTATGCAAATACTGCTGTATCAAGAAACTCTAAACAGGAGGAGGATATTGCTCAATATTTATACAGAAAGAGACTTAAGTATAGGCCATTATGTGAAAATACATCCTGAAGCAAAGCAGAACCGTTATTGTAAGGCAAATGGAACAAGCGGTTAATTATAACCCAGCGTAAGTGGACACTTTCAAGATGTAGTCTGCAATTTTCATTTGTCAGCAAATGTTCTTCTTTGTCTTAAATGTATACTCCGCTGACATTTAGATACAGGATGATGGTGCAAGAACAATTACCCCTGGTTACTTCTTCCACACTGCAGTGATAAGGAATTAAGTCCAGATTAATTCAAATAGGATTTTTTTATTTAATTGTATATTTTACAAATGCATTCAGACTAAAATACAGAACGACAGTAACTTTTAGAATCGTCTTTGCCCGCGATTACAACTTGTTGTTCAACACTATTATATGCGAGGCACTCCTTTCTTTGGCTTTGTTGTGGCAAAACTTTGCTAAACCTCTGTGCGATGCAGCAAAACGCTCTCATCACGTGAAGTTGCTGCTGCTGTGTGTGCACCCATGTGTGGGTTTCAAAGAGAGCAGAAATGAATCTCATCTGCCATGTTGAAAGTTTCAACGGTGCTCAAGTAGTTGGTCTAACACCACAACAGGAAGCAGTCAAGTAAAACATTCTGACGTTAAGTGTGTGAGAATTCAGTCTCATCAATGTGTTGAACTTGGTATTTTTTTACATGTTTTGACGATACTCCGCATGATTAATGTTGTTTCAGGTTATGTTGCATTCGATTTTAAGTATACACGGCACCTCCTGAATGGCAAATACTGTCCCGATTACATTACACCCATTACAAACGTTCAACAAATACTGTATTTATTAATAAAGCCCAATCTCTGAGTATGTAGCCACCACCCGGAGAGCTTCCTCTCATTTAATCATTGACGTACGTGCAGTCTTATAAGAACATAACCCACTGGGATACAAACTCACATTTTTGTGTCTGGGGTGTTTCTGAATAGCAATTGGTTTTATCTGTAGTTTTCCTGTTCATCATTATCGTCTACTGTAACCCTGCCCGACCCCAGACAAGCATCATTTCCTTGAGGTGGGTGTAACTCAAACGTCTTCTTCTGGCTTGGGTGTTTAACGTGTGTGTGTGTGTGTGTGTGTGTGTGTTTGTGTGAGTCTTAAAAACAACAGACAAAAGAATGTAAATTCTGCAATTATGTCTAAACCAATGCCAGGAATACCTACAAAATGTATACAATTGTGCAAAACATAAACGTTATTTTTTTCCATTTTGCAGCTTAAAAGCAGAAATGGGATTTCAAAGGTAGCATTACCAAAAATATGGATGTAGCGGTCTAGAAAGGGGGGGGGGGGGAGGTAACACAGTGTCAACTCTGTGTGGTCATGCTACAGTAAATAAAGCTCTGTCACAGTTGCTCTAAACCTTGGGAGACGAAGCATTTAGCTGAGCGGCCTTACCATCTGGATCCTCCGCTGGCTGAATGCTCATGTAAGGATCGCCCTTGTCCAGTCTGGACTGCCTCTGGCGGCTCTCCTCTTCCAGGGCGGCCTCGGCCCGGCTTTTTGCAGCGACGTAGGCCAGGTAGGCTGGCGAGTTGTGATAGACCTTCATGCTCTCGTTATACTCAATCTACAGGCGGGAAAAGATGAAAGGAATGACAAGGAAACCGAGACGGCAAGCAGACACAACGTGGGCCCTCGTTTCTATCTACGACATGATAGGGAAAGAGGTTTAGTCAGGACTGTTAGGAAGCAAGGAATGATGACAGGAGAGACCCACAACTGTTGGAGACACATCTACTGGTCACCCGTCAGAAAACTCCCATAAACACCCCTTGTTAAACAACCAACCTTCTCTGCTTCGTAGTCATTCAAATAATCCTGTTTCTCCTCATCAGTGAGGTCCCTCCACATGCCACCGATTATCTTCCCAATTTCCCATAGCTTCAGATCAGGATTGGAGGCTTTTACTTGATCCCAAACCTGGTGATGAGAACCAGACATGGGTGTGGAGTTGGGTTGGGTTGGAGGGGCTTTAGGTGGTTATCTCTTTGCAGAGAGGTCACAAACCAGAGGAGGCCATGTGCTTTAAAGCTCCATCTCCAAGTTGATAAATCCCACTATGTGATGTGGACAGTCCCGGCTTAATTTAGCTTGATACCTACCTCGATAAACAGCTATTAGTGTCTGAAACAAAATGTACGTCTTACTTTCTTTTAGCTAATAGAACATCTTAAAAGCAAAGCATCCCTGTCTTCCAACAGAGCACATCATGTTGCAAAATGCAGTCAATCACACACTGTGTACTTACCTTACGACTATATCTCATATATGGCATCAATGGCTTATCAGGTGGCTTGGGCGGCTTTGGGATATTTATTCCAGAGGAATTCTGGTAAATAAAGAAAAAGAGTCACCTTAAGGCACTGTTGCTGTGGAGTTATCAGGCAACCCGGTAAACACTCCTGCTTACCTAGGCTGAGGACAGCTCATGAAACTATGTGCAGGTGCATGTTATGTAATATGAAATAAAACGATCCATCAAAGTAACTTTTTATCAGTTCAATTAACTTGACTCGTTAATGACAGTTTGAGGAACCCTACAGAGTACAAAGGAATAGCGCTGACTGTGAAAGGAAACTTAAATAGAAGTGAACTGTTTTATTTAGATTTAGATTTTAATTTCTCCACTTGGGTCTGCCTGACATTTTTGGTCACCTTTACGTTTTCTGTTCATATTCATACCGTTACCCGACTGTTGCTGCTTTGGCTCCCTCCCAGTCTGTAGTTGTTGTAGGCCAGATGGCTGTATGGGTTGTAGCCCACAAACCCGGCAGTGTTGGGCATTTGCTGATGGAAATAAATGAGACAGAAATATGAATGAGAAATTACATAAAAGAGGATGGGGGGGGGAACCCCAACACAAAACAAAAATAAATGAACCAATGGGAAACCAAGCTGTTATTAACAAAGCTGGGAAAATGCAAAATAAAGAAACTTGCATTCATGCTGAGGCAATAAAGAAACAATCATTTCAGAAGCAGCGGTAGTCAATCTGTATCCTTAACAGGGGTTGTGGATTCAACAAAAAAAACTAATCTCTTTGAAAAACGTATGGTAAAGCATATATTGAAATCATGCACTTAAATGAAGTGTCCAAACAGCAACATCAGCTTACTGTTGTTGGGGCGGGGGGAGGGGGCGGGGCATGTGATGGTCTCTCTGTTGTGAGAGAAAAGGTCCAAATGAAACATCAGCATCAGTCAAGTGAAACAGCATTTTATTATTTCCAATTCTCCAACATTAATTCTTAGCTAACACTCCGTATTGTACAGTTATGTCTTCCAAACAATACTTATATGAAATAAAACAAATCAGACTTAAATCAATTCTCTGTTCATCATGAATAAACTTAAGATGTTATTGTATTATGATTGTATCAATTAACATGGATACATGGAGACAGTCTGATTTAATATCATCACCTATGAGGAGCTTCATATCACAACTAAACGTTAGCTAAAACACTCCCAGGTCCTTACTTGACATCTCTGCAGTGAGGAGAAGGTATCAGTGTGTTCCAGTCATTGGCTCTGTAATAAACACATTTTAAGAGCAGGATAGCGTTTGATCTCGTATTGATGAGTTGAATTATGTGGACAGGGTGGTTCCTACATGGCACAAAACAAAAGAGATGCCGTCGGTAACGCTGGCTAGAAAACGACAATAGCTCATTATCTGCAGATATTTTGGATATAACTTGCAGGAACATTTCATGTTATGCAAAGAGATGTTGTGAACAACAGCGTTTATTTGATATGGGTCGCACGAAATGTCAAAGACGTTATGACTATTTGGATATGGTAACGTGGAGGGGTGGACTAGCACCGGTAGTCGGGACTGCACCCTACGTTGTGCCGACGCTAGCGCTACATCTATGTGAAATTCAATGAGAGTGCTGCAGTGTAGCTACCAAGCTAATGTTAGCATGTATTCATGCTAGCTAGTAGCTAGTGATGTAACGTTAGCTAGCTACTGTAGTTTGTTGTTTCTCCTTAGCCTGGTTAGCTAGTATGCAACAGAAGCCGACAGCAAATACAGCGTTTGTTAACGTGCGTTAGCTGTAATTATATTGCTTTAACGTTAGCTAGATATTCGGTACCATATCGTTAGCTTGTCTCATCAGCTGAATTAACGTTAGCTGGTCTGGTTACGTAGCTTAGCAACCTACATGAAAAGAAAGAAATGACATCTGAGATATAATTAGCATGCAACGTCAAGTCAAACCAACACATCTGGAGGTATACAAATTCCCATAGATTGTTGATGGTGACAAGCAAGCTTGTATACTAAAGTGAGAAAACTCACCCTTATACCTTTAGTCCCCCACCACAGTTGTGGCTTTGACAGGGAAGGCTAACCCACCTAGCTCCTAGAAACAGTCCCCACAATAAACGAATGAAATGGGGTCCACTCGTAAGATTCCTGCAGAATCTTCCAGAATTGCACCCCCACCCTCTCCTCATTACAGCTGTGCTTTGCCTCGATGCTGATGCTCATCGCCATCAACTGTCAGTGCTGCAGCTCTCACTTATCAATATGACAGCAGAAACATCTTTCTCCTCGAGAACAGTCACTCCATTCTTATAAAAGAGAAGGTAACTTAACAGCGCAGCTAAATGGGATTTCACGTTTTACCTACATTATCTTTGACATGCAGATGTGCACCATCATAAGAATTGTCACAAACATA
Organism: Leptoclinus maculatus; assembly: GCA_032191485.1. Lineage (NCBI taxonomy): Eukaryota > Metazoa > Chordata > Actinopteri > Perciformes > Stichaeidae > Leptoclinus > Leptoclinus maculatus. The sequence goes on from JAVDOI010000009.1 coordinate 4,411,150, forward strand.
ATGGAGCCAAATGCTGATTTACAGTGTTATCTTGACTGCAAAATGACATCACCTCATGTCAAAAATGTGCCATGCAAGTGCAGCTGCTCTACAGTTTACAACCATTTTTTGCAAAAGGTAATAATCTCAGGCTATATAATGTTTAAAAAAAAACAGAATTATTCATTATGTCACCATACCGTAAATTGTATTACGGAGGCTTCACAGGCCACTAAGCTTTTGAGAAAATCAAGGTTGCCCTATTCACTGCTCCATTGTTGTTAGAACTGAAATACTTTGCATTCTTGTTCACATTGTTTGAGAGCCGCCCAGGTCAATAGTTGTAATAGTGTTCCCTAAAGATAACAATCCAAAGCCTGTAGGATTTAGCCAACATCTCTGTCCATTCAACCTGAATAGTACTTGTTTTGGATTGATTGTGTTCATTGTGTCCCCGTTTCTGTCTGTTTGCACTGCACACTTGAGAGATTATTTTATTTCTGCTTGACCTGCATCTTGTATAATATGCATGCAGACAATGTTGTGGTCCAAATCTGCAGGTGTGGTGCTTCATGTTCTTTTCCTCTACCAGGCAATGGCCAGAAACCTGCACGGATGGGACGGGAGCAGATTCCACACAAGGCGTGGGCAGGAGGACCTTGTATAGCGTCGGACACCTGTTATGGAGTCCATCTGGAGGGAGGGTGGAGGTCACATGCCTCATGTAAGCTACTGTGCAGGTTTAATACACACACACTCGCACAGGGCCTCCCAGGCACATCTGTGGGATTGTGGATGCCCAGAGGCAGCAGGGCCTGTGACATTTCTAATCAATCAAAGGAAAACCCGTAAAGCTGTTCTTGTAATGCAGCTTCAGACCCAGTTCATAAGCCTTTAGAGCTCCCCAAAATAGACTCAGGCAGTGGAACTAAGCAGACTTGAAAGTTTACTCTGGTGGGGGTATTTTTAGAAGCTGCTGCAGTCAGATTATTATGATGCATCATTCCAGAGGTATTCTTTTGACAAATGCCTTAAGTTTTATCATTAACCTCTCTGTCAAACCAGCATTCACCATATGTTCAAGGAAACATATGGGACATTTTCTTTCTGACTTGGTTGGTTTCATAAATTCCTAAAAGTCAACCGTAAATGTTAAATATTCTGCCTCTGGCCTGATGCAACCATTTGACATTTTGACTTTTTGTTGAAAGAAACACATAGACTGATCAGCTCTGCTCTGGTTCGTAAATTCTGATGTGAAGTATCTCCTGGAACACCGCTCGTTATGTAATCAAGCACCTGCAACCTTTTATCCCAAAATGTGTTTACTGTTAGATTTTGGCACAGTATCTATTGATGCTATTGGGTACTTTTTCCTGCCTCACAAATCACATGTAAGCATTTAGAAATAGTCACATACCATTGATACTCGATGAGAACATTTTACTGTCACAAAGTAAAGCCCATCAAATACTTAACACTGAGCTTTGCCGAGTATTAAATTGGTCTCAGTAATAACTTAAAAACAACAATGCAAACACATCACAAATATGTTGCATTATTAAATAAATTAGACTCAAATACTTAAAAAAGCCTTTAAAACTATTATAAACTACTGAGTCATATTGGATGTGGGCAACCTTATATTACAGCTAGTAAATACATTTTTGATAGAATAGCCACCAAAGACTCATCTTTATATACTAGTAAATTCTTAATGTTTGTTTACTTTTTGTATTTTGTCTATGTGACACAAGCTACTAGAAAACATAGCAGCATGGCGTTTTGTACTTCCTGTGACTTACTGGCTTACTGGTACCAATATATCTGTGATAAGCTAAAATCGTCCAATACTACGACTGATATTACTACTGCTACTAATAATAACAGCAACAGCAACAAAATTGTAGTTTCTAAAGTGTTTTAATTGATTTATTACAATGTGTACAATATCATCAGGTAAACATTTACAATGTAACTGATCATCTCATTGGTTGAAACTCTATATTTCAGTTCTTTCATCACACATGGTGTTTTATTACAGTGGTCCTGTTCTGGACAAGATACACAAGACCTATATTTCCAACCCTGGTCCATTTTGTATGCATGCAAACATTAATTAATATCTTCTGAACGTTAATAGATCATATCAAAGGCAAACAGGGACAGTCTATTCCCGAGAAATGCAATTACAGTTCAGTACAGCAAGGTTAGAGATCAAGCAACGTACTATAGTTTACGTAAATACACAGTTTATGTAGTTAGAAGGCCTTTACAATGTCAAAGCCGAAACCATTTGCCAGTTACTCTCTCAGATATTACCATTAATAGAGAAATGTGTTTAGTAACAATTTATTAGTTGATGGTAATGATTAGAAGGAGTTTGTGCATGCAGTTCACTGAATGAATATTGATGTCTCCAGATGTTTGTAATCTTTGGAACAAGTTTCATGATATTTGGTTTTTGACAATTTTAAGCTGTAGCAATGATTCTCCATCCATACCATGTCCTATCTATCTCTCTGTGTTTTGGTGAACTACCTTTACATACATTTAATTTTTGTAGTGACAAGCAAAGTTGGTCATCAGGTGGCAATACATTGTTTCCAGCAAACTGACCACTGGCTTCAGTGATATGATTACGTGTCTTGTATGTAGTATGTAGTTGTGTTTCCTTAGATGATTTCTATTAGTTTAGTTTGTAATGAATAAACATATAGGATGTGAATCTATTGCAAATTAAATGTAATTATTTTTTTCCAATTTCTTAATTGAGTTTTGAAGCAAAATGATAGAAAAGACAAAGTGCACTAAAAACACACCATTCAGAGTTCTTAAGTTTAAAAATAGTAGAAAGATTGTTTTACAAAATGTCACCTTCATGAAGCTTCAAGATGCACTGAAGATACATTACAGAAATCCTCAGTCTAATATTAATTTTGGGATTGGGCTGGCCCATACAGTATCTAACTGTCCTTACTGGGTTACTAAGGGGTGAGAGCAACTACATTTCGCAGCTGAAGGTTTCATGTTTTTCTCTCTCGCACGATAACCGAATGAGAATAGCACCAAAATTAGAGGGGTTCACTTTCCTCACTCACTACTATGGACTACTATGGACCTACTGGACCGAATTTAATATGGAAAAATGTGCAAAAATGCATTATAATAATGATAACAGTAATAGTTTTCATTGGCACTTTTTAATAACTGTGTGGAGCTGAGTGTTGTGCTCTAATAGTTCTATTTAAAGCTCACCGGATGTAATATCAGTGTGTGGAGACAGAAAGAACCAAAACTGTGTGAGAGTAGCTGTCTCCTTATAATCTTTTATAATCTTCTTTTCGACATATCTGACATTACTACACAGTAATCTACACACCAATGATTTGTTAGGTTGACATTGATGCTGTTCTGCGTGGGACAGCAACACTAATACTGGCCGTCTATCCACACAAGATGAATTTGTGCTTGAGTCATTTATAACCAAAGTTCTCCCATGGAACAGATAGAGCAGGCTGTCCAAACACCACCACTAGCTTAAACCTGCTGCTCTGCTCACAATGCTGTACAATCAAACTGCTATAAGAATATTGCCAGTCTTGCCTACAGTATCTAAAATATTTGATGAGTAGCTACGTCATTTGCACTGGTAAAACACTCCTTTAATTATAAGTGGGATGCCCTACAGACGGTATGAAAGCTGAACACTAGTGTTGTCAAATTAAAAAGAGGAAATTCTGGTTTCCACATAATCATTATGCTATCTTTACTGCTGCACCTCCTCCATTCAAAGCGTCATGTTAGCTAGGAGTTGCTATGCTGCTAGGAGCTTAATCATTCAAACGTATGACACTCTGCTTGTATATTTGAGACACATCACACCTGCAATTTACAACACTGGCCAATGAACAAATTAGCCAGTTGTAGCTGCAGTGATAGTGCAGCACCAAGGTGGGATGTTTCTTTCATATTTTAACAATAACATTCAAACACACACACATTGAAAGCAGCCTTTTTCCAATAGCTAGTGCAGATGGTCACACATTTAGGTGATCCTCGCACTTGCTGATGCTAATTGCTCCACTTCCTCAAAGTCCCCAGTTTTCTGTTACAATCCTAAAAAATGCCCAACAATTTTTTTTTTTTTTTTGTATTTTGGCACAATCAGTATATAGCACCACCAAAGTTCTGCCAAGCAGTCTGTTTGGAGAAAAATCCTGTATGTTGAAGCATATTCATCCAAACATGAAAGTCACACTGGCATTTTAGCACCAGCTGGAGAAATGAGATTATCCTATCAGCAGTGTGCAGAGTTTCTAGCCCCGCTATGCTGCAAGTCCCTCTGGAGCTCGATGCTAGAGAGAGAGCTCTTCGGCAAAGAGAGGAAGCAGAGTTAACCACCGGGAGATGAAGCACATCCATTCTGGCCTTTCAGAGATACAGTTGTTCAAACTAAATCCCTTTTCACTTTGGTCTTGGTATTGTGAAAGGCTATGGCTTATCATTTGGTAACTCATAGCAGGGGTTTGTTGCATTCCTTTGTTTCCCCCGTTTCTTTTTTTCATTTTATCTGTTCTCATCCCATCTTTTATTGCTACTCTTGTGTCGTCGCTGAACTAGACTTCGTGTTTGCAAACACTTTTTGTGCTTTGTTTTGACCTTCTGACCAGATGGGTGGGGGTTTAAGACATATAGGGCAGTAGAATAAGAGCCATATGTTACAACCAATTGCGCAAATTGTGTGAAAAACTAGTATGCAATCCTTGAATTCATCTTTCTGGATTGTCCTAATGCAGTAATTCTAACTGGTCTAGTGCTCCAGAGAGATTAAAACAAATGTTAACAGACCCTGTTGTAGTTTAGGTCTGATTATCTGGTATGTTGATGCATTTTCATACTTTTCAAGAAAACCCCTATTGTTAGACTCAGGAAAACAACACATTTTGCTCTCTAACAACAGTCACAATTACAACTGTTATCTGTGGAAGGTTGTTTTTCTGCCACCTGTAACTTTAAAGCACATGTGTCTTAAGACTTAACGGTCTTAAGTTCACATAGTAGAAACAATACACAGCAAGTGCTCAAAAGACTCACATACTCTCACACACAGAAACAAAATAGCAAAAGAACTCAAATCATTGGTTTCCTTTTTGTTGCACAGGCTCAAGTACCGTTGGCCTCAGGTGAAGCGAGGCTTTAGAGCAAAGTCCTTTCCTCGTGTAGTTCTACTAATAAACGGCAGTAGAATTCAGCTGGTACTGCACCCTCACTGCCTCTCCACTCTTCAATCTCTCAGGGTAGCAGTCATTAACTGGTGGCAGTCCAGATCCCCTCGAAGCTCCAGTGGGCCTGGCAGCCTCATGCCCGTCTTCTGATCCACACACCAGCACTTTCCCCGCAGTCCGTCACGTGCGGGATGACACTGTGGCCAGAAAAGATATATAATACTCTAGTCACATATCACAGCTTCTTCAACTACAGGTTCAAATATTAAAGTTGCTGTAATAAATGTTTTTGTATTAACAATGGAATAAAGTACGATGAGTAACGTGAACGTTGTTGCTCTTAATAATAAACCCACTGACACTCATCATGTGACTCTGCAGTTCTCATAAGCTTCACTGGGCTTCATGGCATTTTTTAAATCTGTATTTTGGTTTTACTGCTCACAACTTTACTGTTTTGGTTCACTCTCATGATTCTCATCAGCATATACAATGGTTTTAAAAGCCCACTGTACACGACCTGTCCAGCACCAAACGGTATGCTAACAATGTTGGCTACTAGCTGGTGAACACAGCACAGATGGAGACTTGGACTCAAGTTGATTTCAGTCACACACACAGTGACTTGAGACTTGATTGGGCTCTACTCTAGCTCAAAGACTTGAAACTTGACTTGGTCTCTACTTTTGCTCAAAGACTTGATACTTGACTTGGACTCCAGCTCAAAGACTTGAGACTTGACTTGGTCTCTACTGTAGCTCAAAGTTTTGAGACTTGACTTGGACTCTAGTTTAAAGACTTGAGACTTGACTTGGTCTTTACTGTAACTCAAATACTTAAGACTTGACTTAGACTGTAGCTCAAGGACTTTAGACTTGACTTGGTCTCTAGTTTAAAGACTTGAGACTTGACTTGTGCTCTACTGTAGCTCAAAGACTTGAGACTTGACTTGGACTGTAGCTCAAAGACTTAAGACTTGACTTGGACTCTAGTTTAAAGACTTGAGACTTGACTTGGACTCTACTGTAGCTCAAAGACTTGAGACTTGACTTGGACTCTAGTTTAAAGACTTGAGACTTGACTTGTACTCTAGTTCAAAGACTTGAGACTTGACTTGGTCTCTACTGTAGCTCAAAGACTTGAGACTTGACTTGTACTCTAGTTCAAAGACTTCAGACTTGACTTGGTCTCTACTGTAGCTCAAAGACTTGAGGCTGGACTTGGACTCTAGTTTAAAGACTTGAGACTTGACTTGGTCTCTACTGTAGCTCAAAGACTTGAGGCTGGACTTGGACTCTAGTTTAAAGACTTGAGACTTGACTTGGTCTCTACTGTAGCTCAACGACTTGAGACTTGACTTGGACTCTAGTTTAAAGACTTGAGACTTGACTTGTACTCTAGTTCAAAGACTTGAGGCTTGACTTGTACTCTAGTTCAAAGACTTGAGACTTGACTTGGTCTCTACTGTAGCTCAAAGACTTGAGGCTGGACTTGGACTCTAGTTTAAAGACTTGAGACTTGACTTGGTCTCTACTGTAGCTCAAAGACTTGAGGCTGGACTTGGACTCTAGTTTAAAGACTTGAGACTTGACTTGGTCTCTACTGTAGCTCAACGACTTGAGACTTGACTTGGACTCTAGTTTAAAGACTTGAGACTTGACTTGTACTCTAGTTCAAAGACTTGAGGCTTGACTTGTACTCTAGTTCAAAGACTTGAGACTTGACTTGGTCTCTACTGTAGCTCAAAGACTTGAGACTTGACTTGGACTCTAGTTTAAAGACTTGAGACTTGACTTGTACTCTAGTTCAAAGACTTGAGACTTGACTTGGTCTCTACTGCTCAAAGACTTGAGACTTGACTTGGTCTCTACTGTAGCTCAAAGAGTTGAGGCTGGACTTGGACTCTAGTTCAAAGACTTGAGACTTGACTTGGTCTCTACTGTAGCTCAAAGACTTGAGACTTGACTTGGTCTCTACTGTAGCTCAAAGACTTGAGGCTGGACTTGGACTCTAGTTTAAAGACTTGAGAAGTGACTTGGTCTCTAATGTCGCTCCGTCTCTGCTGGATGTCTAAATAGGAAATTACTTGTGAACATGTTTGGTTAAGGTGATCATTTGTGTTTGTGTTGTGTTTACAGCTTGTTGTGCTGCCCTCAATAATCAATGAATGCAGGTTTATATAAAACTGAGCACTAGGTAAGAGGTTACAGACTATTATCTTGAAGAGCAGTTGATGCTCTGTTGGCAGGGCCATATTCCGCTGAGATAACATCAGACCTGCAGCTTTTAAAGATGTTTTCAATGAGATGTTTTCAAAAGACTGTATGTCTGATCCTGTTTATTTATGTATATATATATATATATATATATATATATATATATATGCACACACATGAATATATGTATAAAAACAGACTACACCCAGATCAGATTCAATTATTAGATTTACAGCTGAGAGCATGAGATTCCTTTTGTGAACTTTAAAAATGTAATAAAAAGTGTATAGGGTTATTTTGTACTTGTTCTGGAGTGATGTACTGTGTCAAGAAGCATCTAATACCAGTTAACAATGTCAGAGCAACCCTGCCATGAAATGATTGCAGTTGTCCCTCATGACCTGTGCTTTACTTCCCAATAGGGTTTATCCCAGTGCAGTTTTAGTTAAACAGTAAACAGATGCCTGTGATTCTGAGCAGACAGAGATACTTTAACCATGTTACACAATCAACATAACTCAGACTCTTGATGACTGGTGCCTTAGCAGAGCTTTCTTTTCTATCTCTCACGCTGTGTCTGCTGCTTTGTTTGCATACACAAGTCATAGCAGTCTTATCTGTGTGTTCTCTGATTCTCTCACCCTTATCTGCATAGTTGCCCAATCTTGCAAAGACAGATTAACAAAAAAGTAACTGCATCCAAAAGCTAATTTCATCCATCACAGCAATAACGTGATTATCGTTAACGGTTTAGGGGAAACCACTTTACACACGCTGTTTAACTCTTGTTCCTGGACACAAAAAAATAATCTTTTGTGAGCTTAGAAAAATAAGGACATGGCATTACCACGACTGTCTGCTTGGAGACACTTTTGTGTTGATCTTGAAGTAGTAAATGACAATGTTTCATCGGCTGCAAGGCCTGTTTTGTGCTTTTGCCCACAGATTGCTGGTTTGAAAGGAACTGTTTGAAGTATAAAGATAGGCATGTTTATTTGAATTGGCTTAAGACTAACAGATCACCACTGCACATGGCCAAATAGTGGTCTACTCAGTAATTCAATAAAGCTCATAACGAGTGTGTGCTTCAATTCCCACACCTGTTTAGGGTGGAAATCTCCGTTCTTGTCACAGTTGGGTATGGGGATCGTGAAGAGATCATCATGTGTGCGGCTGTTTGACGCCAGTCTGTCCAGCGCTCTCTGTAGCTCAGCACGACATGGAGCCTGTAGGAGAAATCATTTTTCATTTGACATCAGCAGCGTTTCCAGATGTAGATTTGTGTGTAGACGTTTACAGCGGTACAAAAAAAAATAAATGAATGCAAAATTATTATCTAAAACTAAAAAAACTAAACTAAATGTTTCCTCTTTACGAATCCGCGTCAGTTGATGTCTGCGCAACCGTCCTTGCAGAAAGTGTATATAAACTATGTATATAAACTTACTTTTTCACATTCGTACGACAATTTTATTTACATTTTTATTGATTTGACCAAAATTCTGGCCAGATCTTTAAAAAATTCCAGAAAAATTCAGAGATAGGCCAACTTTAATTTCGCAATCATGATTTATTTATTGACATCAAAGTCTAAGTGCTTTAGTGAGGCGATAGTGAAACATGATGATTTGACACAAAGACATGTTCTTACATTGTTCGGGCATGTAGATGTATTTGCAAATAGTGCTAAGAGTGAGAGCCTCGTTGAATTTACTAGCCAAGTATTGACTCCATGTGAATGCATCATTCTGGGCAGATTCTTTTAATCAATCGCCAACAGCATTCCCAGAAAGTCTTTAAAAACATAAAACATTCTATATGTGGGAGACGGTGGTATTACTGTGCATTCGTGCTACACATTCCTGTGGTAAATGAATGTACTAAAGTGTGGTACAATCAGCCTGTTACAGTAAAGGGGGTTTTAGGAATCCTGCCCTTGCCATGTTGATGTCAATGTGCACCTGTACTTTATTTCACAAGACTGCAATTAAATGTTATGGTCTGTAAATAACTAATTTGTACTTTTATAACCTGACAGTTAAGCTTGTGGCTTTGGAACTAAAAAGCCTTAATGTAAAACACCTGCTGGGGCCGAGGCATGCGCTGCAGAGGGGATTGCTTGGTTTTTTTTTGTTTTTACGTGAAACTGATAAGATGTCAGAAGGTCGGTTTCTCTCACCAGCGCTGCTTTGGTCTCCTCCCTGGCGGTGTTGCTTCTCTGATTTGTGGATTTTGGAGGGTGTCTTGCCAGGGTCTTCTGTATGCAACGCTTGTCCTGTGGACTGCACCGGATATTGCTGTTGTTTGGGTGGTCAGGAATGATCTCATCCTGCCTCTCCATTGCTGAAGGACAAGGAATAATACTTTAGTTCCTTAAATCCAACAAGAAGGATAACATCGAGCATTACATAAACAGTTAGTAAAACACATTTGCATTTAATATCACGTTTTAATTATATGAGCATAATTTAGGGCAGCATCCATTATTTGAATGATTAGCTTGGGTGTCAGAGCAGGAGCTGTTCTGCCTTTCCCCCCTTTGTCCTTCTACATAACATCCCATACAGCTGAGCATGTAGAGATGTGGGCTAAAAATGAGGTCAGGTTAACCATCAAGGACACAGAGCCGTATTCCCGCTCTGGGGGGTAATCTGTATCTCGGCTCTTGCTCTGGTACTCAACTACCGCACCACAGCTATGCCACGAGCTCGGAGGCTATTTAAACGATAGCTGGAGTGCTGTGGTCCGGCAGGCAGCCAGCTGCTTCCTCAGGAAATGCCCCCCCCCCCCCCTCCCTTTTCATTCTCCACCCCTCCACAACAACCTCGGTCCGTGCCAGATGGAGGTTGTTCGAGGGTATTTGCACTGTCACGAGTGGGCACAACTGCGTGTGAGGTGGTTGGTGGCCTGGGGGGGGGCACAAGATGGGCAAAATGAAGGATAAAGGTTGTGCGTGCCTGTCTGTGTGCACATGCGTGCAGCTTTTCACCTGTGGCTTGTAAAACTTGGCAGAGCGTTCTGCTCATAACCCATGGCATTTTACAGATTGGCACCAGAGTCAAAGCACTGCAGTTTTACCATTTTGAAGCTGTTCACGGTCTGAACCAGATCCGAGCTCTGGTTAATATCTAAGGTCACTGCCAGGCATTCAGTTAATTGCTGTTGGCAAAGAGACAATGAAGGTGGCTCAGTATAGCCTCCTCTATCTTGTGCAATGTGCAGCCTTTTCTCAGGTCTACAATGCATGAAGGATACATACACACAATCCAAACCAGTACGCGTTTCTTTGTAGTACTAGTTTGTGAGTTGTTGTTTTTTTACAACTTGGCGATAGGAGTTGGAAGGTTTCTCTGAACTTCATAGACGGTCTTCTTGCTTGGCTTGGTTTGTCTGGGGGAGAAGTGTCTCTTGGCTGTTTTTAATCTTTTTGCACTAAAGGCTTGCTCATCAGCATTTTCTTCCCCAAGAGCAAACAGGGTTTCAGCTGTTTCCTTTGTTCCAAGTTGTTCGTTCACCCCTTTTTTGCTAGTTCACACTTTTCCGATACCACGCTCTTTCGTAGGGCGAGCCAAAGTGATTTAGAAGTGGGTCAGGGGTGGCATGTCCTGTTTGCTACCACTGCTGTTTTCTATGGAGGAAGTTGCAACTTCTCTGTGTGGTTTCAATTGAGCAGCTCTTGGCTTTTAAAAATACAATTGTTACGGTGCATTGTCATCCCTAGGGCTGATACATTGTCGTGCATTGCCAGACACATGTGCACAGCAAACATGAAGACAGATCACGAGTAAACACATAATCATTGTTGCTCAATCAAGTTCATAGTTCAATATTTGTTGTCACATATCAGCTGCCGCACTGCCGTGTGAGCATCATTCATTATGGGATAGAGAGAGCAGATGAACACATTTTCTGGCTCGGGAAACGTCACTTTATAAGTTCTTTGCAAATACGTAATTTGATCGACATTATTACAAGTCCATGCCAAATCTTCTGTTTATAGAAAACAGTGACATGAGGAATTAAAGGGGTCATCAGATTTCAAATTCCACTGTTTGTGGCTGTAAGGCTGAACTTGTAAACCTCAGAGACAAATATCCTCCTCAAATAAATATTTAGTTTTGCTCAGTAAGATTGGCAGAGTGCTTTCCATATGGTTTATACTTCCACTCACTCAGATATTGGGTCTTAGTCAAACGAGTCTCCGCTATGTGAGACATTTGTACAAAAGCCTGAGATGCACCCATTTAAAAATATTTATATTATTTGTTATGGCGTAACAATAAATTGGAGAACGTATGCAAGAATACTGACAGGTATGCTTTCCAACTGTAAAATGTCCCACTCGGTACATATATTGGTCACACTTCTTTAAAAAAACTCACGTAAAGGATTCCTATAATAGAAAATCCTTGCTTTTTCTGACCTCTAGTGGTTTAGCGTCACAATTTGCCGGCAATGATGTACGACTGTACTTCAAGGTGTGTCAGTACACGGTGACATCACTCTTGGGTTTTGGTTACAGGTGCATATGTGGTTATAGGTATGGCTCTACAGAATGACATTTTTTGACAATCAAGGTTCAAATGTAATAAAAGTTACATTTGATGCAGCCCGAGTGCCAGAGCACTTCTCTGACAAAAACATGCTGAAAACATTTAACCTCAGAGGGCAGTAAAGCTACTTTAGTCTAAACTTTTGTTTCTGTAACATGTCAAAACAGAAAGTAAATTGGAGAGCAATGGTGAAATCAGTATTGCTGAGATCTTAAATTTAACTTTTAATCTTATACATGCTATTTGTCTTCTGCATTTAATCCATCCCAACTGTTTAGTGCAATGGAGAGCCACTACTCACTGCCCCGGCTCAACTCCATTACTGAGGTCTGTGCCTTAGCCAGGGTCATTTCTGTCCTGCCGCCTTATTCATTACAGACACAGGGATTAGCCTGATTTTAACAAAATGCAAAACACAACTTGCCTAGTGTGGCTTGAAAATGGGAATTTCACAGAAAAACATTGTGTTTCATGTTGTAACTTTCCTTGACACTAGTTAGAATAAATTATACAATATTGACACAAACTAATCTCCTGAAAAAGTATTACTCTTTGGGGAGGCCACTCCAAAAAGTTTTGTAACACTTTGATCAGCGTCTTTTCATCAGTTTTTGGCAGCAGCTCAAAAGTCAACGAGGCTTACTACCAAAAAAACTGTCAATGCTGGATCCTAGTTTCCAGGCAGGAGATTTATTTGAATCAGTTAATCATCAGCGTTCGTGTCTAGTGCACTTGCGAGAACACTGTTAAAGACGACCAAAATGTGCTGTAAGAAGGCCAATGGAAATTTTGGAAAAATGTCATTTGTCAAAGGAAAGATGTGAAGTGAAGTTAAATCTACTTAAATCAACAGTGAATCACAAAGGCAATCGTTGTGTAACTGAAACCTGCTGCTGCGGCCGTACTGTCCGATGCTGCTTTGGCCACTTATACTATTCATCTGATGATGAAACAGACATGTACGAGGTAGGACATGTTTGTGAGTTTGGATTAAAAGAGAGCAGAGCGGTCAGCAGTTTGCTGTCCCTGTATTGATTAAATCTTCAACACAATCTTTTACATAGAAAATAGCTGTTTTCTGCTATATTAATGCTCTGAATATAGAGGATCTTTAACAGCCCCAATCAAGAGAGAAACAAAAATATGAACAAAGGAAAGAGCAGAAAGTCTTCCAGATGGATCATCGTCAGAATAAATATTCTTTATCCTGACAGAAATCTTTTGGATCAAACATTTCACTGCATGATGGAAAGAAATCATGTTTCACAAACTGGAGTGCAGTTTGAGGTTTCCCCTACATTCACTGCCTCCTCTGAGAGTTCTATTTTTCAATTTATATAAACACATGTTCAAAGACATCTGTGTCACTTATCCAACAATATAAACTAAACTGAGGTATTGTAGTCATGTGACATAACTCCATAGGCAGACTTGTTTTCTAGATGTATTTGCGAGCAGATCTGTGAGTAAATTCTGTCATAGCAAGCTGGGGTAATCGTGGCCATCCGTCACTTGTTGATGCACTTATACTAGTTCTGCATGTGATGATGTTGTGCATGTAGGAATAGAGAGAAATCTGCAGCTGCAGTGAATTAGGTCAATCTATTTTGAGTTACATCATCAACTTAATTTTTGTTTGAATATATGCACAGAATCAGGGTCTTGGGTGGAAGTGCCAGGAGAGGAAATGATTAACACTGGCCAGTGAAGGGATGTTATACATGGAATATTCGTAAACAGATACAATATTTAATCTTCATGAAAGTTATGGATTAATGACCACCGCTCAGAAAATAGAATTGTCAATAAAATTCACCATTAATCCAGATTTTGACTTGTAGATTACTGCATTGTTTTTATTGCCGAATTAATAGGTTCATGTCTGAAATCTCAGTTTATGAGGATGAACTGTCCTCCTTAGATTAGGCCTGTTTCATGGCAATGTTGGGGTTGTTTATGTATCCCTCAACCCCAACACTAGAAGGGGGCTAATCACAGTTAATCCTGCACGAGAGCCCCAGCTGTACAAATGTGCTGCACAACCCAAAGAAAGCAAAGACACAACATTAAGTGACATCTGCTTGAAAGAGGTTTGGGGGAAATCTTCATGTAGCACTCTGCAAATACGTCCACGTCTTAAATAAAACTCCCAAGACATACTGAGGAGTCCTCGCTCATAGGAGAGAGTCAAATCTAGGTTAGCATGCTGCTTTCATAAAGACCTGTGTGCGTCACAGTAAACTGGGGCGTAGTTGGACAGAGTCTGGCTCCATCGACGGCTTCATTCATGCAACCCCTTCGGTGCCTGTAGGTGTGGGACTTTTCATATCTGGCATCTGTATCGGTTTGTAAATAATATCCGTTTCACTGTCAGAGGGAAGCATTTGCATACGACACCAAGGCACCAAGTCAAGACTCTGTAGGAATGCAGTAACAGATGACAACATCACGCATGAGGATCTATTCCAAGTATTGAGATAGAAAGGGTTTTCTAAGGATTGGATATTAAGATGCACTAAAGCCTGTCTCAGACCTTGTCATAAGATGCAGGGTAATATGTGTTGTTGTTATGGAAATTCGGTTCAAGATTAGCCTGAAGGTTGATACATTTTTGAGAGAAAAACACAGTTTAGAACCAAAGAAAATGGACTAATGGCTCGTAACTCTTGCCAGCCTGGTTTCATGAATTACCGTTCCTTCGCTACTTCTTTCATTGGTAGTGAGCAGAAAGTCAGCCTTACAATGAAGTAGCAAAAATATGTCAGCACAAACCTTTGTGATACAAGTGTTACGTTGCATTATGTTGATGCGGCGCTGTAACTATTAGCCCAAACACCCTAAATTCCCTTTAATGGGCTGCTGAGATCTGCCTCTATCCTGGGGTCCTTTTTATCATGAATTCTCTAGGATTTTCAAAACCCTCTTCTATTTTTATCTAGCATGTTCACTGTTGCTAGGAGTGGGGCAGTGTCAGACATGTATTCAGGAGATGCACCCCCTTGTTTAATAATGCATAAGTACGGTGAATGCGCCACAAAGGAAATCTCCTGCCTGTGACTGGAGCTGCTCTTCGCCTCTCCCCCACGCCTTTCTGATTGTCTCTCTGCTGCCACGGTTTACATAGAACATTCTTATACAGCGGTTCTGAGCTGCTGCCCAGAAGAATTGATTTACAGTGAGATGTATTGGGCAGCACCTTCCCCGCTTTGTTATGACAGACTCCAGGGGTGAGAAGGAGTGTGGCGGTAAACAAAACTCAGCACTCAGATTACAGAACACCAAAAACAAAATTCATGAACTTTCCAAAAAATCTTCCGTCTACTGCCGTCCATCCCCTGAGAAGGGACCCGAGACCCCCCCCCCCCCCCAGTGCACGATAACCCAATTCTGGGCCAGCGGATCAGACAACGCACCATCAAAGAGCAGAAATAATGAATATTCTGAAAGATAAACTGATATAGATGGACAGAGCCAGGCCGAGCTAAGACAGCCCTCCGTTTGTATCGTGCTGTGAAAAGCTTTCCTCTTCTTTCTGATTCCATTTAGTCATGCTATGTGCCTGCCTAACCTATGCTGGCCCTGCACAGAGAGCAGAAGGCTCTCATTTCAGCTCTGGCAGCAAGAGTGCCGATGAGCTCATCCTCATGAAGGAGCTTGACGTGGTGGGCGATGTGCTCGAAGGCTTGTTGGGGCGGGGGTGGGAAGGGGGGCGGGGGGGGGGGGGGGGGGGGGGTCCAGGGGAAGCAGATGCTGCAATGAAGATGAGAGTCCTGGGAGTTTTATATTGGCTAAGTTTATCCAAATCTTTGGTGTTCTGGCGCTAGCCGATAGCCAACTGCCATCAACAGTAACTATCTGGGAGCCTGGGCTCAGTGGGGCCTGTTAGTTGATAATCTGAAACAAATGCAAGAACCAACTTGTCTGCGACACACTATAACAATTGTCTCATATTGCATAATGGAAATCAACACCACTCCCTTTGTGGAGAGCAAGAGGAAGACAAACAAGAAGTTAACGTGAAAGCAGTCAACTGGAACTGGATCTTCAGATAAGACATCCAGCATTAGACATCCCACTGTGTGAAAGTGGAAACAGACTTTGTTCTTTGCAAGAGAAATGCAACAATAAAGAGGAGGACAAGAAGCCACGCCAAAAGAGTGTGATCGAGACATCGGCAGTCGAAGAAGAGTAAGACATCTGCAGCAGCAGCAGCAGCAGCAGCAGCAGCAGCAGCAGGAGGAATGGGGGCGTCCGTGAAAGAGCATCAAGTGAATTACTGAGAGCTCTAATAGCCCCAGGCTGGCCACACTCCATTACAGTCATTTCATACAGAAGCTTTTATTACCTCCTCCCATTACAAACACACACACACATATTCACTTCCCCACACACACTCAGACTCTCACATTCCCAGTACCGCCACAATGCATTTCAATTCACTGCCTGCACTACACGACAACCTGCAGGATCTCAGTTTAACATTGGCGTGATGAGGTAATTGCACACCCGAGGGTTTCTAGGAAAGGACATTTTTTAGTGTGGCTATTCCCTCACTAAAACAGGTAACTAACCTGTACGCTAAACAGTTATAAAGAGTGCAGACACATACAGTAGAATGAGTCCTCATGCACACTAGTATGCACACACGCCCACTTCAGCTATCACCACAGCGCTCTCCTCTCTGAAGCCTGCTCTGCGTCTTACATCAGGGCCCCTTTCACAGCGAGCGGCCGCAAGACAGCAGAGGGACTGTGTGCGCTCTCCCATCAGGCCATGCGTGAGGAGCTGGTGTGTGTCCACCCTCTGGTTCAGGGCTTAGCCGAGATTAGGGTAAACAAGCAGCACATTGTCACCCCCCCCCCCCCACCCCCCCACCCCACCCACCCCCAGCCCTAACTCTGACCCTGCCTAAAGTAAGGCCCAGGGAGCGGAGACAGAAAAAAATATTCTGGTCTGCTCGGGTCCACGGAGCGAGGGGAACACAGAGACGCCAGTCCAGGTTTGGAGAGACCTGGTCAGCATACTATGAGAGCATCTTGACACACTAAACTGCAGATTATAAATCTGGTGTAAATGCTTTGGTGCTGTGAGTTTAATTATAATTGACAATTACTAAAAGGAAAAAAAAAGTGCCCAGTGTAAAGAAGTTCACACACAGACTCTGACCCCTTCGCTCTCACCTGAGTTGTCCTCCACCTCTCTCTCATCAGTGCACACCCCCTGGCCGTGCATCAGTGAGTGCAGTGGCCTCTCCACGCCACGTGGCGGGAAGCAGCGGAGGCCCGTGCCACAACGGGGCGAGTAGACACCACAGTGAGCCCCTTTTGGCAGGGCGCAGGTGGGGCAGCAGCCACAGCCGGGCTCCCGCACGGTCTCCTCACAGCCATCCGGCAGACGACAGCTGGCTAACCTCTCCTCGGAGCACACCGGGCAACGGATGGCTTGGTCCGACAAGCACAGTGCCACCAGCGACAGGGCGCCAAATGCCCAAAGGCCCCAGCAGGACGGAGCTACTGCCACGCCACCTCCATGCACCATGGCAGCCCCCGGCACCTGCACGCAGTCCTTCGCCCGCGTATATGCTCCCCTTTGCTTCCCTCTCCTCTGAGTGTTGTGCAGCTTTTGATCACTTTCTACTTCAACAGCAGATTTTAGACCTGCAAGGGAGGTTTGAGGTTTGTCCAGGATAGTCTTTGATATTTTCAGCTGGTTAGTGTTTCAGTTGCAGAGATACAAAGCCTCTGCTGTATTGCCTCTCTGTTCCTCTGATTCAATTTCACAGCGCAGAAATTGGAGCCTGCTCTTGATCTGCTCGGCTGGCGAATGTAGTGGTGATAAGAACTAGTTTTTGTTATGTTGGAATGAACAGTTGCAGGAAGGATATCCACCACTGTGTTCATGTGTGTCTTGCTCTCTCTTCGAGTTTGAGTCCGGAGGCTCGCCCGCCCTTTAAATGAAACACCAAAAAAAATCTGGTCTACAAGTGTCCAAATGCAAAGCAGGTCATCAAAAGGCAGCGTTTTAAGTAACAGCTGCAGTTTCCTCCTCTTGCCGGTGTGCAGTGTAAAGGACTCGCTCCTGAGAATGGCTCAACACGAGTGGCTCTCCTTGGACTTTATACTGGTCCATGGACACGCCTCTTTCTCCAGTGAGAGAGGAGCTGAAAAGCACAGCAGAGAAAAGCCAAGCTAAAGCTCTCTCCCTCTGTCTTACTCTCTAGCTCGCTTAGACAGACACACAAGCTTATATACACACTCTCTCACTTGTCCTTTCTCAATCCTGAGTGCACGCAGGGAGACAAAACAGCTGAATCGCCCGCTCACTTGTTCACACACTGATTACACTACGTCCTCTCTCTCCACCCTCCTATTATTGTTCTCGTCAGTCATACACGTCTGACTTATTTCATGTCACAATTACTCGGATATATTGATTTGATGAAACATTTGGGTCCATAAAAAACAAAGAACATATCGAGGTGTTGACCCCCGAATGCCCAACACACACACTCACACACACACGCACGTGTGTGCCTCTGGGGTCGAAACATTGTTCAAACAACAAAGCAGCCTCATGCCTGCCCCCTCAACAAGGTCTCGGTGTGTGTTTATGTGTGTGTTTGCATACGTGTGCGTCCAGTGGTCAGTCCAGTCTTTGCTGTTGCTCCCCCTCATCATGTCCTCCCCCAAATCTCTCTCTCTCTCTCTCTCTCTTGCTACTAACTAGAATGGGCAGCTATAAAAGGCAAACGGACAGTCTAACCCCCCCCCCCCCCCCCCCCCCTTCTTGCTGCCGCCCTACCCCCACCGGTCCTAAAAAAAGCCTCCAACCAGTGAGATTGCAAGATAAGTTTTAACAACGCTGCAAACCGGGGCAGTTTATTATATATGTGTGTGTTTCCGATCATGAAAGAGTATGTAAATCAGTGTGTTACTTTGTTCTTGTTTGCCCGTGTGTGCAGATATGCCCCTACACCCAGCTTTTAAGGTTTTGAATCATGGCTTTTATTGGTCGACGTCTCTTTTTTTCCCCCTGTGTTCCTTTGCCTCCGTTTTGCCATGGAAACCCAGCATGTATTGTAATGCCTTTGTGAGTGTGCTTTCTTTCAGCTTTTTTCTTCCGTCTGGTAGCTGGTTGCCATAGGCGGACCATGGGCCGCAGCCAAGCCTTACAAGGCCGTTCACCACTCAGGTGGGTGCTGCAGTGGGTGTTTGTTTGTTACACTGCAACCAGATTCCTCATCTGTCCCATTCTGTCAGGAATTAGTCAAGATCCTCGCTGTGAGTCAGCCACTTTCTGAATTGCAAGTCAAATATTTGAGAAGAAAAACTACATCTGGTCAACATAAAGTAAATAGTTTGACAGAATGTAATAACAATGTACTAAAACAGTTGGTAGTTAGAGGAGCGGCTCTCTGGTCCTGGAGCTCATAAGAGAGCCAGCAGTTTCATTATGTGTCATTTATGAGGTGTTTTACTGTGTGTGTGTGTGTGTGTGTGTGTGTGTGTGTGTGTGTGTGTGTGTGTGTGTGTGTGTGTGTGTGTGTGTGTGTGTGTGTGTGTGTGTGTGTGTGTGTGTGTGTGTGTGTGTGTGTGTGTGTGTGTGTGTGTGTGTGTGTGCGTGTGTGTGTGTGTTTTTCAAGGATTTAGCATTGTCATTTTACAATACAACATTGCACAATGAAATGTAGTCTGGGGCATTCGGGGTGATTACTCAGAGCTCAGCCATGCTGTTCTGGAGGTGTTTGATGTGTGCCAATGAGCTGTATTTTATTGTGTGTCTGTAGATTGTAAATTGCTGAAACAGACTAACAGAACTAAGATAGATGTGGTGTTATTTTCGGGCTGTATTTGCCTGTATTAGATTGCCAAAGTATAGAGAGATGATATGAAATGAGGGGAGAGAGCAGGGGCGTTTCTAGGATTCAAAGAAAGGGGGGGCTTAGCCCCAAGGGGACTGGCATGTTTGCGCGAGTAGCCCGCAGCAATTGTTTTTGGGGCCCATTTGGGGCCACGGATATCCATTGTTTCAGACAGTTCATAGATTGGTTCAATCAGAAAGAGTGTGATTTTGCTCTGTAGTTTTGCTTTACACTGTTAACATAGCCCACTACAATATTCCCTTTCATTTGCCTCAAGTAAACCTAAATTTAAGCAGGTAACAATTGTTAACAACTACAGATAGCCACATTCTGTAACTACCTGTACTTACAATTTCACTCCGTGCATCATTTACTTTGAGCTGAACTCCTTGGCTATAATCCTGGCTGTCGTTGACGAGAGACGTTACTTGGCAGAGTGAGAAAGCCAGCGCAGCAGCCTCCCCAAGGTCCTAGTGCCCGGGGATTATATCGTTAAGTATGATGATAGGCTATTGGATTGTAATTTGAAGGGGGAGAAAACATACAAACCAGAACGCACGCACATATGTAGCATGTTAGAGTTATAAATAACTTGGCCATGTGATAAACAATAGTTTAATTTAATGACATCACCAAAATAAAAATAATTTTTTTTTTTCTTTTTTTTTTTAGCTTCAGCCCCCCTAAAATAGGCCTAACGACGCCCCTGTGAGAGAGAGATGGGGAATGCATGTTGGGAAAGTTGAGCAGTGGTGCATGAAGCAAAAAAATGTTGACTTCGCAGTATAGAATTCAGAGGAAAATACTTGGATCTTCTTGCAATCTTCCGTATTATGTGACTAATAGAATAAGCCTGGCACTTGTGCTGGAGTATAAAATTGTCCGGATCTTCCTGTGCGTTTCTTTTAACCCCGACTCCCAGCCCTCGGTCTCTGCCTCATACACATGAACAGCTATTAGTGCATTTGACAACTTTTAGGACATATTGATTTAAACCAGGGCTGTTCGTGCATTTGTACTGGGAAGTTGATGTACCTCAAAAAACAGAGAAAAAGATCCACTGATTCACAGACGTCTCTTTCCCAATGTAATGTCTATGGGAAAAGTTAGTTTGGCGCTCTTCCAGTGCCCCATTATCCAATACTCAATAGCTCAGACAGTGTGATGTTATTCTGTTATTTTTCAGACATGAGTTCCTCAGTTGATTTACATTTAACTTAAAATGATGCCTAAAGTTTGGGCCTAGTTGAAGTAAAAATATTTTTTGTACGCTACATTTTTACATTGCACTCATTTGGCCGATGCTCTTTTCCAAAGCAACCTAAGTACATTAAACTCAACAGGAACAAGAGATACAAATGTGTTCAAATAGCTACAGTACAAGTGCTTATAGGGTCTTTTTAAAAAGTGTGTACAGTCTTATTTTATTGATTGGGGAGAGAAAAGTTCGAATGAAAAGTAGTGTTGTAGTTTGGCCACAAGATGGAGTGGTAGCTCCTTAAATGGTCAGGAACCATGTGGACCGCCTGAATCGATACAGAACCCATAATCAGGTCTTTGTTTCACTCATAAACGTACAGTGTTACAGACTCTACTTGTTAAGGTTTAGTGAAAGAGTGTTTGTGTTACGATCATGGAACCGGTAAGGACGAGTCATCTAAATCATTTGGTGTTGCTACTCTGCTGTGTGAACATGCTTCTGGGTCTTTGTTGCTCAACCTTGTTCAAAACATGTTCCTGTTCCTTTAAGGGATCTCTCCAGCTTCACCGTAGTGACGTTGCGCGCAGTATATTCCATATTCAGAGAAAGTCCAGTGGCGGAGTGTGGAATCTCCTACTGCCATAGCAGTCTCCTCCAGGTGCTGAGCAAAAAAGCAGGTCAGATCATTTCATCTTTACTCCAATCTTAGCTACGTCCAACAAACTATAAAACACAAAAAAGGGCCGTGGCGTTAATTGTCACGTTTTGACATGCGCTTCTCAATTTCATTTCATTTTGAGCGTGTGAGAAACTTTGTTATTGCTGTATTTTCCTCACTGAATGTGATGTAGGAGTAGTTGCAGCTCTCTAAATGATAAAAAAGCTGTTCTACATAACTACGCAGGTTTTATTCTAATTACGGTTACACTTGTAATATACATTGTAAAAGTAGTCATGCTCTGGGTGATATATATATATCACTGGGTGAAAAGTGATATAGTGTCTCTAAAGCGGATCTGGATCTTTTATTTCCAAATTAATTTTCAAACTTTGGCTAAGAGTGTTGGGAGACTCACTGGCTGTTGGTGGTGAAAGCGCTTTTACACTTGCTCCTATGTACAGACCTGGCAGGAAGTGCATGTGCAGTGAACATCATCTTGTTCTCATAAGGCTAAATGTAGTGACAGGGTTGAGCAATCAACCGTGGGCTTTTACCCACATATATTTTTTAATAAACTTCTTTTTATGCTGTCCAACCAACAGGAACAGTGAGATGCACATGTTGCTTCTATTTCTTCACCTGCTTTTTCGAAATAGTAAGGGAGGCTTTTAATAGTGTCGAAACCCTTAAGAAAGGTATATTCGTGTCAATGTGTCAAGATAAAAGGCCACACTTTGAATATATGCAGCAAATATCGTTTTTATAATGTGCTAGATGTTCTCTCTCCGTATTGCTGTGTAAACTTAGGTCTAGTTCTGAAAACACTATAAGAAGTAATGTGGCTTGACCTGATTACATTCATTTGGATTCCAAACTGTCTCTTATTGATGAATATTGTAATTCCTCTCCACAGAACATTTTTTATCATGAACACAGACAAAGATCCTGAATTTACCACCCCAGAGGGAAACGGGATGGGTGAGTATCTGATTCCTTGTCTTTAGTGTGAGGGTGTACGTGATCAGGCTGCACACGTTTCTCCACAGCTGCCACCATCCTGCTTACCGCACTGCCTCAGCACACATGACTGACGCAGGCTGCGTTTTGATAACAGACCATAAGTTTTCTTTGTTCCTGGACATTTCTTTTCTGTGAAGGGATTTTAATATTCCGTTCTTCTAACAGATAGCTGTGGCTTACTGGTTTTTGAAGTTCTCCAAATGAAACAAAAAGTAACGCAGAGTATTTGCACTTGCACAACGTGTCACTTTCTCAGACGTTTGCAGTGATGTTGCAGATGTGAAGCCACAGGAGGAGGAAGAAGAAAGGGAAGATAATTCATTCAGTGAGAATGGAATGCAGTGTGCTGAAGGTGTGACAGCTTCACGTATGTACACCCCCCCAACACACACACACACACACACACACACACACACACACACACACAATTGACATCTTTCCATTACGCTTTGCATTTTAGCCATCGAGCTCACACCGTCCATCAGTTTACACTTTCTTTTTTGTCCACTGACATTCCGAAGCGTTGGAAAAGGTTTGAGGTACGAACCGCTACAAACCCTGTGAATTAATACAATGAAGCGCTGCTGTTTGGAAACACATTTTAGTAGTAAAAGTCTAGCAAAGTAACTAAAAAAATTATCTCGTTTCTATCATTTCTATGTTTACCTGAAGGCTTGTAATAGTTTCGTATCTCAAAAGTGTGATAGAATTTTCTAAACCCATAGAAACAAGGGGGAGTTTTATCCTTTCACTTCAGTTCAAATGATAATAATATTTAAAAAATGCAATTAAATGTGATCAACTAGTGACAGATTACGTATGATGGACAAGTGCTTGAAGTAAGAGCCATTTGTATGTCCTCCAACGGATTAGACAGGAAAGGCATCATGAAGGTCTTGTAGTTATCCTGGGGTAGAGTTAAACGCTCCTGCACTGGAGCTCATCATTAGGTTTTATTCAATGCAAATTAATGAGAAAATCATTCTCAGAATTTGATTCAATCTGCTTTGAACACTGTTCGGGGAGATCCAGAGCATGAACATGAGAAACATGTGGGCTAGATCAACTCCGGTCTGCTTTTGTTGCTCATTGCAGTGTCACGTATTGTCCGATGAAACCTACATCTTAATTCATCTTAATTCATCTTAATTCATCTTAATTCATCTTAATTCATCTTAATTCATCTTAATTCATCTTAATTCATCTTAATTCATCTTAAATGTGACATGTCAGATATTATGGGTATTTCTTCATCAGCAGTTTACACTCACACCGGGCAGAAACATATTTACACACACACACACACACAATATTTTGAGTGTGGAAATGTTGTCACTCAGACTTGTGGTCCTTAGCGTCTCCTTTGTCACAAAAAGAACGTGGTGTTACAGACAGCTCTCCTATTTATTTATTTCTGACTGCCACCCATCTGCTCCACTGGGTGCACTTCCTAAAGCCCTGCTCTGCATCTGATGAGTAGCCTGCGGTTCACTCTCTGAGACCCTGGACTCTATATCGGGCCTCTCGGAGCTCTGCATGTGCAAAGTTTCCATAGCACCTCTGAGCGCTTTCCACAATACAAGGCGCCGCTCTTCAGCTCATCACCAGTCGCCGCCAAGACCGCAGTGTGGTTTCTGGATGGAACTGAGTACATTGACACTAAGCAAGCGTTTAGGTGAGAGGTCCTGCAAAACCAGGCCTCGGGACTGTGCGTGTCAACAGCTGTGGGGTTGAGAAATTGAAATACAGTTGGGCGGATCCTGTAAGGTGTGGAACTGTTAAGGTTTGTCGTACAGTGGGTAAGGACTTGTGGCTAAGATTAAATGGTCAAGAAAAAAAACAACAGGAAAAACTTGTATATGCTAGAATTGGACTATAATTACAGCAGTGCACTGCTGGCTTAAGTGCAGATTAATGTGTTTCAGCGTCAGGGATACAGGCAGTAAACAATCAATCTGAAATCTCTTCTTAAAAGCAGATGAGGGATTGGTGGTGTCTGTGTGAGGCGCCTGCTCTCTTTCTCTCCTGCCCTGGTTCTAGTTTCTGTGTATTCAGAGGAAATGCCTTCCCCCCCTATCTCGTGTACACATCTTCTGAATCTCTTTGTGACACTTCGCATAAACCCAAATTAAGATACCCACACATTGGAGATGAGCTAGTACTAATGTGAAACTATCAACTATAAATACAAATGTAGAAGTAAAGATGTGACAGCGTTTTACATTCTGGTTGGAGTGGAGTCTCATCAAGCTTATTTAGTGCCTTATTTGGAAATGAGAACAAACATCAACTGTTGTTCTGGACTACACATCACTTCACATGTCTTATCTCTTCCTTATCACGTTTCAGTCACTGCATGTGTGTTTGCATCCGATGTCACTCCAAATATATTCTCCCTTGCTTCCTCCTTGCTTAGATGTGATCAAGATTGAGGCAGAGGAGATGGAAGACGACGAGCAGTACCCTCAGTCTGAAAAAGAAAGAGAGAGATCGCTAAAAGAGGAAATGGAGGGGGCCAGCGAGGACGGGACGGAGGAAGGATTCGATGAGGAGAGGACAGAGGAGGACGATGATGAAGAAGAGAGGGACGGGGAGGGTGATGAAGAGGGAGATACCCTGAATGAGCCACAGGACCTGTCGCTGGTGGACTACTCGCGTTACGACAGCGCGGCCCTGCCAGACGCCCACGCAGGAGCAGCGGCTGGTGCAGAAGGGACCTACGTGCCTGGAGCCGCGGCCCCTCGCATCCAGACGACAGGCAAGCTCAACTGTGACATCTGTGGCCTGTCCTGCGTCAGCATCAACGTACTGCTGGTGCACAAACGCAGCCACACGGGTAAAGCACAGGAACACAGCCTAAAGCACCTGACCTCAAACACAACAGTTGCGCAATCGTCTCTCTGTTGATAGCACTAGTGGATACCGCCTTGTTTTGACTAGGTCAAGAAGTTTGATCGCGTAACTGCGATTAAGAATGCACAAGTCTGCATCATACATGTGTCCTAACCAGTGCTGCAGCGACAGCAGGAGGTTGTGAAATATCCTCTATTGTTGTTTAAATATGAAGCACATGCAATAACTTTGTGATTTGTGTGTAAACAGATAGGTCAACATATCATAGTACATCTACAGTCATTATTTTGCCCTGAATTATGCAATTCCTGTAATTAATGAACTCACTAGTATATATGGTGCATGCTTTTTGTCTGTCCACATGTTGTAATACTTGCAGAGTGGTTGTCAGCCACACGAACACACGTCGTCTATTAACACACACTCGTCATTTTACTGATGAGTACAGTTGACTCGTAGAGAAATGCCGCTTTCAGATGGAACTCATGAGGATGCGTTATTGACATGGGGAGTGAGGTGCACAATATTCTTGGCATTTGCGTGGTTTGAGTCGTGAGAACATTTGTTTCTAGGTTTCTGGCAATCTAAGTGGATGTTGCCTTGTTCCCTTTTCATAGATGGTGAATGATTATGTGTTTTTTTTGCAATTCACTGTAATACTAGGGACAAGAAGAGTGTCGTTCAACATTAGTAAATCATAAAAATAAATGTTTTTTTTATTTTTTAAGATATCAATATCGTTTTGAACACCACATCAATGTGTTGTTCAACAGTAACCCAGCCCAATACAGTGAATCTGCAGCAACAGATCATTTACAGTCGTAGAACTTGACGAATAAAAAAAAAAAAAAAACAGTTGTGTGATCAAAAGAAGCAGATGTCATCTTGCAGGCTTGTTTTTCATGGTGTGTTTTTCTTCCTCACCTAGGTGAGAGGCCATTCCACTGCACTCAGTGCGGGGCCTCCTTCACCCAGAAGGGAAACCTGCTGCGCCACATCAAACTGCACTCCGGGGAGAAGCCTTTCAAATGCCCCATGTGCAGCTACGCCTGCCGTCGACGTGATGCTCTGAGCGGGCACCTGCGCACCCATTCTGGTACCAGCCAGCCACATACTCACTCACATGTAAAGCTGATATGCACTGATACTGTATGCACCTGTGCACAGTGTCATGTTGGTTGGTTTGTCACTCCTTGGTGTTGGTTTCTCACTCCTTTTGAATCACATGAGGTCTGCTGAGCCTGCATTGCTTTTCCAGTAACAACCTTCCATGTACTCTCATACGGTTACGCTCATCACATATGACGTCTTACTCATTTACCTCCGGAAACTTACTCATTCACTTTCAGTTCACGTGTTTTACCTGCAGACACGCTGCACAGTCTCTTAATGTGCTCATCATCAGTTTTGTGTGAAACCGCGTACTTAAGGAAATAATACTTGCTGTAACATTTAGACGGTGTTGTTGATGTGTCATGTGTTGGTGATTAACTCAAACTCCTGCTCACAGTGGAGAAACCCTTCAAGTGCAACCACTGCAGTCGCAGCTATAAGCAGCGCAGCTCCCTGGAGGAGCACAGAGAGAGGTGCCATGTGTACATTCAGAGCAAAGGCCCCGCTGAGAGAGGTGAGCACACACAGTACGAACTCAGCCACTTTCTGACACTCGCTGCATCGGCAACATCTTTGAAACTCCTACATGTCTTCACAGGACACACAAAGACACACTTCACATATGCACACATAACTGCTAATGTAATCTGACCACTGCACAGTTTACATCAGCTCATTTGCACATATGGAGCGCACAATTACAGCTGTTATTTCTAGCAGATCCTGTTTTTATAGCCTCGTTAAATTAATGAGCTTATGACTGTTACCCCATCATTACAGCTAAATAGGTTATGACTGTGGTTTGGAGGCACAGCGTATGAAGACCGCTTCTAATGTCTGGAGCGGCAAAGGGGAAGCCAAATATGTAGGGCAAATGTTTCAACCCAGCCGCTCAACACACGCACACACACACACACACACACACACACACCAACCCTCTAAAGTTACTTTATTCAACTGTTATTTAACCAAATAACATCCACTGATAAAAATCTATCTGGCCAGGAAGGCAGCAAAGTTAAACATTGATTTCATGCATACAATATAACAAAACAATACAGAGTAAACTGATTAAGTCCACGCATCAACAGAAGAGGTTAAATTGACACTGTGTACATAACCTCCCCCCAAAAATGCCTCTACGTACGGGACAGTTGCACGGTTGCAACACACGATGCTCTGCTTCTGTGGTCACCAAATGTCGTAAGTTTATGCCTGATAGTGCCGTAGTGGTGAGGAAGTACATCCTCATCCTGTGGTCTCCTCTCCTGCACTGGTGAAGTAAAAAACCACCAGGAAGTTAAGTCAAAGGCGCTTCTGATCTCAAATTAATATCTTGTTCCTCCCAGTGTGACTCAGCTTCGAGCAGCTGGTGTGTCTTGCGGGGTTTGTTTTTTTTTACTTCACTTTACAAACCTCAAAAGCTTTGAACGGTGGACAGTTGCAGCTCAGTGCACTGCCTTTACTTTTGATACTGCTCGATCGAGAAGAGGTCCTCATTTCTTTGCTGCACTTACTCTCTTGCTGTCAAGCAGAGGACAGCCAGACGTCCAGGACTCAAATGGGCACTGAGCGCGCTCTGCTGCTCGACAGGCTCGCCAGCAACGTAGCCAAACGGAAGAGCTCAATGCCACAGAAGTTCACCGGTAAGAGCAGCTGAACACACAGACACGCAGGGGCCGAGTAGAGGCAATGACCTCAAGTAGATGAAAGAGAGTGTTCAAGTTTAAGATTTAAGATTGAAACTAAAGATTATGAATGCCTACATTTTCTAAGTTTGATTGATATGTTCATCTACCTATTTGCTAATTCATATTTGTATATGTTAATGCACATTTGCTTACTGACTTCTGTATTTTGAAACTTTATCATCTTGTGCAGCTATAAGATGCTGTTGTCCTTTTTGACATTTTTACATTGTTTGTGCTTTTTTGCTATGCATTTATGCTTTGTAGATGATTTCAAGTTGTCTGTATAAGCTACTTGTTTGTCTGTCTATTTGTCTTTGCTGGCCTCCATCTCTTGCCAAACAGGAATTGAGGGCAGAATACCTGCCTCATACCTGCACACACCACAGAGTGGCCTCCACTGTCCTAAATTCTCTGCGAGAAATGTGCCGTAGGTGGGTATTGGTAACCATGCATGGTTAAATTAATGGCTACATATTAAAAAGAGAGAGAGAGAGACAGAGATAGAAACATGCACTTGAAACTTTGTAGGTTTTGATTCAAACTCGGATGCTTTTTCTGAGGAATGAATGATCTAAAGATATGAGTTTAAGTGAATAGCTGACCTTGGGGTCCTACACACACACACACACACACACAATGATTTTCAGTTTGCTGTTAAGCTTGAACATTGGGTTGTAGTTTCGTAAATCATACCTCAAGCTGCTCACAAAAGGAGAAAAAAAAACTCCTACATGTCTCTATCAGGTTGACAAATGAAGTGAGATCTTTCAATATGACAACCACAGGGGGGAAAAGAGAAGTAATGTCTGCAACCACAGAGAGAGAGAGAGAAAGAGAGAGAACAGGCGGGAGGCGAGAAACGTGAGCAGGTGCCTCTCTGTCTATTCTTTGTGGTACAGCTGCACTAGAGGCCTTTCGTCTGCGTCGTCTGCTTCCTCTCAGCCCTCTGTCCTCTCATGCCGCCAAGCTCAACTGCTGGCTCAGGGTCCTCTCATGCTTTAAAGCTTCTTCTGTCCTGGGATCCGGGCATGTTCCAGGTTTCCTTTGTGTTTACCCACGGGTGCACATTGTTCTAATTGTCTTTAGTCAACACCAAAGTGACGACCCCTTTAGAGTCCTATAAGGATCTTTAGTAGATCTTTTCCTATCTGTAAGCAATAACTGTTTTAACTGCTGCTTGTGCTATTTCTCTGGGTCTGCTGTTGGATGGAGTATGTGAAACGTCTTCCTGCGGAGTCTTCAGTGCTCTTTTTTTCTCATGCTTGCCGGTCTAGGCGACAATGGTGTCTGCCTGGACCTGAGCTTTAACAGGGAGCTGGTCTACCGAACTGACGTCAAGGATCCTCTGCCAGGCTCCCCAGGGCCTGACACCCACCAACAACCCACAAGGCCAGACAGTAACCCAGCTCCCTCCCGCAGGCCCTACCCCATCCAGTTGGGCCGCAGCGACATCAGCCCCATGGGCCTCACTAACGGCCACAAGATGGGTATGCCGGTTCTTGGCCACCCCCACGCCACCCAGCCACCCCTCGGCGTGGACTCGTTCCACACTGACGGCTCCCAGATGTCCCAGCCTGTAATGTACAACTTAGGGCACCTGCTGGGGGGGCTGAATCATCAGAACGGCATCCCTCACCCACACGCCCAGTCTATGCCCTTGTCGCCGCTGGAGGCTTTACGGGTGGTGCGGGTAGACGGGGAGGGCGGAGCGCTGCCCGGGGCGGTGTACCCCTGTGGCCACTGCAGGGTGATCTTCCTGGACTATGTCATGTTCACCATCCACATGGGGTGCCACGGCTTCCGCGACCCGCTTGAGTGCAACGTGTGCGGCCACCGCAGTCGGGACCGTTACGAGTTCTCGTCCCACATAGCCCGCGGCGAGCACCGCCTAGAACTGAAGTAGCTTTCATTCATGCAGACATTCATGCTTTCACACACACACATACCCTCACACACACACACACACACACACGCACACACACACACACACATATGCTCCGATAGATAACACTGTATAAGAACACACAGATTTACTCATATAAGTAGCTGGTAGTATCAGAAATGAAAGCATGAAGTAGTAGTCTTTTATGTGTGTGTGCGTGTGTGCGTGTGTGTGCGTGTGCGTGTGCGTGTGTGTGTGTGTGTGTAAGTAAGAGAGCTATTGAGAGAGACGTTATATGAGTGCGGCGGGTGTCGGAGTGTTCTTAGTCATCTGTACTCATCTGAAAAGATGGCCTGTAAAGTGTCTATGCGGGAATAATTCTACTTCCTTTTCATACGTTACATTAGTACTTAATGATCACTGCTGTAGCCACTGTTTATATGATATAGTCAGCCATATATACATTCAAATGTTCAACAAGATAGCAAAAATTAATGAATTTATTGTGTATCTGCTGTCGTTCTTTTACTGTTATACGTGTAAAGATGTAAAAATAAAAGATAACCACTCCTTTTCCTTCATAACACATAGACCTGCACCTTGTTGAGAGAAGTTTATCTTCTCTTAAAAGCACTTGCCAATTCAAGACTGCAGAAAAAAAAAAAATCCTATTATCTAGAAGGTCACATGTCTCCTTTTAGGCTGTGGTTTGAGAGAAGTGCAGTTCACAGCTTCAAAAGACATCCCTTCGCTCTGCACCATGTGTTGGTTTCTCACAATATTATACACTCAAAGTTAGAAAGGGCTCACAGAGACGTTATTGTCGCACGAAATAGAGGTGTATATATTTAGGACTTAGAAGGTAACAGGGGTATAAATGAAAGTTGAGGTAGGTCTAAATTAAATGTCAGGTGCTTGTTGAACACTTAAAGATTTCTCTGAAAGCATATTAAAGCTTTTACATTGAATCAGGAACAAAGAATATGAGCCACTGTAGTATATAAAATTGGTATTATCTGGAAAAAATGATCAAATGAGGGTAAAATAGCAAATGACTCTTGTCTTGCGATGTGGGATTGTCAATCGACATCACCGTTTCTTCCTTCCCACCCGGATGGTGAAGAAATGAATGGCAGTGGATCACAAATCTCTTCACACCAGCCCCCATCTGCTGGGAGAAGTGTGGTACTGCACGACAGTGACTTACTTTTGATGTGTTCTCCTTACACAGTACCACTCCAGAGTGGTTTCTATTATCCACTCGGGGCCCTTTAAAATGGTGCAGGGGGGCTCCCAAACTCAACAAAGAAATAGCGCAATGCATTTATTATTTCTTTAACTTGAAGAAAACTCCATGAGAGAATTATTCTATTCGATAGTTTCACTCTTCCCACTAACTCTCACTTCACCCACAGAACAGGTGGTAAGTAAGTGATGTCTGCCAGTAAAACTCCACACATGGGAATTTATGTGTGTATGTGTGATGGAAAAATGTAGCTTCAAATGGAGGGTATGTGGTCATTTTTGATAAATGACAGACTTCAGGAACCTCCGTTGACAGCTGTTATTGGAAGAAGTTTAGGTGAACACATAAAATGGGTTCTGACATAGCAACTATAAGTCAGTGCATGGGGCCGTGTGTGGATGCACTTACGCCCACATGTCAGCGCAGGGACTCGGTCACGCCTTGCTGCCTTCAGACCAGAACAGGGTGTTAGCTTCATCCAGCTGCCACCACGCTATCTGTCCTCTCCATCAGTGCCAGTTCCCTTTTCTCTCTTTGGGTTTGATGAGAAGTGACACTTGTGAGGCAAACTGTCATGACAGCTTCATGTCCATATACATTAGATTAAAAAGCCCAGTCATCCATTGAAAAAAATGGCCAGACTGCTTCTCTTTTTTTTTCTAGACGTAAAAGGTTGACTTCAGGGTAATTTTCTTCTGAGTAGTTTGTTGAGTAAGAGTGCAGAAGTTTAAAGCTAAAATGGAAGTCAGGCAAGTGTGTGCTAATGTAGGAGGATAAGAAAAAACACTCAAGGACTCATATAGGATATTTTTTGACACATCACTCCTGAACAAAAAAGAACAAAAGATAAGAAACACACAGATAAGAAACACACAGTTTAGACTGTGTGTGTTTCTGGAGTCCCATATCCACCATAAAGTCAGACATCAGACAGAGTTTACTCAGCCAGTCGAGACAGACGTCATAAAGCAGTCCAGTCAAAACGAGAGGCTTCTAGTGACATCTGCTGACTGAATTATAGAAGTCAACTTATTAGTCAAAAATCTGAATGAGATCCATGCTGATGTAGTTTAACTGGAACAACAACACACTGTACACTGACCTTAAGAGCAACCAAGGAGTCAAATAAAGTTTGAGTCATGAAACCTCAGTAGGCTACGAGTCAGTTTGACAAACTGGAATTTGAATCTAAATGTATTTTTTATTGTTTTGACTGTAACTGGAAAGAGTGATGCAAAGAATACAAGATAAATGTAGATAACTGTTTGTGGATCATTTTAACCTTACACCAAAATGGAAGGAATCAGAATAAAGTAAAATGAAATGTTCATATACACACAGGTGTATCATTCACACTGGATGTTTTGCATTTTAGGTCGGCACATCGGATGGTGAAATAGCTTGTAATTTTCTTCCCGTTATTCTGTGGAAATCCTGAAGATGGTGCTGTTGAAACAAACTTGATAGAGAAACAGAGTGCAGCCAGCGGTTTTTACTGATTGCTCGACATGTTTTGCTAATCTAATTCATATAACTATTCCACGCCTTTATGTACAATATATTGTCACATGGATGAGA
The DNA here is from genome assembly GCA_032191485.1 of Leptoclinus maculatus. NCBI lineage: Eukaryota > Metazoa > Chordata > Actinopteri > Perciformes > Stichaeidae > Leptoclinus > Leptoclinus maculatus. The sequence goes on from JAVDOI010000009.1 coordinate 4,444,232, forward strand.
ATTTCAAAAATAATGTTGCAGTCTGAAAACACGCGGCGAAAAAGGGCTCCATGTCCACAAAATAACAATAACTTGCTACCTTTTTGCTGTGACTTATTCCGAACCAAAAGAGCAAGTCTGAGCATGCGCACTGCATCGGTTCTATGGGGACGGGGAGGACATCACGGAAAAAACGTAGCAGCAGCAGCAGCACCACAAACCCCACGCCGAGATTTCGCCTCTCCGCAGCGCCTAAAAGTGCGCGACGAAAGCGGCCCACGGCTATGCCCGGTGCGGCGTTAAAGTGCGGGACGTCCACTTGACAGGCCTGGGTGAGGTCTGAGCCGTTACCGGGAGGGAAAATACATTTCTTCGTATGGGAGCAGCATGCGGGAAATGGTTGGAGGTTGCTGCGTGTGTTCAGACGAGCGAGGCTGGGCAGAGAACCCTCTTGTTTACTGTGATGGACACGGCTGCAGCGTCGCCGTTCACCAAGGTAACGTTAGCCGCCGATAGAGCGTAATTACTGGGTAGCTGTGGCGGCTGGAGGCAGCCAGAGGTGCTGGTAGGTCGGTAGGTTTCTTAGTAGGTCCATCGCTGTCTACGTGCGTGTGGTGTGTGTGGGAGGGGTAGGTAGGCGTGCTGTTTGTTGTTTCCTCTCCGCACACATGATTAAACACACAGGGCCAAGCAGCAGAGTGTGACACCGAGTCTGGATGGCGCCTTGATGGCACTTTAGGTCCGTGTACGTATACGTGCGTGCGTGCGTGCGTGCGTTTTCTGGCCCGGTTTGGATTCACGACACACTGCAAGAGGCGTGTTTTTGCGACAAAAACAGCCCCGGCGAGGCCCGCCGGTTTGGACATTGTGTTGCCTTGTGTCCACTTGCTTTGTTGCTTTTTAAGGAGACAAAACAAGTGTAGCAGCTTTAACTTCTAGGATCATGTTTCTGAGCAGAAATCAGCCCTGCCACTGATTGTTTGGACCAACTCTGTGGGAGGCTGCTGTAGATTTATGCCTGGCGGACTTTCCTCATCTGCAGGTTGATTTTTTTTTTTTTTTTGAAGTAGAGATGACTTTGTTCCTGTAAAGTCAGCGAAAGTGCTATGAAATGTAATAAAAGAAGATTAGTTTAGAAGCTGACACAGCAGGCTGAGTTGAGAGCTGTCTTCATAGGGTCAATTTATTTCATATTCAATCTTAAATTGAAGTTCCAACTGGCTACATTTCTTCTTTCAAATATTACCACGGTGCCAGCTGCACTTAACGGTACTGACACAACAACACAATATAAGAGATGTGTGTAAAATACGGTAGAAAATGGAATATGTATTAACATAGTACCATTAACCTGTCCTGTGTGCGTGTGTGTGTTTCCATTCCAGCATGTTATGGCATTGTCCAGGTTCCCACCGGTCCGTGGTTCTGTCGGAAGTGCGAATCACAGGAGAGGGCGGCACGCGTGGTGAGTATGCCAACACACACGACATGACACGAAGCACACCCATCCGTTCCTGCTTCACCCGTTAGGATCGATGCCACGCTCACTACAAGCTCTGCTCTCTCCTGTCCTGCCTCAGAGGTGTGAGCTGTGTCCCCACAAAGATGGTGCCCTCAAGAGGACAGACAGCGGAGGTAAATCTGACCCTCCAGTGAACTGAACAGATTTCCACTTCATTCATAATAAACCTCATCGTGTCATTGATCCACTGCCAATTCTCTCCGTCAGGCTGGGCACACGTTGTGTGCGCGCTCTACATCCCGGAGGTTCAGTTTGCCAACGTCCTCACCATGGAGCCCATCATCCTGCAGTACGTCCCGCATGACAGATACATCAAGGTACTGACACACACACACACACTGTTGACTGGATAAAACCTGTAACACATTGTATAGCCGATACCGATAGCTAGCGGGGGAAACAAAAGTGCTCTCCTCTTCCTGCTTTTGTTGACACAGTTCCTTTGTGCCCTAAATCGAGCCTTTATTTTTCTAGAGAGAATTGCATTGTGAAACCAAGGATTATAGAAACCAATCTAAACGCAGATGTTGTCATTATTCTATAGCTATCTAAATCATAATTTATTTCATAATGATGAATTAAATAAAACCACGTCTATTGCTACTTTCAAGTTCAGTTGGAAATAGAACTGAAAATGTCAGCTTTGGTGTCAGTTCCTGAGAAACAGAAAAACAGAGCAGTGCCTTTTGTTTTAGGAAACACTTTTTTTTCTGCAGTGTCACAAATCCCACAGAGAGAAATCCATCATAAAAGAAGAAAGCATTAGCAGTTTCTCCACCAACGACAGTAGCTACAAACAAACGCAGCTTTAAGTCATCCGGGAAACGGCGCAACTCTTATTTCTCCTTTAACCGGAAAAAATGTTTTTTCTCCACCACATCACCATCTCTCCACCTACATGCTCCGTACAAACCCACAGCCCAATGTGGCAAGGTCGCGCCTGCTCTCTGGAGGTTGTTAAAAGTCATTCTGGGAAACGTGGGAGATTTTCATCTTAAAGGGACAGTTCACCTCAAAATCAAAAATACATATTCTTCCTCTTACCTGTGTTGCTGTTTATCGATCTAGATTGTTTAGATCTTGAGTGGTCTAGTTTTGGAGATATTGGCCTTAGAGATTCCTGCCTTCTCTCCAATAAAATGGGACTAGATGGCACTCGGCTTGTGGAGCTTAAAGCGACAAAAAAACAAAAATACATTAAAAAAAAACTCAACAGCAATGTCTCTTTCCAGGAATCATGACCCGATTGAATTGATAGTATCTGACAAAGAAGCATCTCCGGGTCTAATCGTGTAACGTGTGTGTTAGATAGCCGGACCTCACACAGAGTCCTAACGTGCAGAGTAACGCCACATATGGACAAAAGACTGAACATATCCTTCATCATATATGCAGTCATGCTTAGATATTCAGAAGGGCGACTGAAATATTCTGCTAATGTGTATTTATTTCACTTTTTAAAGCAAACTGAAACCACAAACTAGTTCAAGACCATTATAGCATTATCATACATCTGCTGTCTTGTAACTTTATCCATTTGTTCCTTTTTTTTTTTTAATTGTTTGTTTAGCCTTTGGCTGACTGTGTTTAGCAGAAGTAGCGAGCGCCGGTGTATCCAGCATGCATCAGAGCAGGCCTTTTCAAAGCCATGCACATTACAAATCAATCAATATTTGACGCATGTACTCATTAGTCTTAGCAGCCAGCGGCTGACGTGCTGTGTGTGTGTGTATGTAATGTGAGTGTGTCTGTGTGCATGCCTGCATATAAATGTACACATGTGAGTGTTTGAGTGCCTGGTTTCATATTACTGTGTCAGCTACAGTAAATTGCATGCAGCTTTCCCTGTCGGAGCCATTCATCCAGATTTTGCTGCCTGCATTCCTAGACAGCGTTACAATGGACAGGGAAAACTTGAGAAGCCACTCTTCCTTTTACACGCTCGGAGTAGTTATGTCTCCGGCCTTTCATTGCGTAGCCGACATCCTCCGAGGGGAACAGGGAGCAGAGTAAGGATGTCGGCGAGTAGAGGAAGACAGAGGAAAGGGAAGAGAAAGGGCAAAACCGAGAGGGCTGAAGCAAAAAAGGTAAAGAGCCCGCTGTTCCTTTGTCCTGCACCTGTTGCTAGGCCTCTTCTGCCCCCCCCCCCCACCAGCAGTATGCCCCGCTCACTGGGGACAAGCTGAGGAAAAAGTACAAAAGCTGTGTGTGTGTGCGTGCATGCATTTGTCTGCTTGTGTGTGTGATCACATGTGTATGCTTGCATGTATTTTGTGTGCACATTAACATGTCAGTGAAGACTGATGCTGTTGTCATGCTGGAGGCAAGGATTCCAGCCTTGAGCTCTAAAATGAATAATTTCCCCAAATCTTTTTTTGTTTTGTTTTTGTTTTGCTGCATCAATGCAACTTCCCCGCAGTTGATCATGAAACCATTTTACACCAATTGTATACAAGCTAGAAGGAAATGATGGAGGAAATACATTTTTAGATTTTAGTACCATCCTGATACAAAAGTAAAAGCTCTGTTTTGAAAACAAATGCACAACAAGCCACGAGCTCTTCAGTGTCGGCTTTTTTTTTTTTTCATTCAACATTCCCAAACATCTGGTTAACAGTTTTGCTGTACAAAGCTGGAAGCAGTGAGCAAACTGCGTTCTGTTGGAAAGCTCCATCTGTTGTCTTGACAAGCAAAACGTCCTAATCTTTTACAGTATCGCTGCCTCTGGACTCAAAGTAAGGAGGATTAAACTTTGTGGAGTTCACAATGGGTCTCTTGAATAGCCAAATAACATGAATGAATGAGCGTTACTCGGCGTTCCACATGAATCTGCATTTTAGTTTTTTGAAATGGCGAGGGCTTTGTGTGCACTTTGTTCATCTACAGGGCAATGTAGCACCTGTTAATAATACTAATAACCGCTATGTCTCTGTTCCCTCTTCTCCTATTCTCTCCATTTGGCCTCTTCACCAGACCTGTTATATCTGTGAGGACCACGGGAGAGAGAGCAAGGCGGCCTGCGGAGCCTGCATGACCTGCAACAGACAGGGCTGCAGACAAGCCTTCCATGTCACCTGGTGAGTCTTAAAGGGATAGTTAAGTGGGGTTGTATGAGGTACTTCTCCATTGTCGGCGTATTACCGACAGTAGATGGCGGTCCGCACACCCCCGGTTTTGAAAAACAGACACGAGTACGAGCACGGATTTCTGTGTGCAGAGATCTGACATTTGATCCATCCTGTCTTGATCAATGACAAAAGCTCTCAGGTGACTCAGGTGTGTGTGTGTGTGTGTGTGTGTGTGTGTGTGTGTGTGTCTGTGTGTGCACTCTCCTGTTTCCTCTCCTGTCTGACCCTGTGACACCCTGCGTTCAGTGCTCAGATGGCAGGTCTGCTGTGCGAGGAGGAAGGCCCAGAAGCTGACAACGTGAAGTATTGCGGCTACTGTAAGCACCACTACAACAAAATGGTAAGATGGAGTCTAAACAGTCTAAAGGCTGCAAACTAATATCATCGCACAACACATCGCATAAATCAAGAAATTAAAGAGTTATTGACATTTTAACAATTATTGATGGAAATGGTATCAGCTACAAACATCAGAGATAAAAGTCTTTACCCCAAAATCCCCTCTTAAATGCACTGTGAAGTTAACAGTAAACATAACTGCTAAACTTTTTATTACCACCTCCTCAAACGAGTAGTTTATTTCTATGTTTGAGTCTCAGCAGCCTAATAATCAAATTGAGTTGGCATCTTTATTTTAGTTGTGTTGATTTCATCCATGCTTGATGACGTTTTTTGTGGCTCTGGCATCGGGATGGGAATAGAGAACCGGACCCATCGGAATAGTATTCCTCCGAGGTTATCAATTTATCCATTTTATTTTTCCTTTACAGTTGCGCATTGCAAAAGCTCATGCAACATGGCGTCAAACTTGCAGTGTGTAACATTAATTCGGCTACCTAGACGTACGCCCTCCACCGTTTCATGATGACCTGAAAATATATGTACAATTAGTCCGCGCACTCTGTCTGGGGATTCAACTTGGCGGGTCAGGGACGTCCGCTCGGTGTTGGAGGATATACCCTTCTGCGCCGCGACCGGCTCTCTTTCAGCTTGAAAAGGCCCGGTGTGAAGGACGCCCCGCAGCTTTTAGGTTTTATTTGTTGTTGAGACCATGCTTACTTTTTCCTTTTGGATTTTACAGCAGAAGAAGTTACGTTCCAGTGAAAATACAAGTAGCTCCTTCAGTCATCTCCGGGGGCGCTCAAGTTCTCCACCACTAGACAAACATCATCACCACAGACAGAGGAAGGTAAGCGCTAGTGTTGACGGGTGTAACTGTAAGGACCAAGTGTGCTAATTACCAAAGGTTTGCATTGAATATTGAATAATAAGTGTTTTGTGGTTTTGTGGCACTACTTTAAAAAACATAACTCCTCGTAGGATCTGGTTTGAGTCTTAACATACCTTAGCCCTGTGTATTGATGTCTGTTCAGATTCATAAGGACAAGATTCGGCAAAAAGAGCGCCACAAGAAGTCCTCTGACAGCCTGGGCTCTTCAGTGACGACCAGCAGTATAGAAAAGGTATGAAAAGCCAACCAAACAGGATGACCTGTGACATGCTGGGCACTTTGACAAGTAGTCGAGCTAATCTAGTTATAACCTGTGTGTTTTGGTAAAGATATCCTCCAGTCACCACAGCAGCAAGGACAGTGAAGGAAAGTCCAAGAAGCTGAGCTCACACAGTCATGGTCATCGCAGTAAGAAGACGGGAAGCACTGGCAAGAGCTGCTCCTCCTCCTGCTCCTCCAGTCCATTCAACACAGGTAACAATGTGCAGAATGAAGGAGGAGACGGAGTGAAATGTTGACGTAAAGTCTAAGTATAGCGGTTGTATTTTGAATTTGACTATCACTTTGTGTTTCTATTGGAGGTGGCTCACTGTCTTCCGCTCAGGATTTCCATTCGTTGTCGTCATCCTCGCGCCTGGAGCGTGAACAGGACCAAGGGGCCGACGACCACAGTGGTGAGGAGCGTAAGGAGCGCCACAGGAGGCCAGCAGTCCAGGAGGAGGAGGAGGAGGAGGAGGAGAACGAAGAGGACGATGAAAAGGACGAGGACAAAGATGAGGAGGACGACAGTAAATACCACAAGCCACCAGCTTTGACTCCTGCTGATGGCCCACTGGCAGGGTCACAGGGTCACGACAGGTCGGAGGGCAACTCGAGCCCTTTCGAGAACAAGGTCACTATTTCCACCTTTGGGTCCATCATGCGCATCACCTCTTCGTCGGGGCTGGGCAGCAGTAGCAAGATCCGGAAGATCTCCTCCTCCGGGGACTACAAGCCCTCCAAGAGTCTTTGTAAGCCGTCTCAACTGAGCACGCCGCCCATCCTGGAGGAGGCGGCCCAGGAGGACAAAGCCACGCCTCCACCACCGCTGCCCAGAGAGAGGCGGCACCGCGGCAACAAGAAGAGCAACCACGGTCCAGGGCGGCCACGGGGCAGCAAGAACCGAGAGAGGAGGGAAGAGGAGCACCACCACCACCATCACCGCGCAGTGCCGCCTCCTCCAGCCTTAACCTCCTCGCTATACCCGAGCCCATCTTCCATCCCTCACCCCGCCTTCCCCTCCACGCTGCCTCCCACAGCCATCTCTTCTTCCTCTTCTTTCTCCTCCTCTTCCTCCTCCTCCTCTGCCGGCGTCTTTTCCACAAGCCGTGGCAACTCTCTGCTCAACTCTGGTGAGTCTTAAGTGAGTGGGTGTGTGTGGTAGCTCTCTAGCTTCCTGTGTGTGAGAGCGAGTGTGTAAAGAAAAAAAAAAAAAATCACTTTGTTGTGTTAATTTGCAGCTTGCTTTTAAAGTGGTGAAATGTTTCCATTTCACATGTGCTATGTCAGCGCCACCGTAGCAGCTTATCTATATATCAGAACCTCAGAGTGTATTATAATAAGCCATCGGATACTGTTAAAGTACATGCCACTGTTTCCATACACAGGGTTTTAAAATTCAGAATATTGTGCTAGATAGTGGTTTTTGTGTGTGCTGCACATATCTCTGAGTGCTCGATTTCCTGCCCTACTTACAGATTGATTCTCTCGTGTGCACGAACGCTCGGCTGCCATGTGCTGTTGTCTTTTGGGGGGGGGGTCTTCTAACTTCTGAGATGAAAGTATTCATGAATATATTTTTACCTAAATGTCTCTTTCCCATCCCTCAGGTATCTACTCCAGTCTAAAGGACCCTCTTGCACTGGGCGGGGGTGTCTGCAGCACCCCTCTCTCCCTGGGTGGAGGGGTGTGTAACACCTCCTTGTCCCTGGGAGGGGGCATGTGTAGCACCCCTCTCTCCTCAGGACTTCTTACTTCTTCCCACGTGTCCTCACTCTCACTTCCGTCAGTCAACGCTGTCTCAAACACGCAGGTATTTAAAGAGAGTCGGCATGAAGGGTCACAGGGGGAACTGTTCTGTACGCTTGTTATCAGTACCACTGCATAGCTGCCATGCCTGGTGTTTGTCTCTGTGTCTGGGACAATATCTACTTGTTGTGTTTTGTTACTGCTTTTCTTTGTCATATATGTCAGTGAAGTAAATCTCTTAAGTGTTTGGAAAATCAGTTGGATAAATTAGGCAACATCTCCTTAGGCTCTGGGAAATAAAAATTTTACAATTGTCTGACTTTCTTTCTTTATTATTTGATTATTATTATTATTATTATTATTATTATTATTATTATTATTATTATTATTATGAATTATTTCTTCCCGTAGACAAAACAATTTAATATATCAAGACATTTTATTTTCTTACTCCTTTTGTGCGCCTGCTGTTCTTATTTGACCTTTTTTCTTTTTTTCACCTGTAGTGTATCAGTTTATTTTTCGGCCAGATGTTGACGTTCACTGTCTCGTAGGTCCATCCAGGTTCCAGCAGCAGCTACAGCCTGACCTCCACTCAGCCATTCGCCAGCTGTCTCTCCACGGCCTCGACACTGCCACCACTACTGACCCAAGCCCAGTCCTCACTGCCAGGTGAGCGGGGAATCAGGGTTCAGAGATCAACATGATTTATTTGCATTTGTTGAAAAAAACTGAAGCTAGTTTTAGATTAGCTTCCTTTACAAAATGCCTCTTCTGACACGTATATTCCTACCTTTGTCAGAATCCGGCATGCAAATCTCTTCAACTTGTACCACCATTAAATAGAAGTAAAGTTCACAACTCTTTGTCCTAATTTTCAGAGTCCGACCTCGACGACTGTCGCTTCCCGTGTCAGGGGAACTCGCCAAGAGAGAGTCTTTCGTCACAGTATGTCTCATTTCATCTTTATTGGTATTTTGAATGCTAAGTCGTGGACATTACACAATTTTAAATCCTTACTGAAAATGATGCATCAAAGGATACATCATTTGGATAAAGTTTCCCTGTACTGTAGCCTGTTGTCAGATCAGTTTCTATTTCTGTAACCAGTAACAGGAAAAGGAGGCAAATAGCAGCTGGTTAGCTAACAAAGTGACTGCGGGGATTAGAAAGAAATGGTAACCACAGCCACAGGGCTTTTGCTGGTAGTTTCCCAGCTTTGCTGCAGCGATGACTTCTTATTTCTTTCTGACTCCTTGTTGGGTTTCTTCTCCTCCTCCTCCTCCACGCGTAGGTCTCCTATGAGCTGTCTTCCTCTTCTGTTTGACCAGAGGGACGGGTTGAGTGCAGGAGTCAGAGCCCGTCCCGAAAACGTCCCTCCAGCCAGCTCCCACATTGAGCTCCTGCTGGAGAAACACAGCAATGGAGAGATGGGAGTTAACAGTGAGTGACATGGACCAGTGGTTACCCACATGGTTCCAAGACAAAACTCAAAAAAAATGATTTGGTTATTTTGCCTAAATTACGGGGTACTTTCATCTTGTCGGGTCTCTTTAAATAATCATTTGAATTAAACAATGTGAGAAGGGGAAATCACCTCACACATGACCTGCTACTATTTATTTAGTAGGGCTGTACCCAATAGTTTGAAGCTTCATTCATAACGTTGACATTCAAATTCTAAATCAACATTCGAATGCTGCGCAGTTTGTTTGATTCTTTTGTTTTTTGCATGTCTATTCATTCTGTTTTAAACCGGTATTTCAGCACCGTTGCAGATAAAGATTAGTCTACTCTAATATTAGTATTCAGGGTTCCTGCGAATCCTTTTAAAAAATAAAAAAGGCCTCAAATTCATTCATCTAAAAATAAAGCCTTAATTGGTATTAAAATATTTTAAATACATCTTTCAAAAATGCTAAGACTTCGGAAGTAGGATTTTATTAATTCCTTTTTTCTGACATTGCAATTTCGAAATCTGAAACCAATTGGTAACATCTATTTTTTTACTTAATTTACAGATTGCCTCTCGTATTAATGTCACACGGATCAAGAACGCGTAACAATAAACATGTTTGTAATTGTAAAGTTGGTCTTAAATTTATTTTGAAGTAGCATGAAATAGTCTTAAAGTCTTAAATCTAACTTTGTCTTTTACCTTTTTGTAGATTTACATTCCAGTGCTGTGTGTTAGTGATGCGCTGACTTCTTATCGCGCGTTAAGGCAGGCGGTTGACAAAGTAGCGTTCTGAGTAAGTTATAAATAACTTACAGAGGTGGAAGGTGGACTATTGCACGCAACTGTCTCTTCCCCTCTCTCTGCCTCTCTCTGCTCAGACCACACCACAGACTGCATCTAACTTCATACGGTCTTTGATCCGCACCTACATTCTTTATGTTGACGACACTGCTGAGTCATATATTCATTTAAGAAAGTCAATTTAATAAGAAATGACCTAAATGATTTAAACCGGTTTAATCACGGCATTCAAATTGAGGATTTTGTTTGACTTATTTTTTATTTATTTTTTTATGCCTCTGCGCCGGCAACAAACGTGGCCTGAGGCATTGTGCTTATGGGTTGTCTGTCTTTCCTTCCAGACGTACATGCATGTGTCAGTCCAGTCCGTTCAAATTTAGCACAAACGTCCACTTGGACTCAAGGATGAACTCGTAAGAATATGGAGGTCACTGTGACGTCACAAAACACGTTTTTGGCCATAACTCAAGAATGTATATGCTAATTATGAGAATTTCACACAAACGTTTTGAAGTTTTGGCCAGACATGGGTGAAGCTTGCATGGATGTTGACTTGTTTGACTGGTCGGCGGAGGCATGCAAACTGCGAGGAGGTAATTCTAGTTTTTAATTCTATGACGCTTCTTTAGAAAACCTCAATAGACGGCTTTGAATGTAAAAACAAAATGACATTGGGTACAGCCCTACTACTGATGATGAATGTGCCTGTAGACGCTGTTGGGGACAAACAATAGCACAGCACGAGATGGCATGCTGTGACATGCCAGCTCTAACAGCTTTGTTTCTCATGTTCCTTATCTACTTTCTGTTGTGCTCTCTCCTGAACAAGGCTGCTCACTGACTCTTGCTCAGACTCACTTTTTCTCTGGGGACATCATCTGCTGACCCTTGCTTTTTTTTAAAATCTATTTTCGCTCTGTTTTGTTTCTCCACCCAGTGATGTCACACTGTTTCCATTTTCCCTCGTACTTCTTTTACTTTTCCTGTTCTTTTCTACCGTTATCTTTGTGTTTTACCACTGTTGCCTCTCCCGAGCTCTGTCTCGGGCCCTTCTTTCCTCCCCATCCCTCGTAACATCTCTTAACTATGTACAATTTTTATGCATCTTAGCCTCGCATCCTCTGTAAACGGAAAGGCCCTGCAGTCTGCACCTAAATATATTTCTCTGTGCCCCAGGGAGAGTTCACTTTTGACTAACGAGCGTTAACTGCTCTTCCACTCTGCAGAAATGAGAGAGAAGTGCGTTTGTTCTCCCTGTGATGCAGGGCACGCTGCACTGATAGCTCCATAGGAAATCAATTACGAAAGCATTTAGAGGATGGGGTTGAATTCCTAGTTCAGACCCGATGGCACTGCTGTGAAGTAACACTAGGTCTAAGAGCAAGTCCAGGAACCACCAGTTAATGTCAGCACTTTCTATTCCGGGTTGAAGTGGAATTTCTGTCAATTCTATACCTTTGGCAATAGTTTATAGAAAAATGTGGTGGAGTTACAAATGTTTGTTCCAGAACTATTTTATCTAAATTAAACATGTAGGATTTTCTCAAATAGTATTTTAAAATGAACTCCAATAGCAGCAACTGTAAGCGTGTAATAATGGTATTGCATTGAAACTGCCAACCCTTTTAAAGCCCTCATATACCTGTAGTCCACCATTATACCAAGGTCTTTCTACATATTCTTCTTGATTAGACCCCTAATCCAGAAAAGGACTGGTGTGGGTGTGTTCACACTCAAAGCGATTGACGTCTCCCTCATTCTCTTGTTATCTTTTTTTCAACCTTAAATAAGAGCTACGAGTTAGTTGCCATCCTTGCATGAAGATAAGGCACCGGCTGCATTCCATTTATAATATATATTAGCTTCACATATCCTGGTTACTCGGTGCACAACCAACGAAGCACGCACAGCTTTGTGAGTGAGGTAGGCCGGACTCCTGCATCGGGTTGTGTAGGCTCCTTGCTAAGAATACGCTGACAGATGGATTTTTATGTCTTTAGTAGGGTCTTGCGCACATATTTGGGGTCGGTAAATCTTCCTAATATTATGATTTCCTTCTCAATTGTTTACGGTTGCTTCAATATACAAAGAAGAACGCATTCTTTTCCATCAATATTCTGCGGGCCGAATGAGTAGGCCTACGAAATAAACACTAATTAGTTTCTAGTGAGCAATACATTGACATGTCAGACACTTACCAATCATCATTTGTAGGGCTGTCCCCTCTTTGGGATAGATATTTCCCCATGCATTAGATTGTTTAACCATAACTAACAGATACTGACAAATTTAGAATTGTTAACAGATTTACAGAGAAATAAATAGTCCCGTATTTTATGTTAATTACCAATTACTTTGACCTCCTGCAAAAAGCTGAATGTATTAAGTGGATTTTTCATAATAAATAATATTCCAGTCATCACAACTGGTTAAAATCTGCTATACAATACATTTCCGAATACATTAGTGTCAATATGATTCATAGATGAGTAAGTAGACATCCTGCTCTGTCCTGATGGCTGGCATCATCCATCATTCAGTAGGATTATTTTTTAAACTGTGACGGCTCAAACTTATGAGCACAGCATCTCACACTTAGTATATAGTGGTCTTCCCATGCACGTTGTAGTGCAACTCATTTGGATACTTCTTGTCCGCATCACGTGCCACCCCAAAATGCAGTCAAATAATGGAGGCGGACCTCCACTGAAATGCGGTTTTCTGTAGGATGACGCGTCTGTCCTCCCTGCTTCTCGTAGTTGTGGAGATGCTCCAGTCGCTCCACTCCCTGCAGCAGGAGAACCAGCGCCTCCAGGACCAGATCCTCAGCCTGACGGCGAAGAAAGAGCGGCTGCAGCTGCTCAACACGGATCTGGCCGTGTCTTTCCCTCCACACTTTCACTCCGCCCACGGCCCCATGCACACCTCTGCCCAGATCAACTTCCTGTCATCCTCCCAAGGTCAGATTCTTTATCTCCTCTCCCCACTTTCATATCAAAACCTTAGGACACACACTATTACTATGATGTCAGGTAGTACACTCTACTATTCTCCTTCCTCCCCTCAAAACAGTCACCTGTATGTAGCATTTTTAAACATCACTGTATTAAGGCCGGGGGGGGGGGGGGGGTGTGACAAATATACGACGCAAAAATGCAAAGTACTCTCCCCTGAATATTTTGCATCAAAACTATTCATTCCGGCAGCGATGCAAATTTGCAAATAGTTGCAACACTTGTTCAGTAAAATGTCCAGACACTGGTGGTGGCTGATGAAGCTGATGAAAAGAGACAGCAGCCGGATGATAGGCTAACGATGTAATTGCGTCGTCGTGCTATTGGATAAAGGAGACCAGCTCATCAGAACAGCTGATATCACGATTGACAGCCCCAAACAATGACGGCAAGGGAATTATGAGTGAACATGCGTGAGAGGAGTGAATGGCAGATGTATGAGAAATAAACTTTCCTTCCACTGACACAAACAACTGACTGTTAACGTCCGCACTGGAAATCGGCACGTTTTCTGATTTTAATAACTAAAGCAATGTCCCGCAATCCCATAAATCAATGCAGCAGATTTCCCATGAAATCATGCCTGGCAGCACAAAAACAACGCATGTTGTCAAATGCAGTGTAGAGGACACAGAAATGATTCAAATAAAAGATGTTGTGATTACTTGTTGATGTGGAAATGTGATATGTAAGGAATTTAAACATCAATTTAAAAAAAAGCAATTTGTAGTTTTCACCCTGTCTTTGTGCCTCTCTTTTCCTTAGACCCCCTGAGCACCAATAAGAGTCCCCTGTCCAAAAGCTGCTTCCTGAATGACACCTCCTTTATTACCTCGTCTGAGGTGAGAACCTGTAGACCCTTTCTTACCTTGAACACACCAGACAAAACTGTACTGAATAGTTCCAAGCCTCAATCATAACATTGGTCTTTAATTTTAAATCCAGCTCAGCTTTTTTTTGCATGTCTATTTATTCTGTTTAAATCTGGCATCTCTGCACAGTTGAAAATAAAGATCAGGCTACACTAATATCATTAGTATTATACTGTTTCTGACTTGTGTGATCGAAATATTTCCAATACCTACAGAGTGCTGTAAAAATGCATTTAAAAAAGATAAATGTAATCATTTCCAAAATTCACATGTTTTTAATCGAACAAAATATTCTGCTAAAATCCATATTTGTTGACATTTAGCCTTTCATAAACAATGCTCTCCTTCTCGATGCACGCACCTGTATTAACGGGACAATCTAGCAGCAATCTAAGAGCGCCATAAATTATATTTTCATAACCACAATAACACAAACACTATCGTTTCCCTTCGATGACGTCATAAGATAGGACGACAGCCATTCAAAGCTTCATTTGAAAACCGCAATAGAAGCTTTGCAGCGGCACTGAATTCACATCAAAAGCAAAAGCTCAGAGCTAAATTTCTACAACGCTTTTTCTTGTGCTTGTTTCAGGAGCTCCACTCTGGCAGTCCGTCCCGCAGTAGCTCCTCCCTCTCCTTCCAAAGTACTCCTCCTCCTCAGCAGAGCCCCGCCTCCTTCGGCCAGCCCCTGCTGAACGGCCTGAGTCGAGGTTTGAGCGATGGCTCGGGGCCCATCGGTCAGGCTGTGGGCGGGTTCATGTCGTCCCTGGCAGGAAGTCCTCAGCTGAATATGAACGGCGTGCTGGGCAGTCTGAACGGCGTGATCCAGTCTCCTGCGCAGAACGCCCCTCAGCCCACACTCCCCGCTTTGCGCCCCCAGCCTCCACCGCTCAACCCCCAGGCACTGGCACAGGGCTTTCAGCTGCCCAAGAGTGTGAGCCCGTATGTACCAAGTCTGTCTTTAAATCAGCCGAGGGAGAAATCCACTTTGAAATCCATTCTTGTTTTGTTTCAAGGCGTTGACATTATGTCCGGGATAAGTAATGTAATTGTTTGGACTGATCGGTGTTGCATCGTGTGGTGTGTAATGTGGCCGCGTGTCGTTGCTTGTGTTTCAGGTCTTCTCTCCTGACAGAGCAGCAGAAGCAGCTTCTTCTCGAGCAGCAGCAGCAGCAGCAACAGCAGCAGCTCCAGCAGTTCCTCACCTCACAGAACTTCACGCCTGTAATGATTCACACTTTGTCATATTCTCACCAGTTTTTTTTCACAATGTACATTTTCTCATAGAATCTCCAAGACAATGGCCGTAGGCAGATTTTGTTACTTTTGGACAGAGGCTAGAGGTTTCCTCCTCTTTGCAGTCTTTTTGCTACGCTAAGCGAACTGTATGCTGGCTCTAGCTTCATATTTAATATACAGACTTGAGAGCAATACTGATCTTCTCAAAATGTATAGTCAAACATGTGACACTAATTATAAGAAGCACGATGCTTAAATATGAACTATACAAAAGGGTAAGATGTGAAATATTGTCAATTCATAGCAATTACATTTTAGGATTAATATTGGGGTAACAGTGTCTCCAGTAGTTCGAGGCTGACTAGCTGCTGATGTTATGAGTCACTGTGTGAACAACAGGAAACTAGCCACCATGAGTGTTCCTATTTGACTTGCAAACTGGTAAATGTCTGGTAGAGTTTGGAGCCAATCAGACACTGTGGACATCTGGTAAACTGCTTCTTTCAAGACACCAGTGAACTGCACTTTTCTACTTTTCACTATACAAGTGTTGTATATAAACGTTCGTGGATGACCCAATGAAAGTTGCACTTGTTCAGCGGCTTTGGACCAGTTTTTTTGTAGGTTTTGTAATATTTTGGGGAGATGAAAACACTTGAAATGCTGCTTTTTAGTAAACAAGATTACTAAAGTTTACAGATGGATTAATGTGAATTAATGTTAACGTTAAAACCTTCCCCAGGGTTCACGAATGTCCCATAAACTAGTCTGTTTTCTCCACCTCCATCCACCAGGAGCAGCAGGCGATGGTGTGCCAGATGCTGCAGCAGCAGAGACAGAGGGAGCTGCAGCGCCTCACGCTGACGGGAGCGCTCGCCTCCACCCCAAACTCACCCATGATCACCCAGTCACCCAACCTGCTGTCCTCCGCTACAGCCTCACCACTACAGGGCGGCCAGGGAGGCAGCCTGTTTGGCCTGCAGGACAATGCACTTCACAAGCCCGGGGTGAGTAGTACTGCAGGACTTCTAATTGTGATCCAATTCTATTAAAAGTGTTTGAAATTGAAGAACCATTGTGTGATTGTACTTTCAGGCTGCGGGGGAGAAAGGTGGAGACAAGAATGGGTGACGTTTCTTGATTTCACAGGAGCAGCTCAAATGAAGATTATGGGGCATCACAGCCCGCTTGAAGAACTAAGGTCAACTTACATGACTTCTGAAACGTGTTTCCTTCTCTGTCATCTTTATCTTCCGCCCTCTTTTATGAATGTATAACAGGATGGACTTAAACGTCAAAGGTGAAGTTTTTCGTATTTTGAAATTCTTTATATCAGAGGTTCTTCTCATAGGTTTTTTTTTTTGTGTAGGCAGCTTTCAGAGAGCATGAATACAGTGGTCTCTTCTTAAATTGCACTAATTTGTTAACTAGACCAATGGGGCTGCTTATGAAAGCAGAGCCAGAGTTCCTGCTCATCCCTGCAGGTGCTGTGGAGGCTTTTGGGTTGAAGTGTGAACTCGAGGCCAGAGCGCCTGACTTTCCTGACTTCTCAAGCACTGACCCGACCGTTCGTGGTTTCCCACCGTGGCTCGAGCCAGAGTTTCCGTTCTGTCCGTGAGAATCACAGACGTCTGGCACTTCTTGCAACCTCCACTGTCTTCCTTGATATTGTGTCTTCCCTTTGTGTTCACCCCGACCCCAAATCTTCATCCAGATCTTCTATATGTCGCAGCCTCTCGCAGGCACTTATTATGTAAAGGATAAATGTACTGTCATTTCTGATGTATGGTTAGTGGCATTTCAACATTAAGCTAGTTATTACCTCAGATGTTTCTGCCGCCCATTTTCCATTGTTAAAATTTTGTGCTGAGTCATTGCCGCAATAGCCTTCACTGGATATAAATGCCCACCAAAAATCTTGATGTTAACTCAAAGGTATTGACCCATGTAAATGTAAAAATGGCACTAAGCCCACGTGTCCAAAATGGCGCTGTGGTCCACTAGAGACTGGCCTCAACAAGAATGTTGAGCACCAGATTTTTATTCAAAACCACCTAAAGATTTTTATATCTTCCCAGTTGCTATCGAGATTAAGCAGACAAAACCAAACATTTGGAAATTGTAAGTAAAGAAATTACTTTTTTTTTTTCGTAAAACAAGTGTGCACTTTGCATGTTAGTAGCTAACAAAGCAAATTAGCCATCAACACAGTACCTTTATGAAGGACGCTCGGTACTTACTAGGCCACCAGGGACTCGCAGGTTTTTGATTTATGTGAATATTTTTGCACTCTTCCTCCTCCTGAAGTGTCAGTTTGTTACGTTACTTCCATACATGTATATTCCTTTCATGTTCACCAACTAGTTGTTCTTTTAGCAATACTGGATAGATAATGCCTTAATGATGCTAGATTTACAGAGAAAACCATGAGCCCAAAGGCTTATACTCTCTCGTCGTCTTTCTTCTATAGTGTTTTTTTATCTTGGGGTACAAAGGAGAGGTATATTAGTAAACTGAAAAGCACTCTTCCTAAAAACCCATTTATACTTTTGATAGCTAACCGATGATTTCAAAAGTTGAAATGTGTGAATAACCGTATAGTGGTAACTGAAGTGTCAAAAATCATTTTCTATTGTAATGTTTGTGTTCAGATGCAATGTTCTTTCGTTGTTTGTGCTTCAGAGAACTGAGAAACAAGGACTTGAGGAGAATCTTGACAGTATAGCCCGCACAGCGGTGTCATAGGAGACGGCTGGGGACGGCCAAGATGTAAACTGTTATTAAAGTGCTGTCGCAGCGGTGTGTGTGATGCATAGTGTAGCTGTTATCAGGCGGTGAATTGCCGGTGTCGTTACTGTTGACCTTCAAATGCAGGGCCGTTTGAGCCCATTTCATAACTTAAGCAAATGTAGAGATAAGCGTGTCTTTCCTTTCACTTCACTTTATCATACGAGGCCTCTGTTTGGCTCAGTTTTACGAACAAAGGCTACTCGCAAAGTAAGGGATTGTTTTATTTTATTTTCTCCTGTGTTTCTCACTTGTTTGCAATCTTGAACATGCTCTCCCTTACATGTGATATCTTGAGTGCTAGATTATTTTGTTAGCAGCTAATGTAGACGTCATAAAGGAACTTCTAGCAGCTCACTAGTCTGTGATAAATACTGTAGCAATGACAAAAGGAGAATGTTGATTCTGTTGATAAAGACATGAGCCAACGCGTTGACATGACTCCAAGTGGGAGGTCTGCAATTGACCAAGTATGTCCTTATGGTTCACCTCTCAGTTGAGGCAAAGTCCAGACACACGACGTCCAAGAGTTTGACTGAAGAAGTGGTGTGAAGGATTTCTGAAGCGGTTTCTTTCTCATGTTGCACTGGGGCGCTTTGGGCCCATTTGTAAATCGTTTTTAGTACTTTTTCAATTTTGTTGGAATAAGAGTTGTATACTTTTAATATGTTTGTGTAAAAACACATTCATTCTTTTAAGCTTTGAAGTTTGGGTAACCAAGATAATCCGTGTTCTGAATGTCGTACTGTGTATCTTTTATGTATTCTAACATTTAAGCACCTGGCTCTGAACGAGGTTTGATGGAGAGCGAGTTACCTATTGGGATATTGAATTGCATGAAATGCAGTGACGTCTCTCAGATGTGTTGCTAAATACCAAGTAATAACTATGCATAATTTTGAATGCATTGTTCCCTGAAAAAAAAAAAAAAAAGAAATTAACTGCAATGAGCACTGAATTTTGAAAAAAGGACAAGCATGTTGTCATTGTACAGTGTATTTGTTTGAGAGAATTGATCAAAACAAATTTGACATTATTCAGATTAAAAGCCCTGTAAAGTATTTTGATATTTTTGTGTGTAAAATTAAAAGGATGGATTAAGACGACTTTTTTTGTCAATAAATGTATTTTACTGAGTTGTTTTACATGTTCTCTCTGGTGTTGAATGACTTACCTGTTGTATTAGTTTGTGTACTTCAGTAGAGAGGAAAGAGGAAATTAATTCATACCTTTTAGTTACCAATATTAGAAGAAAATACTCTATGTTACAGCAGTTTAAGTTAAGCAGGTATTTCTTCTTAACAGTTCTGATAAGCGAATTATACCTTTAAATGTAATGAATGGAAGAGGGGTGAGGTAGAAATTATGAAGGAGTGGCTTCAGCACGCGAACTAATTGCAGCCAACCAAGAGGCAGAAGCCATGTTGTAACTTCTCACTGAAGTCCGTCCAAGTTTTGTGAGGCAGCTTTTTTGTTAAATCCTGCGGTTTTGACAGGAGTTCAGTATATTACGATTTTGTCACGTGAACTTGAAATGAACACGAGCAGCTTTCTTGTCGCAGTACGGAGAGGATGGACGCACACAAGACGACTTGTTTCCTCGTCGATGGTGAGCGATCATTGTCTAATGTTACAAACTGAAAGTCTCACTATATGCTTTGCTTATTAGCTGTTAGTGGGTCACTTTCCTATAATATTTACTGATGATATGTAGCGGAGTATTTCAGAGTGCTCAGTCACGACAAGAAATCGAATGTAGACTACCTTTCCTTTTTAATGTAAACACAAAACACGACACCTACTGGTTAAACATTGAGCTGTCCAAGAACTGTATTCTGAAAATATATATTTATTTATATATATTATATATATACATTTATTTATATATATATATATATATATACATTTATTTATATATATATATATATACACATTTATTTTTATATATATATATATACATTTATTTATATTTATATATATATATACATTTATTTATATTTATATATATATATACATTTATTTATATATATATACATTTATTTATATATATATATACATTATTTATATTTATATATATATACATTTATTTATATATATATACATTTATTTATATTTATATATATACATTTATTTATATACATTTATATATATATACATTTATTTATATATATATATATACATTTATTTATATAAATATATGCTCACAAATATGTCTCTGTAGTGAGTACGCAGTTCTCTGTGCTGCGTCACGTGTTCTGATGATTCATTCTGTCTGCAGGTTCATCGTTGCCTGCAGTCCACGCAGCCTGTCGCTGCAGCCCGGCTGCCCTACAGAGTGAAGGTGTCTGCTGGGAAACGTTACTCCTGG
The DNA here is from genome assembly GCA_032191485.1 of Leptoclinus maculatus. Classification (NCBI taxonomy): domain Eukaryota; kingdom Metazoa; phylum Chordata; class Actinopteri; order Perciformes; family Stichaeidae; genus Leptoclinus; species Leptoclinus maculatus. The sequence continues at coordinate 4,464,642 of JAVDOI010000009.1, forward strand.
TGTGCTTGTGGACACAGTAAGAAACAGGTGAGTAAGAATGGCGTCTCATAAGGGTTCAACTTTCAGAAGCACCTGGGCTAAAAGCAGGAAGCCGGTCATGTAGCGTCACAGCTCATTTACTGCTGTCTGTGTCGTGTTTACATTCCCACCAGTTTGAAAGAGGCCTTCTGTGAGGCAGTTTGCTGGTGGAGACTTAAATTTCCTCTTTTGACTGACAACAATAAAACGATAAACATCACAAACTGATAGCTGAGGTCATTTTTTTACATTTTCACACTTCATACATCACTTCAAACTAGTCTGATGTGTCCAGTAATGTAAAGTAGAGGGCCTAACTAATTAACTTCATTAATATATATATATATATATATATATTTATTAGGCAATTGTTATCTCTTCTCAGATAGAGATAACGGTTTGGATTTTAGTGACCATTTGACTTCATTACCTAGAAATCCTGGTTAATATAACTCATAAGATCAGTATGAACAGCCAACAGGGTTGTATGTTGTTTGTTTTTTCATGACAGATTTTGGACTTGTCATAGCATGAAAAGCACAGGTGTAACCACTCACGTTTGGAGAAACGGACAGGAGTACCAGCACGGGATCGAAGCAATGTACTGCCATGGACAACATATTTTAGCCACCTAATAAAAGTGTACACTAGATGTAGAATACTTTCACCACTTTACGGTGCCGTCAGACAGCCTACTCTGACGGAGAACTGAAGCAGTCATCTACGCTCCTGTCAAATTGACAAAAGCAGTAATTTAACCACACAGGTGGGCCTTTCTTCATGTGTCTATAATCCGTTTTGCTGCTGCCCCCGTCCTTATCAGGATGTTGCTTTGCTTCTGTGCTGCTACTCCTGTTTTCCCAAACTGGGGGCGTACTGGTCGTCATCTGCTCTAGGTAATACACCGACTATGTATAAGTAACTCATACAACCCCACTTCAAAAAAATCTGACCTATCCCTTTAAGTAGGGCCCTGTAACTGACGCACCTAAATTAGTCAACATTACAATAGAATAAAACTTCAAAATGGCCACGAGGATACTAAATGAAGTCATGACCTGAGACAGATTTTTACAGTCCTCGCACCTTTTTTCTCTTTCTGTCAGCCTTTCTGCGACGGCGCTCACAAGTCAAAAGCTCCGAGTATCTCTCCTCTACGCTTCACCCCTGACAAAGACAGGACGGTCATGCTGTGTGCCTGTAAGCAAACCAAAGGCGCACCATACTGTGACGGCTCACACTTCAAGGTCATCTTCCAGGATTTAGTGAAGTCGATGAAAGGCGTCTTTAAATGAACAGCATTCAGAATGTCTGCCCTGGGAGCTCAAAGGGCAGTAAATGTAAGATAAATAGTGTAATGTTGTCCTCTTCATACTTGTCAGACTGATATTTTTGTCTGTATGAATTACATTGTTTTTTTTAATATATGATTTGAACACAATGTTGTATACCCATTAAAACATGCCTGAAAGAAACAAATGTGTTGTGACGATGACATGCATAAAGTTGTGTGCAAACATTTGGGCACCCTCCCTAAGAATGCTTATTTAATTAAGTGCTTTAAGTCTAAAGTATCCAGCTGCAGCGGCTGTTTGGTCTGGTGTTCAAATAGGTTATTTATCACATAGGTTCCTCTGAATAGTTGTCCAAGGATGTCAGAATCAAGATAGTTCACTTCCACCAACAAGCAGAAGGCTACAAAAAACATTTCAAACTACCTATTTCAACTGTCTGAAACAATATCAGACAACTGGATAACTGGAACAGTTGAAGTCAGGGCAAGTTGTGGAAGACCAACAAAGATGTCAGGGCAACACAGGTTAATGAGAACGTATCTGTTATGCCAATTGTGGGTTGTGTTCATTCAAGGTTAATTTATTGTCATGGTACATAAGAAAAATGCAGACACACACAAAGCTGTAGCTGGGTGGGTATTGTCTTTTACTATATACTTTTAATAACGGAATTTTAAGGTCATATGTTCGAGAGTTTCTCTATTTTATTCTCTTAAATGTGTTTAATTACAGTATTTGTATTGTGTTGTAATTTGTCACATTTCTGGACACTATCTAAATAATATTGGTACATGCCCCTCAAATATAAAATGTAAACTGCACTACAGGTTCCCAAATGTCAAGAGACAAATAAGTACTGAGGGAATTACCTCTGTGTTGTGGTTTTCAACAGTAGCTCGTGCAGGTCCTGCAGTGTTTTTTGACTATACATCAATTCAGTTCAACCTGCGGGTGACCGATATCCGCCTCAGGATTAGTTCAGTTTCGGACACGTGACCAGACAGGAAGTGATTCCTCCAATCACCGTGGTCCGTTTTTCGTCTGTCATATTTAGCACTATTCCCAAAGAATTTACATTGATAATCCTTTTCTGTTTATCAGAGTTTTGTTTTCGACCAGTTTTTTTTAACCTTTTCTATTTCCTGTAGTAATTGTGACTTTACGTCCACGGTTGTTTTAACTGCGCGCTACTCTGAGCAGCTGAGGTTGACATGAAGTAACTGTCATTGGAAACATGAACACGTTGGTGACCAAATTAGACTACAAATGGATAAGTTTAACCCTGCGACAACCTTGGAAAACAGCTATGGTCGGTTCCAAGGTAAATTAACCACTAATATTTGCCCTTGCCTTTGTAAATAGGATATTTTGGGGCTAACGCTTCTGCAGTAACGTTCGCTGGGTTGTGTCTTGTATTGTGTTTACCTAACGTTACTTGTTATTTGTAGACCTGGGTACAATTTTGAGTCACTTAATTGGTACCTGAGACTTAATTTCTACCACAACAAATTTCAGATAAAAACACTGTACCTTCCCCTCTTTTATTAATATTTTCTGACTGATAGTTTCATAATATAATATATAAAACGCAACACTCATAATAGTGCCACCCACCTTGTAACATCTAAGCACTGCACAGCTGTTTGTAATCAGAGCCTGATTAGACAAAACAGACCAGAGAGTCTGTACATGCCCACATAGTCCTGAGAAGAGGTCTAATCAGGCAAGATAAGTGATGGTATGGAAGGGCTTTGATGCTTAACTCATTATTAAACTTTGACCATTACTCACAAAGAGTTAATATGTATTTACTTTAACCAACTTTTACAATGCAGGACATGTCGTTTAAGTGTAGTATTTGCACCCTACAGCATTACTACGTATCTTTAAACACAACTGAGTACTCTTATGTTCCTCTGTCCACAGGTCCAGCTCTCCACACTTCCTCCAGAACCTGTCGTCCCCTCTAAGAAGCCTTTCAAGGTGGCGCTAGTTGGTGGAAAGCGTTACTCGTGGTGCACCTGTGGACACAGCAAGAATCAGGTAAAACCACCCTTTGACTCTATGTTGCATGGCTCCTGTCTAAAGTCCTGTATATTCCCCTGATCACATCTTTTGTCTTTCAGCCTTTCTGCGACGGAGCCCACAAGACCAAAGCCCAAGGCCTGTCCCCGCTACGCTTTGTCCCAGAGAAAGACGCCACATTTTGGTTGTGTGGTTGCAAGTATTCAAACAACCCACCTTACTGTGACGGCACGCACAAGCAGGACTTCATTGTTTCTGCCACATTACATGAACAAACAGACTCTTGAAAAGGACGCCAGAGATGAATTTGACCTGAGTATTTATGTTGCTGTTGCCCTCACATTTTTGTACATCATTACACTCTATTAAAGCAGCGCACGTAAACCAATCAAGTGCTTGAATCTTGTCTTGTCAGTATTCCTCTCTGTGCTTGGGAAGAGAGTGCCGATTGTGGTTAACACCACAGCCAACAACTTTAATTTTCCTTGCGTTGTCTTTTCTGTGGGAGAGACAATGTTGCATTAACAGGGATATGATGATGATCTGTGATATAATAGAGGTTTGTGTACCGAGAGAGAGACTTTACCATACGGTTTATACTGAGGTGGCTATGAGGTCTTCCTTCTGTTAAGCCATTGTGGGCTATGTTGCATATACACGGTACTTGAAGTCCATATAAAAAGGATGTTAAAGAGGGGTTTACTAGTAGTATGGCTAAGATTTTGAAGATCTATAGAATGGTTTTCTGTGTAGAAATTGTACACTGTGAAGTGTGTTCATAAAGGAATGTGTAATTTCATCCTGTAATCAGTGGGATAGTGTGAAACATCAGTCAGGGCCAGAGAGTGAGCTTCTTCTCTATAAAATGCCCCTTTCTCTTCCTGTTTAACTTACTTTGTTCATTTAAATTAAGAAATAAACAGTCACTTGAGTTGCTAGTTGGGTTGACTTGTCTGCTATCAAATAAAACCAAACTTAAAATAAAAACTTTCCTCTACACAGAGCCTTAATATTGAGAATGTGATATACTGCATGTAGAAACGTTTTGGTAACAAATAGAGAAGACACTCTTCAACTGTATGTATCATCCAGCAGGTGGCTGTGCTTGTGACCTACTGACATTTTGCTGTACATGCACACAGAAGATCTGCTAAAATCATGTGTTCAGATTCAGAACAGGCCGCTTGAGTAAAACTTAAATGTTTGTGGTTTCACCCTGTCTTTCATCTCCAACAACTGTTTCAAACTCATCCTGGTAGGCAGGGGGTTTGGCCTTTTATGGATCACATGACTTTCATCATGCGTGTGTTCACTCTATTGCACACACAAGTTATCTCCCTGTGAGAAACCACAGAAAATAAGCTGTTATCAAATGTCAAGCAAAGCTTTTTTTTTTTTTATAAGCTCCATTCTTGCAACATGCTTTACAACCGATCACATTCAGGGAGTCATAAACAGGACAGTCAGGTCAGAAAAACCTAGTAAGTAAACATTTTTATTGACCTAAAACATGCACATATGGCTGATAAAAAAAGTATCATTTTTTGTTGAAAAGAAACAAAAGGAATGTTGAAATTTATGGAACTACAACATACATGGCCAAATATTCAAATCCCTTTTGAGCTCTTCGACTGCCATGAGAGAAAGAACATAGTCTGCTGACAAACCTCTTCTTATGAGCGTGGTAGTGCTTGGAACTTTGTAAATATAAATTCCTTCTCCTGTTGGAAAATACCTCGACAAAGTGCATCAACAGTTTAATGTAATGTACCTGTGTTACCTGATGAGCAGTTGCTTATAATGGACACTTACACGGCAGTTATTAACACGACTGTTTTTCTCTTTACATCCAACTCCCGCAGTGATGAGCACCGCAATGCCTTTTTAGCATTTTGTCCCAAGTGTTACGGAGCCAAATCAATGTTGACGCAACTACAGTATGGAAATGAAACGGACCCACTGCATATACAATACAAAACGATTACAATATCTTGTATAAAAGATAAGTTTATACATATGTATGCACACATGCTCACATTTGATACATACTGTACAGTTTGTATGTGTGCACTGTTCTAGTCTAACACACATAAACACACACACGCACGCACGTACATACATACAAGTGTCTATTTGGCTGCACTTTTCAGTCTTTCCTGTTGAAAGATTAAAACAGTAATCTGCTTCCTGTTTTGTCCAGAAGACTCGAGCTTGTCTTTTCTCTCTACTTGGAGAGAAAGAAGGGAGCAATTCAAACACTGTCCTCCCTCGCTGCCCCGTATACACGTTAGGTCGTCGGAGGCAAACCGCTTTTGTCGCCTCCCCTCGCCTCCTCTTTGCCAGCCCCAGAGCTCGTGCCGTTGACAGTCACCTTCCGAGCGCTGGCGCCCTGTTTGGAGGCCAGAGTGTGTCGCTGAGTGTTGTTGGTCACAGTGGTACCGTTGGAGCTTTGGATGGCGGGAGAGACGTTGTGGGACGCGGGGCTGGATTGTGAGGAGGCTCGGGGCGGCTGGGCTGCAGCGGGACTGTGGACCTTGTCACTCTGGGAGTCGCTCTCGGACGTCGGGCTGGTGTTGACGCCGTCGGAGTGGCCCTGGGCGGCAGACTGGGGTGGCCTCCTGCGCTTCCGGGTGGGTTTGACGAGATACTGCAGGGGGATGGGTCCAGTCTGCACAGAGGTACACACATCGTTAGGACTGAGGATAGGAGCTCAGGTTTTATTAGTCATCAATAACATCTATAAACATAAAATGCCTCAGTAAATACCCCAAACGGGAATTTTGAAGCGTTTTCGGTTGCAAATAAGACGACAAAACTTCATCACGCTGAATACTAGTCCGCCTTTAGCTTCGTGGTGGTGTCGTGAAGTCATGCGACGTGTTGTAGTTCGTTTCTGGGGTAACGTTATACTAAAAATCATAAAAGTGGCGTTCATTTGTGAAGATTATTTTGTCGAACAAAATATTTAAGTGTCATAAACGTTTGTTTGCCAGAGAGATTATTTTACAGAAAAAAAGAAATGAGCCCGAGTGCTGCACTGGGTGACATGATCCTTCATTAACATAAACATGGCCACCGCAGTTTGTTTGGACTCAATCCCACAAACGCTGTCCTGCTGCCCAAACAAAACACGCCACCTTGTTTTAGGAAATTACTCAGCCTTTCCTTTCATATATATAAAATATAGTTTGACCAGTTATCAAAGAATCACATATTCAATAAACAATGATTGGGCCTGGTCTGAGAGCCACAGAGAGGGTTGGATGGGAAGGTCGGAGTGTATTTTTGGTCATTTCATGGGATTTGTTGACAATAACAAAAACGTACCACCAGCCTCATCCTTTAACATACACGTGTCTACATATCACAGTTACAAGCTAGGAGCACGTCCACATAAAAAGGACGTTTATAGCAAATGGTCAAAGAATGATCATGCCATGGCAGCAGATACATCGACTTTAAACATTGACAATAACAGCAGAAATGGAAAAAAGCAAAACTTACACTAAAAATGATTTGTTTTCAACAATGTCAGGAAGGAACAAACTTGTGTTTTTAACCCATTGAGCCAAATGTTTTTGGAGTATCTCCCTCTAAAACCAAAGACTTCCTTCCATCCATCCATCCATGAACAGCTCCCATTGGCTGCCCGTTACATAATCAATTCAATAAGAACATATAGATTGCGCAAGAAAATTGTCAGCGGTAATGTCAAGGGATGTTTAGTATTTAAACGTCCTGGAGACACTGCAAAGAGGGCAATGAAAATGAAATCATGCTAGCTGCAGGAAACACAAGAGTGACAATAGTAATACATTTGTGGTCCACAGTGAAAAAGTATGAAAGCTGCCACTCACTCGTCTCCACTCGTAAAAGTAGGCAATATCCATTAGTGTGTAGTAGTCCTTCAAGGGCTCATCTCCATACAACACCTCCACCTGGAACACACATTTTAAAAACCACTTAACACAGTGTGACCAGCAGGAAAACAGCCATCTGCCAGGTCTTCATTTTAAAACGTTTGGATTTCTTCATTTGGAAGTTTAGATCTACTCTACAATACAACACAAAGCCTCCATTGAAATCATCATCAACACGGTGCACATAACGGGGCTGTTATCCCGGCTTAACTCAAACTAGTGCAATGCCCGTTCAAGGCAAACTTTTGTTCCACTGGCCTTAATTACGTTGGCATAAAAGTTGAAAGGTTAAGTTTTGTGTTTCTACCTCAAGATAACTGGCACTGCGTACCTTGAGTACCCCGTTATTTGAACAGAGGTGTGCCTTATGTGGTCAGCATGCAATAACATCAGCCTCATTTACGGGTAAGCAGCAGAAGAACATCTCAGATTATTTTCAGGAACCTGGCGGGCGAGCTGTTTTTTGTCCAGTGCCAATGTTCTTGTAATGTATTCAATACAGTTTGTGAACACAAGTCAAATCACCCGCAAAAGCATTGGTGTACGTTTTTTTAAACCGTAAACAAGTCGTGGATTCAAACACGACATCAGCAGAGCCTTGCGATTGGCTCGCTGCGCGGGAAAGCATCTTTCGTCAAGACGGACGTAAACCCTCATCCCCGCAATGTTACTGCGGTCATTCGAAACATAGTCGTACCAGCATTTTCATTAGTCTATAGGTGTGCCTGTTTTAGACCTTTGTCGCTTTGACGTGCTGCAGCAAGAAAAGCACAGTTGTATTTAATAAAGCAATAACACCGATTCAGTTCCAGGGCTCTGCTATTGTGAATGCGGTCTCACTGGGACACTTCATGGAACAGCACCATCATTGTTAGTCACTCCTGTGCTTTTTCTGCTATGACCCATCAAAATCTATACCGTGAAATATTTAAAAGCAATAATAATAATAGTTTTTTTTGCAGGTCAATGGTAGTGGAACATGCTGTACAACAATGACGTATCATCACCTCACAAAGTTGTTACGGTGACAGATATGATGCAAAATTAGCATTCATTTTGAAGAAGTCCAATGTTTACCCGTTAGCTCTGGTTTAGTCTCTACGAACTCCTGAGAAAAATATCTGGCTCTTTAGCTGCCAAGCGCTCCACTGTGTTCACCAGCTAGTAGCTAACTTTGTCCTCCGTACGATGCAGGGAAGGTTGTGCTTAATACGTCTATCAGAGCTTTTTTTTCGCTAAAAACAGCTGCTGCGGCTGAAAACAAGGGGAGAGCAGTGAAAGCGAACCAAAACAGTGACGTTTTGGGCTGAAATTGGTGCCGCTTTAATGATTTTGCAGAGATTCGGTCTCTTTAAAAGCATGCGACCGAATTCGACCCACCTTTGTTACAGTGTTAACGACTGTGATCACATTACTTCAGAGTTAAAATTCATTTTACACGAGGCAATTCTATTATTGTGTCGAAACCCCCTGAAATTTGCCACACAGAATCGATACAGCGAGAGTCGCCGTGTAAGTGTCCACTTACCCGATAGTTGTTGGGAATATCCATCTTGCTTCGGAGGAACTTTGCCAAGTGCATGACGGACATGGCTGCTGGGCACTGGAGGAAGCGTTTACCATTGGACTGAGAACAAAGACGAGAGCAGAGAAGAAAACCACATTAAACATGAAGAGTGTAGGCTTCAACTACTGCTTTAACCAACTCAAAAAAAAAAAATCAGGCTTTACCTTGTCTCCTTCCAACTCTGAATGCTGCCGCTCATTATTTCTGCAGGGGAATTTTAAATACAAAGAAAAGGTGTTACATATTAAATCAGCAATTCTTTCCACACAGAGAGAAAACCAAATTCAGAGAGAGACATACAGCAGGTGTGAATGGAATCGTTTTCACACAGGTGTTATTCCCCTCTTATGTCACTTATATCTTAGTTGTATATTTAGTTATTCTCTATTGTTTGCTGTAGTTAAATTGCATTGTTTTTAAATCCGTCTAAGATTCCACACTGCTGTTTTTTTTGTAAAAAAAACTGAGAAATGATGGACTCACTTGTTCCTCTCGTAGAACTGTATGGACAGACTGATGATTTCATCCTCTGCGATGTTAAACGTCTCCACCACTTCGCCCGGCTCCAGCACACGATTCTCTGCGTAGAAGTCCCGCCTCCGTTTCATCTCATCTGGGTTCAGAAATACACGTGTCCATTGGCAAAGAAATGCACCATAAAAAAAAAAAAGACGGTAACTTATGACCAAGAGCTGGCTTCGAGAAACACCGTCTTACCTTTGAATAACCCCGGTACGAGCTTATAAACAATATCTTGTAGAGTTTTGTCTGCCCTGGAAAAGGAAAAAGAAATCCCTGTTTATAAGCATGATACTCCTTGCAGTCAGATGTATTTTCATAAAATACCCTTCATAAACCATCAAAACTTACCTGATGCTGAGCTGTGGACATGTCTTGTGGACCTGAACGTCACATCGAGGGCAGAACTTATTTGTCTCCAGGAAGGCAACGATGCAAGTTTTACAAACTGTACAGAGAGAGAGAGAGAAAGGACACAGACGCATTATAAAACATTGCTCTGTACATTAATGTACATGGAGTGGACTCAGTATCATGGGCACTTTCAATTCAATGTAAAACGTTAATACAAAACTACTGTTGATTCTACATCAGAGGAGACTCTCCATCTCATACACAGTGCCAACATAAAATGTGAATTGTTTCACATGCGGTACATTATTATTGTGCACACAGATGTTCCCTGAAGTAGACTCCTTATAGGCCGAGATTCCAAAAATGAACAATAAGGTGGAGTCACAGTGCGTGTGACTCAACATCACCTCCTCACTAGCAGGAGCTCCGTTAGATGTGCATACAGCCGTACGGTCTGTGCTAATGTCATGCTGGGGGTTAATGAACACAATATGCATGCACGCAATGCTTTCACTGTGAGGGACTTACAGGAGTGCAGGCACTCTACAATGGTTGTAGCATCAATTAAGTAACCAGCGCACAGTGGGCATGTGAGGTGAGGATTCAGATCTGTGATTTTAATCCGGTTGGGCTGCATTTTATCCATCTGGACAGATCTGCGGTGGGAAACAAACAACAACGTGAGAGGTTCTGGTTACACGGTGGGGCACAGGAGCCTATGTGAATGTGCTTGTTATGAACAATTAGAGCTTTCCCCATATGCTCAATGAGTGGCTGCCACAGTGCTCCCCTCAGACAATGTCTGCAGCTCGTCCTTGGGACAGCAGGTTGTGAAACCACAACAAAGAGAGCTCGTGGCCAACGAAATACAACTGCGATGACATGTTGTAGCGACGAATAACGTGTGGAGAGCAGGGAGTCGTGCAGCTAAATGCGGGCTGTGTGCTGGTACACAGCAGCCGACTACTGAATCGCCCCTGTAGTGGCCTCATCTTGTGCATCAGCTCTGCCCCTCGACCAGCGGACCAACAAAGAGCGTTTCCATTTCTCCCGGAGCTCCGCCGTCCGACCGGGCACCACAACCAAACACATCCAGAGGCAACACCGACACTGATGGGGGTGCAGAGCCACAGAAAATCACACTGGTACACAAAGCAGCCATCTTAAATTCACTGACAGGGCTGTATCAGGAGGCGAACAAGAGAGACTCAAAATGTGACACCGTGCACTTTGTGTGCGCCTCAGCAAACAGCGGCGCGACGTGCCCGATAAAGAGCGATCGCCGACGCTTCGTTCCTACCTGGTTAGACATAAAAGTTTCCCTCTCCTCCCAGCGAGGATCCAGGTAAATTATTTGGACTTGGACAGAATTTGCAGCAGCGCCAGAAAATGGCTTTTTTCAGCACCGTCAGAGGACTGCCCATTTTGGATCACGTGATATTATTTTGTCGCCTCGTTCACGGGGCATACTGGGTATCAGGCCCTGCTGACTTTTTACACGTCCACTCACCCTGCATGGGCCCGACATCACTATTCGTGTTTTTTTTATTGTTATTTTACCTTTGTTTATTATTTTTTATTGCAATACGTTGCACGGGAGAGGCATCAGCCACGCCCTCTGCTTGTCTAAATTCCAAATGATTTTGTCTGAGAGGCCCTGCAAGGCCTCGTGTCCCGGGGCCCGAGCTGTGGGTTGTTCCACAAAGACGTGTGGAATTTAATTGGAAATGTGCAAATCTTGCTCCAATTAAATGTTTTGTTTTTTTATTTTTTACATTTATTATAAAACATATTATTTTTATGTCATATACTAATAGAATAAATGATTGGGTAAAGCTATAAATCAATGGATAGTAATAAATTAAATAAAGAAACGATAAAAATGATTTACATGGTAAGAAAAATAATAGATTTATGCCCCTCGGAAAAGTTATAAATCCCTTATCAAATATATACATTCTGAAGAATTCTTACTATAATCCAGTGAAATACTAAATAAAATATTTTTGTATTAATTTATATCATGTATCAAATTAATGTTTATCCATTTAAATCTGAGATTGGAGATCTCCTTTTCCAGCTAACCTTGTAACCAATAAAAGCAGCACATATTTAAAGACAAAAATATAACTACAGTTTAAAAGGGCAGCCTAATACTGACTAACAATACTGTATACCAATAGATAGTCAGCATACCCTTTGGTAACATGCAGAGAACATCAAAGCTTTTGTGACAGCCCTGGGGTCAGCTTACAAAAATGAATACTGTGAGTCATGTAAACATAGTGTATTATGATCAAATCTTTCGGAATTACTGCACATTTGACAGGGAAAACACAGGGTACAGGGGTACATGGTGATTGCATGCTAGAAGCTAAGGAACAAATTAATTGCGTTGTTCCAGAATAGTTCTTTGATAATTAGGAATTGCAAGAAAAAATCGTTTCATTAAGTGAACAAGAAAAAACATGCTGCAGGGAATTTTATTCCTGTGATTTTGGATGGTTCAGACTTAAGCATGAGGTTTCCTGAGAGAAAACAAACCTATTACAACTGAATGCTTAGTGTAGTTGTATATGTATTCATGTTTTAGTACCCCAGTAATTTATTCTCTTCCATAAAGTTGTGGGACTCAAAAGTGTCAGATTTAAAAAATAATAACTGGTCAACTTTAAAGCAGCTGGAGCCAGAGATCCTGACTTGTAGTCCCAAAAATGGGCCCATCTCAAGAGACACGGATACTTCCATAATGCAACTCGTTCGTAAGGCTCACCCTGCCCTTGTCTTGTTCATGTCCCCTGTTTGGTACGCATAGTCTTTTAAATAGATTTGTAATCTCCAAGCTGAAGCTGAGATAACCCTGATGACATCATTTGGGTTTATTTTGTCAGACTTGACAGCTCCACACAAATGTAGCACTAACCATGACAAGTAAATTGAGCTTTATATATAAAATTGGTTTCATCGTATCATCAAACGGTGATTGAACCATTAGCAATAAACAGTTAGTGAAGAAAGAAGACTAATCAGACTTTACATTTATTTTCCAAAGAATCAAAAGAAAGTTTGTCACTAACACTGTTTTCTTTTCTAACTTATCAAATCACCTGCTTTAGTTTTACCCTGAAAATGTCTTGATATCATCATATTGAACCATTTGAAATTTGTGTAATTCTGCAGAATATTGCTGACAATGCAGTGCATGAGTGAACCTATATGGCCTCTATACAGTGTTGTCAGACCAGAACCTGTGGTGGGTGGCCTTGGGGAAATACATTGTGTCCTACATCTTTCTGCAACTTTCTGTGTTTCAGGGTTTTTACGTAAATATATGTCACACGTATATTTCTCATTTATTTGTATGTGACACAAATATTTGTATGTGTATGTGAGGGGTTCCTGTTAACCATCAGGTGACCTGATGAGGAATTTCAGCTAGTTTGCCAACAGTTTCAACCATGGCGACATCATTTATTGTGACCTGTTATAGTGGTGGTAAAATCTTTAACAGCTTAGATGCATGGCCCATTCTAACTACTACAGATAGAAACAGGAGATCAGCTGTTATCAATTTGTCTTCAAAGCACTCACACCTCACCTGTCAATCTTTGATCAACTCAACAGTAGGCTACTTTTATTTTTTTTAATTGAATCTCTGGTGACTTAGAATCTGACAGGTTACATGTTTCAGTGCAACAGCTGTTACAACAGGGACATTCCTACCATTGAGGATACTGGGTTCATGTCTGCTGTATTTAGTTTTATCAGGGGGGTTTTGGCATTTTAGCAACCTGGGGGAGATAAAACAACAAAATTGGTAAATAAAATCAACACTTGGTGTTTTTACAGTGATATTTAGCCGTTTTTAGACTATTTAAAGCCATTATTTCCCCACTAAAATGTATTCCTCGTGGTGTGTACAACCAGCATTCACACCCTCATCTTGATAATTGACTTGGATTAAAAATAACAGTTAAGTGAATGAATAAAATATGAAAACTCCAACCACTAACAGTTATCAGATTGGGGATTTGGACGGACTTGGTCTCGGTATTTTAGTGCTCAATCCTTGGCTATACAACCCATCTACCGTCCAGGTCCTGGTCCAGATTGAGGTGTGGGAACCCCTGTAGTTCTAGCGGCGGCCTGCTGGGCGCGCTGTTGACCGTTAAGAGCAACACAGACGCCATCTTGAGGAGACCCCGAACTGGTTGGTGACTGACAACAATCTCAGGCGCATCATGATGGGATTACGCACCAACAAGTAAAACAGCATCACATCAGTTCCGCGTTGCACGCGTTAAAGGGAAAGCAGAGGAGCTGTCCAGCGTGTGTTCACCTCTCCAGGTTTTTTATTTTTATTTTGTTTAAAGAGAGAGAGGCTGCTCTGTAGCCTGATGGCCGGCTAGCTGCTCTCTGGACTCCACCGCGGCCTGCTCGGGAGGAGGAAGGGTGGTGACGGCGCAAAATGCTCTACCGCTGACTCCCAACAAGACCCAGAGACTCGCTGCGAGTTGGACGACGAGCACGATGCACTTATAGATACTTTTTTTTTAGACGCCCTTAAACTTTTCCGAATTTTTGTGTTGTGTGTAGAGGCTGTGAACGACAGTGAGTGCCGTCTTGCGTACCCTGAATTCCCAGCCTGAGACATGTCATCCAACTGCACCAGCGCAGCGCCTGTCAGCGCTAGCAAAACCAAGACGAAAAAGAAGCATTTTATAGGACAGAAAGTGAAATTATTCCGTGCGAGTGAGCCCATTCTCAGCGTTTTAATGTGGGGTGTCAACCATACGGTAAGTGCGTCTTAAATGTCTCGTGGTCGCCAGTAAGCGGTTTGTTTATGCTGCTGTTTTGATTTAGCTAGCCTGCTAGCTTGTTAGCCAGCTGCCCTCATCTGTCAAGCCAGCTCTGATGCTCTCAGTCGACAACGTTAAATGTCTCGTTTCGTGGATATTCGCCAAGTATTTAGTAGTGTACCTTGGACAGAGACCTGCTGGCCGGCTCTGTACAGTTTGCAGCTAACTGCTGATGCCTCGATAGCTAGCAGCGGATTGCTTTGCCTGAAGCGTGCGTTTTGCAGGGGGTTTTGACGTGTGTCTGTTTTTAAGTCCCTGCAAGCTGTGGAGTGAATATCAGGTTCGGTAGGTTGTGCATTTTCACTGACAGCGTAGCGTTAACAATCTGTCACCATTTGGTGTTTTTGGAGCCAAGTCGTGAGCTGCGGTTGCTGTAGCGCAGGCATGGAGTGGGAGGGGTGTGCCACCAGTCAGGCAGCTGGAGCAGCAGGTTACACTGATTTTCAGCTCCCATAGCTGCAGACCGCAGCCTGCCCCATTGTTTAAATAAACCTGCTCCAATGCTCGGCGCATGCATCCAACTGCTGCATGTTAATTGCATCACACAATCTCCCTATAAATAGCTAGCAGTAAAAAAAAAAAAAACATATCGCATTCACTTTTGGCCGAGACTGCCTATGGGCTATGTAAAGCACGGTGAGGGGCAGATTCGACGTCAGTGATGGATGTTGAGTTGCACCACCAGCAGCTTGCTCTTGCCTAATGTGCAATACACATAGTAACTGTTTGGTCACACTCTGTCACACAGTTTGATTGATGCATGAAAAGAAAAGCAGCTTCTCAGGTGTGAGAACTTTACCTCCAGGGTTGAAACTTGTTTTGATCTGCTCTGAGTAAACACACACCTGTATGAGTTTATTGTCACAGTCAGGTGTAGTTTGTTTTTAAAGCAAGTTTTGATGAAGTTACAGTATTGTGTGGTGAACTGACTCCTCTTCCAAACATTAATGTCGTCATTATGTAATTGGTAATAATTCAAAGGTGCTACTGTGACACTGTGGGAATGTGTTTGTGTGTCTGGATCAAACCGCGCTGATTCCTGCAAGACGTGATCCCAAACACTAGCTAGCCTGTTAAATGAGATGGCGATGTACTGCAAACAACCAAGGAATTAGGGAAGCAGCTAATGATATGGTTATCGCTGCAGCATCTCCAGTAATGCAGTGGGTGAACTTTGGCAGTGGGCGTGTGGGTGCAGCTCATAGGCCTGGTGATTTGAGGTGTGGGTGGGAAGCCGATTCAAGACATCAAACAGACTTCTCATCAAAGTCCTCTTCTTCCAGTCAGGAGTTGTATGCATTTTTAATAGAGCCCTCGCTGCAAGACTTCACTTCCACACAGTGTCAGTTAGTGTTTAGATGATGTACTGCTGTACACCACCTGTCTGATGCGGCTAATCCCTTAGTTCTTGTTTTTTATGTCCACAAATGATTGCCCACTGAGGTCCATCAGAGCTTCAAGATAACAGAATCTGATGTTTATAAAGGGCACAATGTGTTCATAGAAAACTTTACATTAGAAAGTCATGCAAATGAACAGGCCTCCACTATACTCCTAGTGTACAAACAACAAAAAATAAGATTGTTTTGTTGTTATTTATATTGTGAATGGGGAAGTTACAGCTTGGAATCAGATGATTTTTAAGTCAGGTTGGCTGTTTATGAATTTATTTGTGTGCAAGTGTGCTCGCTAAATATTCTATCAAGCAGCTGTTATAACAGTAGCATATTTGAATCGCATTAATGCACCATCAGGAGTTTGAGATGAACATATATTAAATTGCCAAACAGCACTGCCAGGACTGTGTACTGCCCCTTCACTGCCCATGTTAGTGCCACTTCATAGTTACTCACAGGCTCTGGGGTAGTGGTATTTCTTTAGGCTTGTATTGATGTCTACGCGATAATCTTCAAGGACATTTGTTCTTAGCGGTCCATCAGCGTGAGCTTCTGCCCGGGATGAGTGTCAGCAGATAAGATCAGAGTTGTACATGGATGGATCATAATACAATACCTAGTATTCCCATATTTAGCCCAATGGATGTCTTACTTTATATGGATAATCTTAACTTTAACATATCTTCTGTAATTAATAAAGTAATTCTAATGGGAAAGCATCATATCCATGTAGAATTATAACTGTAAAACTATGGAAACACTTTGAAGATCAGCTTTTATTGTCACATTGTTTCATAAGTGTTCATAGTTTGCATCTTGTACAAGAATGTATAAATAATTGATTTTTTTTACATTAGTTAGGTTAAATGTGATGATCACATTGTCAGCATTTTTGTTAATGTCCCATTCTTAATTTATAATAATGTTATTGATTAAAATGCAGAGTTAATGGTTGGTGCTGGTAAACATTGTAGAGATTTGGCCCGAATGTGTTTGGGTCTCATGCGACTGACGATAGATATTGTTTCTGAATACTGGAGCGTTGCTCTGCTCTTATGATGAGCATGTTCAGTACTTGAGGGCAAAATGAGATGCTGGACATATTTTTCACAGTTGTATCTGTATGATATGTTTAAAGGCACATCTGGATTTTAGTAGAGTCTGTATTGAGCATCATTTCAAACTGTGAAATCGCAAAAGTCCATATTGCTGCTTTGATTTCTTAATCACAGAGTCTGTAAAGTGGGAATATCAGCTTCGGGCTCTTGTCTGATCTCTCTCTCTCTCTTTTTCTCACTTCTCTCCCTCAGATTAACGAGTTAAGTAATGTGCCTGTACCAGTAATGCTGATGCCAGATGACTTTAAAGCCTACAGTAAGATCAAAGTGGACAACCACCTATTTAACAAGTAGGTACATCACAGCTTATGCACTGTCAGCTCCGTCCGTTAAACCCAAACGGCAGAGTTCAAAACACCTGATGTAACTCCTGAAAGTCCACTTTCCATCTCTTTGCTGAAACGCTCAAATTACAGATTTTTTTGCACTCATCAAATCCCATCACAATACAAATTGAGCTCTGAATGGCCCTAATATGTTGTATTCAGAATGGATGTCACCAACAATAACGTGGCAATGCCTTCACCAAGAATCCTATTAATACAAATCATCCTCATGTAAAGTAGCATCTTTGTTTTCTTTAAGCGTGTAAGGCTGAGAGTAGCGTGTGACGACCTCCAACAATCGGAGAAATGTACCCTTTTGGTCCCGAACTGTACACAGGAGTGGACAAAATAACGTGAACAATAGATAAACAGTAGTGTTTGTAGCGCGGTCACCGTAGCGGACTCTGCTACAAAGCTGAGTCCTATTAGGTTGCATGACATTTAGTGGTAGTTGTCTATGTGTTCATCGCTGCACTGTCGGCTATTCTCACTTTTTGTTCATACAACGTATCTGCTCTCTTTACACATTAGATAACCCTGTAGCTCCTTTGATTAATGCACCTATAGTGGTTTGGTCTGTTGCCCATTTACAGTTGCTTTGAGAACGTGCATATCAAAGTGATAAAAGCCAGACGAGCCAAACAACAATAACTGCAACCCAAATCTGTTCAATATGATATGATGAGAAATTTAACTTACATTGCAAATTGCTTTTTCGGCATAAAAGCAACCGATATGGCCAAACTGAATTTGTGATTTTGGCTGCAATTCCAATTTCATTGCGTTTCACATTCTAGCGCTATAATATTTTTGGGTGATTTAAGGGTAGTATGGATGCAAGTTCCAGTAAAGTGACTATTTACACACGATTTTTACACATCTGGCTTCAGTCTCGCATGTCGTGAAAAATGTAATATATTTAAATGAGGTGTTGATTAAAAAGCCAGATGTTTACTTTACTATTTTATGCACTTTAAAATGTTCTCATCCTGCAAATAGGCAGCATCTAGAAGTAGAACAAATGCCTTTTGAAAAAGGAGCTCAAAGCTGTAAATGTCAACTCTGAATTGTGTTATTGTCTTGTGCACACAACAGCAGAAATAAATCCGACATTCAACATTTTTGCAAACTCAGTCTTCTTCCTCATTTTCAGTAATGAGCCTCTGAGCTCCTGTGTGTTGACTGACTGGTTGTGTCTTTTACTTGTCAGAGAAAACCTGCCTAGTCGCTTTAAGTTCAAAGAGTACTGTCCCATGGTGTTCAGAAACCTGAGGGAGAGGTTCTGCATTGATGACCAGGACTACCAGGTAAGTCACTGCGATGAATGAAACCTAAATAATTTCAGAGGTAATTTCTACTTTGACGTGAGAATATAACTGGATGTTGATGTTGTTGTTGTTGTTTTTTTTGGGCAGAACTCTCTAACGAGGAGCGCCCCACTCAACAGCGACTCCCAGGGTCGCTTCGGCAACCGCTTCCTGTCCAGCTACGACCACCGCTTTGTAATTAAAACGGTGTCGAGCGAGGACATCGCTGAGATGCACAACATCCTAAAGAAATATCACCAGGTAGAACCAGAGACAGAATCAAATACCTTAGATATCTGTAATGTGCTTAAATGTTGGTTATTTCATACACTATTTAATCTAAATGTTTACTGTTTGTATAGATGGAGTGTAGGAAAGACATTTCGGAGCATCAGTCTGTGAAAATGTGCTTCCTTCATTTGAATCTAAGGTTACTCATGCATGTAAATGATGCAGAAGTGTTGAAATGATGCGACTGCAGAGCAGTGCTGTGTCCAGTTTTAATCAGTTTTCATCATGCTGTATACTTGATTCCTGACTCCCACTCTCTCGGCTCGCCTCCCTTCATTGTCTCCAGTTTATAGTGGAGTGTCATGGCAACACGCTGCTCCCACAGTTCCTGGGCATGTACAGGCTAACAGTGGACGGGGTGGAGACGTACATGGTGGTGACCCGGAATGTATTCAGCCATCGCCTCACCGTACACCGCAAATACGACCTGAAGGTACAAACGTGTTGGCAACATTTATCGATCACATAAAAAAATGTTTCCAGGATAAACCACACACACACACACACACACACACACATACACACACATACAACTGAATACTATAAGACTTAAATCACACATGTGTGCATCAACATCTGTCTCTCTGTACATCTGTAACTGCTCTTTGAATTATTTAATGAAGTGAAAATGTATAAATACAAAATGAAAATGGGCATGTTATTGAATTTAAATAGGAAAAAGTTTCATACTCTCGTGGTATAATTAGCAGACGATTACAAATCCAGCTCATCTATAAAGAAGTCTGGGTTTGTGCTGAATATTACAGTGATCCTAAATAAATGCCTCGTGGCATCAGCCTCTTCTCCTGCTAAGTATTCTCTGGAGAAAAAGCTTACCGCTCCAATAATGACAGTTTAAAAAGACGCTGTCTGAGATAAAGTGGGTGAAATGCACCAATGCCTCTGATGTGTCTTGAGCTGCTTTCAATGAATTCTATTTTTATTCTCATTTGTAGGGTTCTACGGTCTCAAGGGAAGCCAGCGACAAGGAGAAGGTGCGTTTTATTTCTGTGCAGTGACGGCTGCTGACATGATGGGACAAATATAAACTCCCTTAGCTCACCCCAAAGGCAAACCTGTCCAATGACAGCTAAATTAAGCAAGTTTTAAGTAAGCGGATTTACTCTATTAGTACCCTTTTGCACTGGCCTCATGTGGTCCGTGTGTAATACTCTGTTGTACTGGGACGTTATCTGTCATCATTGAAAGACCTTATCTCTATGTATTTGTCATAATATTACATTTATGACTGTGTAATTGTAACACTTGCACGTGACCGCTAATCATCCTCATTAACAACATGTTTACTACCGTTTGCTGATTAAAGACTTCTCCTCTCTTCAGGCAAAAGAACTCCCAACTTTTAAAGACAACGACTTTCTGAATGAAGGCCAGAAGCTGCAGATAGGAGACGACAACAAGAAGTACTTTTTGGAGAAGCTAAAACGTGATGTAGAGGTAAGAAACGCATCGGGTTTTCATCTTGTCAGCTGTTTTTATTATAATTGAATTAGTTTGGGTGGAGATGGTTATCAAACCGTAATACTTTAGTGTCGGTTGCACCGAGCATTGACAGTCGTCAAATACAAAAGGGGGGGATTTGTTTTTCTACTTCTTTGATTTCCATTAGAAACGTATACTGTACTAACTAGACTACGCGATTTTCTTTAAACATTTATATTCCTTGAAGTAAAGTATATTACTAAAACATCATCTTACAATAACTCAGGTATTGTAAGTACAAGTATTGAAACATTTTGTACAAATGACTGCTTGTACTGCAATACACAGATCTATTGTCCATGGCAAGCTGAAAGAAATGTAAATGCTGCCTAATTATAGATATGATACCCATTATTACATAAATGAGTTGTTTATTTAACGTGTTACTTTGCATACATATGCCATATTGTTTGGTATTTCAATCTAGGGCTACTCTGAGTTTACATTCAAAGCTTCTATTGAGGTTTTCAAATAAAGCTTTGAATGTCTGTCGTCGCTGTTTAGGACGTCATCACCCTTAAAAACAGTGAAATGTAATTGATGGTGCTGTTAAAGACATTAAAACGCTCTGGCTTTTTTGAAATGTTTGGATGTTTTGAAACAATTCTACGCAGCCACCACTGGAATCTAATTCCACAGATAGTTTAATACTAAGGCTGTTAGTGTAGCGTAATCCTCGTCTGCAACTGTGCAGAAATAGCGGGTTTGAACAGAATGAATAGACATTCAAAGAAAAAGAAAAGCTGGTCAGCATTCAAATGTCAATTTAGAATTTGAATGTCAACGATATGAATGAAGCTTCAATCTGTTATTTTATTCATAAACAAATGTTCTTCAGACCCGTGTGACCGAGAAACACCCAAAATCCAGACGACAACGAGGCATTGCATTGAGTGTTCTTTGTGTGTGTGTGTGTGTGTGTGTGTGTGTGTGTGTCAGTTCCTGGCCACCCTAAAGATCATGGACTACAGTCTCCTGGTGGGGATCCACGACGTGGATCGGGCCGAGCAGGAGGAGATGGATGTGGAGGGCGTGGGAGAGGAGGAGGAGTACGAGAACGACGGGATGGGCGGAGGCGTGCTCACCGGCTCCTTCGGCACGCCCCCCGACAGCCCCGGAAACCCTCTCAACTGTGGAGGATTCTTCGGCCCCGGGGAGTTCGACCCCTCTGTGGACGTTTACGCAATCAAGAGCCACGACAGTGAGGGTCGCCTTTGACATCCATCTGACTCAATTAACTTAGCTTTATACTAAGCATTGGCAGCTAATTAGATGACAACTTGTCTGTAAAGCAAGAAATAATTTCTATTTGTTTAGTTTGATTAAGAGCGCTCTAAACTAAGGAGTAGTCAAGTCAAAGCTGCCGTCCTCATACAATAGAAGAAATGTGTGTCCCACAGAACAGCCGTTGTATCTATTTTCAGGTGAAAGTAAAACCTTGTGATGTGTTGTTCTTGTGCTAGGTGCTGTGAAGAAGGAGGTGTACTTCATGGCTATCATCGACATCCTCACTCACTATGACGCGAAGAAAAAAGCTGCACATGCTGCCAAAACTGTGAAACACGGGGTGAGTGTCAATACTGCAAGTATGCATTCAATTGGGACATACTACTTTGTGAAAACGTTGAGCCAGATAAGCGTGCTGGCTTGCGTACGGCAAAATGCGACCGGATGCAGCAGGACATGAATCTGAATTAACTAGCGAGCTGCTACTGCCAACGCTGGCTCTTCAATTTAATGCTAAGTAATAAATCTAAACTCATTAACAGGCTGGTGAGGTAACATGTGTAGCATTGTTGAGCTTAATAAAAGGAGAAGCCAGTTATTGTGTTGTACCTGTGGCCTGTGGCTGGTATTGTTGTGGGTCTGTGTGTGACTCGTTGTGGTAAAACGTGTTCCTGTCGACGCCTTCTGTAGCAGGAACTACCACAGAAAAGGTTTCGTGTACTTAGCCAGTTATTGTTCTGCTGTGATCATCACAAGATGGTCTCTAGTTGTATTTGTTTCAGCAGCGACTGAGAAGAATGTGATTGACAATTAATGACAATTAGTGTGGTTTTCATAATCATGAATTAAGTTTTAATGATTTATTAGTATTATTATTATATAGCCCCTGAAAGTGCATTTTACTCCATGTAACACAAAAATGTATGGAAATCAAAAGTATTAATATATTGCATGTTCGTCGCTCCATCTATCTAACGTTGTACCTTGTTGTTTGTGTTTCTTAGGCGGGGGCCGAAATATCGACGGTGAACCCGGAGCAGTACTCGAAACGATTCTACGAGTTCATGTCCAACATCTTATCATAGACTCATCTCCCAGTCCAGCCAGTCACTTTCTGTCATAGATCTGTCAAATGCCACGCACTTATTTCTCTTCTCCTTCACATTAGTGTAGGTCCATCTCTCCCCCCCCCTGCCTCTCTACGCCCAGAAAAAAAGAAAAAAAAAAACTACCAGTGTCCTCCCACAGCCAGCATGAGTCTGGCAGGAAGGATGCACCGCGCCTGTTACACTGTCCCCCACACACACACACACACACACACACACACACACACACACACACACACCCCACCACCTCCCCGGCTCCCTCATCTACTAGCTGACTGCAAAAACTCATGAAACCACTCACTGAATTCGGAATGACATCCCGATAATCTCCCTGTTCTTTTTTAAATATTCTGCCTCCCGGTTCTCCTCAGCCACCTTATTAATCCTCACGCCAGCACGGAAACTGTCTCACTAATGCCTTGAACGAGTGTGTCAGCTTCAGCAGTTAACAGTCCGTCAGTACAGTCTCTTTGGTTTCTGTTCATGTCGTTGTTGTTCTTATCATTTATATTACACACACACACACACACACACACGCAGATGTAAACAACTTGCACAGATGCTGAATGGTCAGATTGCATGACAAACACTTTGACAGTTGCTATCAGGCTTCTCTCACAGTACCAACAAAAGAATCAAAAGCACTGCTGACAAATTGGAACAGGGGGTAAACACTTTAATATATAATGGTGTATTAAGTAAATTAATGCAATATCAAAAATGCATGGCTGATGTGTACATGAGACTCCACCAGTAAGTTGAAACATCAAACCACTGAACTTAGCATCTGAGTGTTATGACTTAAAAAAAAAAAAAACTGAAAAAAATTGGTGTTTGAATGTTACGTTGCCATATTGTTTTTGACTATTTTTGAAATTTTAACCGTGAGCTTGGTGGAGGTTGGTCAAAGAAAAAAAAATTCACATAAAAAGGGGAATTCTGCAGCAAATACTTGTTTTATTACCATAATGATCATTTTTATATCTTGTTTACATTAATGTAGCAATTTTGTGTTTGTATACAGTATTGTTTTGTTACCAACAGACATTAGAAAAAAAAAAAAGGTTACTTGAAAATGATTCATTGCATATTAAAGGGAGTTTTATCTTGTTTTTGTTTGGCTATGCTTATTTCTTCAGTGACTGTTTGACGAAAAGGTTTTTATTTAGGTCACGAGATAACTGAGCTATCTCCATGGCAACTGACAGTTACAAACTTTGGGAAAAGCTTGTAAGTGGACCCGGGGGTCAGGCTTTTTGTCAGAACACCAGAAAACATCTCTTTACGCAATAACATTTCACTGAACAGAGTTATACGGTTATTGATATAGACTTCAGGGGCTCCCAAGAGATTTTAGAAATAAAGTATGGGTCACACTCCATAAATGCAGTATTCTACACTTCCCATAATGCAACTTGGTATTTTTTTCATTTTCATCCCCTGGTCTGAGGGTTCAGAATTGACATGAGGACTGGCCCCTTTCAGGCTTTTCTTTGAAAGAATGTCAAATTGTCGCTACATCATTTTCTGGACAAGTGTGACATGTCGAGAACCATTTAATGGTTTCTGTAATCTCACTACTCGTATTTTTCAAACTGGTGTACAGTCCAAGCTTGCTGTCAAAAGTATAAAAGGTTTTAAGTATTTTCAGGTCAGCCAACCTTGCTGATGTAGTCTTCCTTGAATTTTTATTTCAGTTGCCAAGCATGTCGGTTTGGTGCAGAACCGGTGAATTTTAACACGACACATGTAACGTGAATCAAAGATCTGAAAAGTGATGGCAATGTAGTGCAATTTCTTCCATCAATAATATCAGTCAAGTTCATTGTTTAAACCTATGTTCATTCATTTATTTATTGAAGAAAGAAAAGACAGTACAAGCATTGTTTATCATTTGTATACAAAACATTTGTGTTGGTGAAGTGTGGGGAGAAACAGAAGCTCTAGTCCATCCTGGCTTTCAGGGTTCGTGTGGTGATCTTGTCTTTCTCACTGCAAGAGAAAAGAAAAGGCTGTGAATCCCTGAACACCTGTCATTCCACCCTAACCCTAACCTGTGCACACTGTACTTACATGACATGTACAACGACTCCCATACCAGACACTGCATCTCTATCAACGGCATTCAGCATCGCCTGTGAGATGGTCTCAAACAGGTCCTCTGGTTCCTGCGTGATCAAACACATTTCTCAAATAAACACTCAAGTGTGTTTAACTGAAGAATACCTGAATCGTAGGTAGAACTCACATACTGTACAAAAGGAGGTATGTCTCTAAAAAAAAAAACTAGCCTCTACATTGTAAATGGAATAAACAGACAATGCTGATAATAAAAAGGCAGCAGATTTCTACTCTAAGTTGAACTTTGTGTTGAAATTGTCAGCTGTGTAAAGACTGTGTTAATCTCTGCCCCAAAAGTTAGAGCGGACAATTTACCAACACCGTAAATGGAAGCTAGCAGTAACTACATTTACACAAGGTTTCTCATTATCCTGCAAACATTATATACGTGCGATGGGCAATACTCATTTGCACATGAGGAAAGTGGTAGTAACTGTTGTTTAGTGTCCAGCAAGGATCCTACAGGCTTAACAGTGACCTCAAACTTCACTCACTACTTACCATGTCTGGCTCCCACAAAGACTCACACATGCCGTACATCTGCTCTGAGCAGGTGCCACTGACAACAAAGTCTTCTGTCACCATGGGGCAGCCAATCAAATCCAAGGAGCAGATGAATGGCTCTGAGGTTTTGGGATCAATTCCGGCAATCACAGGCTCGATGTAGTATGGCCCAAACCTAATGAGAACATCACATATTAACCAGATATTCTTTTACCTTCCATGCAAGAATGTATGCCAACGGTATACCGTCTGTCTGCAGCTTATAAGTTGGACATGGGTCTTGTTTAATGGGTCTATATTAACTTTGGTGCTCTCACCTCTTTTCATACAGCAGGTTGGACACCATGCTCATGAAGGTCTTGGGCTTGATCTGGCGACCCTCCTTCAGCTCATACAGGTTCAGTCTGAATTTCAGCCTCTGGGATCTACACAAAAAGCAAAGACACAATCGTTCCTGAGACATTTTACAACAAATGATAATCTTTTTTTAATAATCACAAAAAATGCAAATTTAACTTACTTCCTAATAATAACTAATACCACAGTTTCCCCTTTATACTTTATACCAATACATAAGATCTGAAAGTAGTCAAAGTACTTTCGTATAAGCGTCATAGTCATGCCCTGGTGGTGGAAGAACTGTTTTGCCACTTTGAGAGAAAGACATGAAGGTTAAACACACTCACACTGTCTGAACGTCAGTGGCCAGTCCAGCCAGCCCGATGTACAGCTTCTCTCCCATGGGGAAGATCTTCTGGAAATCCGTAGTGACCATCTGAGCCTGAATGCCAAATCTCCGGTCTGCTGCTATTGCCACACAGTTCTTCCCCCGCATGGCCATGACGGCCCCTCCGTTATAGGACATAATAGACTGGATGAAAATGGACAAAAGTAAGTCAGAGTTTAAATGATAAATAGATCAATTGACAAAAAAATTCATCAGCAACCATTGAGATGAATTAATGTATTTTCAATTGTCATTTTCAGCTAAAAAGACAAAACATTTTTACACTTGTTTTGACATTTAACTGACCAAACAATCAATTGATGCATTACTATGAGGCAAAGAGAGGTTTAACAATACAAGAATCAAAAAGAGGAAAATAAGAACCTCAACCACAGGACCGAGGTATTTGTAAGAATACTGTAAATATATTCTGTAGGCCCATGTCTATTATACAAATAATGTAAAATATATTTTTGTCTTCAAAATACATCAGGACTCAAATTGATTTTCAATAGGTTTTAAATATAGCACGTGCCAATTTAATTAATCAGGGTTACGTCTTGTAAGTAAGCATGTAGAAGTACTTTAAAATAACTCAAACTGTGACGACAAACTAACAAAAGTAGTAATTGTAAAATAAAAGATGTAGTTATAGGACCAATGTCTGAAATATCACGCGAGACTTTTGTAAATACAATATTTAGATGAAAAACGTTACTGGGTTGTCACTGTTGTGACAGTAGCCTTACCTTATCCAATGCTAACTAGCTAGCGTTAGCCATATTAAGTTGAAGGTTCAGCTAATCAAGATGACACTGTTCAATCAACACGTTAGCTGATGTTGACACAGACGGAACTACAACGGTTTAAGCTTACCCTGGGTATACAATCAAGATGTCTTTAAAGTTAATTAAGGACAGCATGGTAAGCCACCGGGACTGTACACAACTCAACGTTAGCTCGTGTGCAGCTAACGGTGAGTTAGGTAGCTGTTTAGCTAAGTAACGTTATTTAAATGCACAGCTATCGTCCGCTACTATAACAATGTATTCTTCTGAAACTATTTAATTAATTCATCTAACATAATCATTGTAACTTTATAGTCGTTACGCGTTACATTTCTTTCCAGAGAATTGTTAGCATGCTAGAGATGTGTATGCGCTAGCTGTTAGCTACGAGCATTAGCTTAGCCAAGCTCTTGTAACTTAGCCTTAACTGGTTAATTGGACGATTTTGACCTCAAAACCATTCGCATATGATCTGATGTATGGCGCTCTTACCATCGTGAAGGTGTTGCGGTATATTCCTAAATGCTAGAACTTGCGAACTCCACTTCTTCTTCACTATTATGAACAGCTCGTTGGTTTCCAAGAGTGACTACACGATTTAGAAACAGAGATCAGAGTAGCATGATTCTCCTACGTCATCGCTTTCGCAGAAGCCTATTGGCTGGATGAACGGTACCGGGTGCAAAACGCTGCTGTCATTGGAGGATATCGGCAAAGGAGAACGGTGCATGCATAGTTTGTTCGAGGCGTGTTAAAGTGAAATTAAAACCGGGAGGTGTCTTTCAATTTTTAAAGATGCTTTTTAATACTGGATGGCAATTTGCAGTGTTTGCATTCAATAGTTAGGCGTATTTTTATTGAATATTTGAAATGTTGCAAAAAAAATGAGTTAGGTGCGTTTCCATCAACTGATTTGGAGCAAATTAACTCAGTTATATATAGTGTAGTTGTCAGAAGTCGGCGCTATAGGCATGGCTGTAATACGGCAATAAAGTTAGTAGAAGAAGTAGAGGTTGCAATACGGAAACAAAACAAGACGGCTGAGCAGTAACCCCATCCATGTTCTAACCCATGTAACAATGAAACATTGAGGAGTTCTTCATGCATTTGATTTAATTGGGTATGTTTTAATTTATTTTTCATGTCAGCTGGTATTTTCCATGTTTCCCAGAGACCAAGACATAAAACAGATTATCCAGGAAGACGATTGCAGAAACAGCTGATCGGTCATGTGAGTTAACGTTAATTATGAAATTGTTCCATCGATAAAAACATAAATGTTCTCGTGTTGACGGTGACAAAGCAAATACTACACGCAGGCACACAACGTTCAACAGACACGCTTACTTGTAGGTTAAAAACGCCGGCCGGCTTTTGGAAACGCCGGCCGGCTTCTGCAAATCGTTTTTAGCTATTGTTCCAATAAAATTCACTTAAAATATTGATAAAAATGATCGTGTAATGTTTTCAGTTGTTTTAATGGTGTTAAACTAAAGTTTAACTTCGTACCTTTAGAACTAAATATCGTTGTAATTATTAAAGTTAGCTTTGCCTTTACCAGAGTCGTTAAAACACAAACACCGGTGAATTAGCCGTGCGCCGCTATTGGCCTAATCCGTCCGAACTTCTATCCATGTTGTAAACACTGGGTGCTACTGGTTTTTCGGGGATATTCGCTTGTTACAGGTTCGCCAAAATTACCATTAATGCTGTCAACACATCCGGGAACGTAGTTCTGTCCTTCACAATAAGATATCACACTTCAACAACTCCACCGTCACCCGAGCGTCGCCGAGTGTTCTTTCTGCTTTCTCCCATCAAAGTCACTTTCCTATAGTATTTAGACATGTAAACGTCCATATATATTTATGAAATTTGACACGTAGATTCTTTGATATGTATGAATTAATATTATTTACACTTGGATGGCGATCGCCACTGATATATATATATCTATATACTGTATATATATATATCTATATACTGTATATATATATATATCCAAGTCAATAGATTATATGGGTTGTCATCATTATAAACAGTACAATGCATATTATCCATATCTACAATTTGCATTCCTTCATGCTGCATGAAAGTGTGTATTGTTGCCATGGGCAACAAGTACCAATTGAAGTTAGCCTTCATTAGCTTGCTAATAAAAACGAGTAGCTATACCATTACAATTCGGCCTTTTTTTAATAAACCAATTACAACTACCAACAGTCATACCTTAAAGGACCTTAATGTATTGTCACATATTGTCAAATAACAACAAATAAAGGCTAAACTGCTCCGGCACCTCTCCCGAACAGTGGCAGCTGCCGGCAAGTCGTGGCAGCTGCCACAACTTGCCGCGGCAGCTGAGCTTGCAACAGGAAGTGCCTCTACTAGCTGCCGCTGCCACGATTTGAGCTTGCCCTTTCTCCGATAAAGAGCGTGTTGATGTGAATATTTGGCCATGTTTATGTTTGAAGGTGTGTTTCGATCAGTATCTTAACGCCAGAGTTGAAACATGTTTTTATTTAATTTGCCACTCACAGGAGTAACAACACTAAGTAACAAACATATTACAAAAACCTTAAAAGCAGGTTCTATTATACTGTAAAAACAAACAATTTACTGTACAACGTTCTGATTACATGAACATTAAAGGGGTATTGGCTTTTAAGAAAGTAACTAGAACAGATCAGCCATGATAGTCTGAAATATAAATTGTTACCATTGTGGAAAATACTTTTCAAAATAAAAGCAACTGGTAGGCATGAAGCCTCTAATTCCTTGTTTGAACTCATGACAGACTCCCACCACACTATCCATCCTCACTGCATTAATACATGCACATCTGCTTCAATACATTAAAGAGACAGATGAAGGAATGGGTGACATACTCTTGCCAAGCCTTTTCATTTAGATCATCTGTAATATACATGTGTTGTGTCTTCATCTCTTCATGAAGTTTTCCAGGGAGGCTGCCGTCCTCTGAATGGAGTGGATGTTCCTCTTCACTCTGTCCTCTACAGTAGAGCTTGCAGCACTGTCCAGCTTCATGTTACTGCAAGAGGGAAAGGTGAGTGTTACTGGAGCTAAACATTTAAGCATGCAAGAAAGGTGTAAACTAAAGAGACATTAGGAAGAATATATTTGTGGATTTAAGACATATTTATAATAATAGTAGTGGTAATGTGTGTCACACCCTCTGATTATCTGTGTCAGAGTTGCTCAGAAACTTACTGAATGAAGCCAGCATAGCGGTCATGCTTGACATTTAGTTCTCGCTGCTTTTCCTGCTCATCTTGCTTCTTGTATCTCTTCACGTTATTCTCCCTGTCCTCATCCCTCTGCTTGGCCTCGTCCATCATCTCCCGCCTCTTGTGCTCCAGCTCATCTGAAGAGAGCTTCCTACAGCAGACAGGAAATAAACATGAGAAAATTACAGGAATCCATTCAGCGTGGGTGGTGATTAAGACAATGCTCTGAAAAACAGACTTTTTTTTTCATCATGCTTTCTCCGACTAACCCATAGAGTAAGCATAATAAAATGAATAAGTGGAGTGACTTGAGACAGAAATGGTACAGCTACCCAACTGAACTTGGACTATAGCCATCTTTTACAACGTCTATACTTTCTGGAGCCCCTTACTTGGACACAGGGTGTCTCGGTCTCTGGTAACGCTCTCCTTGTTGGCTGGAAGCTCTGGGCTCAACCTTCTTGTCGCCTTTGTGCGAGGAAGAAGAGTTGAAGTGACTTTTTCCGTTGTTTCTGTGTGGCGACTGGGAGCGGCTCCTCTCACGGCGCCCTGAGTGATTGGATGGAGCGGAGGACTGGTGATGTCTGCCAGCGGGGAGCTAAGAGGGAAGACATCAATTGTTAAGACTTAAGGGTTCTGGTCCAGAGCGAAATTAATTGAAATTGAAAAATAGATAACATTGGTATAATGAAATACTGCATTACTGCTTACTGACCTGTAGGCCATAGCCTGCATGATGATGGGAACGCTTTTTGGTATCTGCTGAAGATTCATCTCGGGAATGTGAGCTAAAAATAGATAAAAGATAATAATCTGTGATATTTTTGCATTCTACGTGTGCTTTGCCATTTGAGCACATATCTATAGAAATTATAATTATTTCATTAACAATCTCCTTACATACCTGTATTTTTTCTCGTCTTCATCAACTGAGCTTGAACTTGAACTCCTTCTCTTATGCTTCTTCTCCTTTCTTCTCTCTTTGTCTCCTTTCTTCTCTTTTTTCCCCTTCTTCCTCTTCTTTTTCTTGTCTCTCTTGTCGAGATTCTGGCGCAGCTGTGAGAGAAATAAAAAATACGTGACAATCTCCCCCTCCTGACACTGTACCACTTTCAAACACGCATGCAGTAGTTTTTGATAATGAAGTTAATGTAAACTTCGCTGAAAGATGCAAAGAAGGAAAATACATGTAAATGTCAGACAAGAGTTATTTACGTTAGTTATTTATGGTAAAATAACCAAAATCTGTAAGTCAAATGTCAAAACAAGAATCCACTACAAACCAATACATCAAAATAGAAATTTTACCAATTCTTTGATTTTCTTCATCTTCACTGGATTACTCAAAACTTCTCTCTTCTTTTCCTCCTCACGTTTCCTTCAGAAAACCAACAAAACATAAATTAAACAATTGCAACTTGTCATATTTTTAGAACAAATTACAAAAGATAAGGGACATACTGACCTGATTTCAAATAGGGGATCTTCCCTGATCTTGGCAGCCAGGTCGAGGTTTGAGGCAGGAGTGGCGGGGTTGAAAATGGACCCAGGCAGGAGGCCAGTCTCAGCTGATGGACCGGTCTCTGGCTCCTCGAATTGGTCGGTGATCTGCTTGTCAATGGCACGTCCCATAAGATACTCATCTCTGGAGACCTGACCAGCAGGGCCCTGGTACATCCAGTCCAGGCGGTCATCTTTCTTCCTGTCACCATAAAACGAGATATTTTGACTTAGACACTACTTTTTTTTTGTCTTAAACCACAAAATAACTTTAATGATAATATCAGAGAACTAACTTGATGGAACCCGATTGCTGTGCAAATTTTGTTATTTCTTCTCGAGCTCGTTCGTCTTTCAGCTCTTTCTGGAGCTCCTCGATCTTCTTGCATTCAGCCTCGTGTTTCTGTTCAGCTTTCCAAACGCGCTCAATATTTTTCATAGTCTGGGGATGCCAGCTCTTTTTCAAGTTCTGACAGAAGACAAGAGTGAGGACATTTAGTAGCTGTAAGTGTGAAAACCATCAGGTACAGGCTTTAATGTACAAGTTGGACTTGAAAGAGTTTAACATGATCATTCATGTAGACTGACTATAACAGACAAATACATACAATTAATAATGATCTACCTGATCAAATATCATCTTCTGGTACATTAAGCATGGAAATACTTTATTGTGGAACTGAATATTTTAACAGAATATTTTAAACCCTTTACTCTGACATTTAAACTTATTTTCTGAAATCTCATTTTATCTCTATATGACGGGTACTTCTGTTGCGACTAACGTTACTTTTTATTGGTGAGCAGACCCGTTCACTCGTCAAATACATGTCATAGTACCGTTGGCCTTGTGTTAACATACATACATATGACTCATAAAGTAAACTGTTTTAGCTGCTCAGTCAGTTGACCTTAAGCTAACGCAAACTAGCCGTTACGCTACTTGCTATTAGCTATTGCAACAGCTATTAAAATAATAAGATAAGACCGAAGTTAAAGTGAGTATTGCTGAACTGTGGCTCGTAACTATTCTTAGTAGGTATTACCTAATGTTGTAACAGCTATGTAGAAAACAGTAAGCAAGCGAACATCTTTAAACACCCATATTCTGAACAGAGTTTGGTATCAACCATCTCTAAACAGAAAGCTGTTCTGGATAACTTAGCTAGCTCATACTTACCAGATCGCCTCCCCCCATCTTGGAAAAGTTGTCGTTTCAATCCAGCAATAAAAAGAAAAAGATAAATCTGTCTATACTATAAAAGGTGGAACAACGAAAGTTCAACGCTAGCAAGAAAATGGAGCCACCGAGACGTATGTGTTTTGTATACTTCCTGTTTTGTATAATTCTCTTTCCGGTTCCAGCTCACAGTGCCTTCACGCGCCTATAGTCAGGTCCTGACATTACAGCGTCATCGTCGCGAGTAAACCGGAATAAACAGTCAGCGACATGGCTCGACGTGACTTTCTAGTTGTTATGGTTGCAGTTCGTAAAAATGAGCTTTATGTCAATGTACGTGCTTTGATGGTTAGTTGCACATACTGTATGGATCATCCTTATAAGATAAGAATCCTTTAATAGTGGGGGAAATGTACAGGTGTACAGCAGCATAGTGGATAGTGCAAACAAGAGACGTAGTAAAAAACAATGTATCAAAACAAGTATTATAAATAAGTAAATAAATAATAAACAGTAAAGATTATTAACTAAGTCAAAAAGTAAAAATCCACAATAACTAAAATATTACTATAACTAAAAACAAAAAATATTATATATACAGACATAATAATTACTGTATTGCAGTGTATTTATACTGCATAGACTTTTAGTGTTGGGTGGTCTACTGGGAGCATAGCTGGTTGTGCAGCCTGACAGCAGCAGGAAGGAAGGACCTGCTGTACCTCTCCTTCACACACCAGGGGTGAATCAGCCGGTGGTTGAAGGAGCTGCCAGGGCGTCCCGCATGGGGTGGGAGGTGTTGTCGATCAGGGATGATATCTTAGCCATCATCCTCTTGTCTCCCACCACCTCCACCGTATCCAGTGGACACTCCAGCACACTGCTGGCCTTCTTGATGAGTTTGTTTAGTCTCTTCCTGTCGGCTGTCGAGATGCTGCTGCCCCAGCAGACCACTCTTTGACCACACTTATGTTTTTAACATGGGATTCTAACACCACATCTAATTGTGTAAAAGATGTTATGTAATATCTGATATATGATACAAACATTTACATGGTCTAAATAAATCCAACTTACTTGTTGTTATTCTGCTGCTACTACTACTACTACTACTGGTAATAATAATAATAATAATAATAATGTTGTTGTGAGTACAAATTAAACTGGAAAGAATAATTGACAATTAGCACATCTTTGGTTTAAAAAAAAAAAGGTTCAACATGGGCACAGAATATAGTTTTTTTTATTTAAAGGACAATAATAGATTAAATACAAGTTATAACACCATGATACTTAACTTATTAAAAGTTTTAGAACATATTTTATTACAGTCAACTAAACATTCACTACATCAACAAATTAAAACAAAGTTGTCCATTTTGTTCTACTGACCAACATAAAAGAAGACTATTTCTATTATCAGAAATAATAGAAATAGTCAAACACAATAATTGACTAATGTTTAAGCAGTCTTCCATTTCTTATCTCCTATACATAAATACAGCAATTGTGAGCCTCCAATAATGCAAACTCCCTAAATATATAGAAATCTCAGCCTAGTGTCTGTGATGGGTTACATACATCCTAATAGTGTTTTAAACTGTAAAGCTGCCTACACTGCTTGCTACAGAACTATTGATCACATATTATTTGATTATGAAAGTTGACTATTCCAAACAAGTAAGCTAAACAAATTCTGATGCTTGTGTTGTTAAACTGTATTTTCTTCCATTAACTACAAGTCGTTCTCTGCTAATTCAGAGACGTTTCCAAAAGTGTTTTGTTGAACGAGTTGAGTGTCAGTGAACATGGAAAAACTGCAGACACACCAACAGCTCTTAATGAAATGTGTTGAGAGACACATTGTTTGTTGATGATTGGGACTACAGCTTGATCAGACATGCAAATGGTTATCAAGCTGATGATATTTGGAAGAACTTTATAAACCCACTTAATGAGGTACACCTAGATAGTATTCATAGGACAACCTACTGCTTCAACCACCACCTGAACCTTTTCAGGCATGAATTTAAGGATCGCTCTTTTAAGATTTTCTGTTGCACATTTGGGATATTAAAAGCGGATTCTCTTTTTGGCCACTTGATGGCAGCAGAACTAACTGTGTATAAAACTTTGACATTTCATCACCATGTAAAGAACGGTGAGACTGAACTAAAACGGTAAATAGTGTACTCCGCAGAGCTGCAGAGTTTATTGATAATACTCTGAGAGTTCATCACTCAGGCAATTTTATTCCTTTGTTAATATTAAAATTGTGATTAGCGCAGCTTTACATCTTGTGACTGCAGAGGCCACTGTAGTAAACAACCCAACTGAGTTTCATTCAGCTGCACCAGCAGCCTGTAGTGACGGACCTGTGGAGTCGTGTTTGTAGCAAAAAGATTAATTTGCCCATGCAGCATTTTTCTTCTCCATGTCCAGCATTAATGATCATGCAGCTCAGCTTTCTCTCTTGTTCTTACGTGCCAGAAGTGGAGGGCATCACATTATGCCCTCAGCGGCTCTGACCACTTTTCATTTTTAGGTTAAATTAGTTGTGATCTGTGAGTTTACTCTTTTCACATCATCATCATCATCATCATCACACTTAATTCCTGTTTCTTTGCATTGTTGTGGTCCGTCTGGTAACCTAAAACCAACGTTCACATTCTCCTACTGTGTGATTATTCTTATTAATAAGTGTTTTACCATCATAACTACGGTGGCAACAGAAACACACAATTCTTTGGTAAATACGAGCCTTTGTAGTGCATGGAATTCCCTTTTTTATATTATATTATCAACATTATGGCATGCTGCCACAGTACAGCATTATTGTCTTTTTGTTTATGTAACCTATATTTTACTTATTGCATACCAACATACACACAGTTTTGTGGCATGAACCTTCAACCTTCCAAATAGCTATTGTCCTTTTTAAAATTACAAAATGCTGTATTATATTCCAGTGTCTTATCACAACTTGCACAGTAGGCTACACACACATATGGTGATAGTTTGAGACAAAAACTAAAGTATCACTGTCTCTTTCCTCTGTTCAAAAGCATGCTGCCTTTGAAATTGTTATATTAAACTGCGTTGGAGTCAAACATTTCTCCAAAACTTCCAGTAACACATTTGATTAATTTCATTGTAAACGAGTTAACAAGCCACCTTCAGTTAATCTCATCCCAGTCTCTCGGTCTGCTGGTATTTGTAGCTCAAGTAAACAGAGTAAAGTTGCATCCACAAAATAGGTAAAATTCCTTTTTTTTCTTTGTGCTATAACATCTAGATTATCACTGAGTTAGCCCAGTTGATAAATTCACAGGACGACAGATGAACACACTCTGTTCCATCCAACTTTCATCAGAGAAAGTTTGTCCAAACCTTTTTTCTATTCTCTATTCTATTGTAAAACTATTACGCCTCAATGACAGAGAGGGGAACAAATGTTCACCTTTAACTGCAATAAAACTCTTCTAAAAGTGATGAAATTAGCCAGACTGCCCTGTCACGCTTGAGACTGAGGGGTCTGTCTCACATTTCAGCTTCAGCGGAGGCTCTGTGGTGTCAGACGCAGACACGTTGGAGGAGGACTGAGGAGGTTTAGGTGTATCAAAGCCCTTATCCATCCTCCCGTCTCCATTTACCCTCTCCTCCCCATGTCCTGGCGGGGACTCATGTGTGCGCATGTGCTTGGCCAGGTGGTCATTACGCATAAACACTCTAGGACATAATGAGCAGCTGAACTTCTTAGCACCAGTGTGTGTCTGAAGGTGGCGCTGCAGTTCATCAGAGCGCGTGAATCTCTTGCCGCAGAAGAGCCAGTTGCAGACAAACGGCCGGTCCCCGCTGTGCCATCTTAGGTGAGCCTTCAGATGGGAGGTCTTGGCGTATGCTTTGCCGCAACCAGGGATGTGGCAGTTGTGCATGTGCTTCCTCCTGCTGTCGTCAGTGCTCTGGCCCAGGTGTTCAGCATGGACGCAGTTAGGGCACCGACAGGCAGCCTGGCCGCCGCCTCTGGAAGAGGAGCGGCGCTGGGGCTTTGGGCGGGCTGAGACGGCGTTCTCCTGTGGTTCCTCCAGGGAGAACGATTCTTGCTGCAGCATATCAGGGGCCAGTGGCTCCATCTTGAAGCCATCCTGGGGGAAGAGGTGAGATGAGTGCGAGGCTTGAGCGAGTTGAACTGGAGGCAGGGTGCACAGCTGCGGGTCAGATCCGTAGGGCCCTAAAGAGTGCTGCAACCCCATGGAGCTCCCTGGATTTACGGAAGGCAAGCTGACACCCTGCCCTGTCTGCAGGTCTATCCAGCTCCCTGACTGGACGTCCCTGTGGAGGTCCCACCAGGAGGGGATGTTCATGTCTTCTGGGCTGCCACTTGGTGGTGCTGTCCTTAACCAAGGCTCGTAAGGGTGGGCCATGATAGAAGCTGGTGCAGGTGCAAGACTGCTGATGAGGTCGCCCGCTCAAACGGTTTACTATTTTCTGGGTAACGCTGAAAATATTAGCACATGGTAGGATGGTGATGCATCAAAAAACCTGCAGAAAGAAAGAACAGACAAACTGTTAGCTCTCCAAATCTGGTATCAACGTTCTCACTCTCTCTCACTCAGTGACTTCACTGAACCACATGCAAGGACTTTGAAGCCTTGAGGTCATTTTTCCCAGTCTGAAAGGCTTTGAAATTACTCAGCTTCTGCTGATCTAACGTTTCTGAACTTCAGAAGTGAGACATTCAGGCCTAAATCCTCCCGTCTACAACATTTAAACCCCGAGCACGCCTCCTTCATCGCCATGGATACTGCAGTTCTCACGCTGCGTGGCCGAGGAGACAGAAGAGAGGGGGAGACAGACGTGTCCAGGCAGAAGCCTGCCACATGCATCCGCTGCCAGGTACTTCCCATGGAGGACAGTCAAAGTCAAGCGCAAAGAAAACAACATCATTGGCCCTGTGCAGAGGCAAAGGCAGCGGGGGTGGGGGGGGGGGGGGTAAATGCTGGTGAGATGGGGGGAGGGACGAGAGTGAAGGGGTGTTGACAGGAGAGCAGTTTGGTTAAAGAAGAAGTTCCAGGGAGGTATGGCTGCAGGCCAAAGTCTATTTGTATGTCTCTGAGGTTTGTGAAACCTGGCAGACAGGGGAACCTGTTTTTTATGAATCACATGATTTACAACAACAGCCCTGCAGACAAGTTACAAAAGGAGTCCCGTAAAACGGCCCGCCTCTTACACACTGGCGGCAGAAAGCATCAACAGTTGCAGACTGACGGCATTCAGGAGCCTGAGAATGGGAGACCAGCAATGACATGAGAACAATTACTTTATGTGTATAATTATGGGCACACGCTCCAAAACAGCATCCTGTCCCCAACACACTCCAGCTATGTACAGTACACTTGTGCACACCTCAACAACGTCAGTCAGCGAGAGGAGGAGCTCTGATTTCTAAAGGTGACACAAAGCTTGTTAAAGTTGGACAGGTCTGTGGAAATCTATGCCAAGAAGCTAGCAGCCTGCAAGACCTGTGCTCGGCTCCAAACATGTCCTAGCCCCAAACAATCTTGTTGACTTCCACCACACCCCCATCCTCAAACATCTACAATTATCTTTACAGCAGGAAATGGTGAAGAAGGCTGAAGCTTCAGAGGTTGGTCTCTAAGTCGTGAGATCACTTGTTGTGAAACATATCTGACATAGCAAACTGCACAAGGTTGCCAAGAAAGAGGTTAAGCTCCAGTGGAAGACATCCTGTCTGTTAGGTAGATCCATTAGATGCTGATGGAGCATGCATGTGCTCCAGCACACAGCTGGTGTCACTCTGACTGACATTGAAGGTTCCCCTCAGTAGATCTCAATTTGTTGAGTCAATACGGTCAAACCGAGAGGATTACACATCATTCGCAATGGTTCCCTCAAACCAACTCAGAGATGCTTCTAGTTGCAATGAAATTGTAAAGCAATTAGTTTGGAATTCCCTAATGAAAGGCCTGGTGTTAAGGGTCAAGCTGATTTATTTTTATGTCGGCCTGGAGCCAGAGTTGCTGCTCTCTAATCTTTTGGGAATGCGACTCAGACGCACAACAGAATGGCTCCCACTCTGCTCTTCCTGACATGACCGTAAACAAGCGAAGACAGCAGCATCCTCCTCCGTTCGCCAAAGTGCTGGGAGCGCTACGGGCTCCTAAGGGAAACAGCTGGCATAGGGGGGCCCCCAGGGGGACGGCAGCTTGGGAGGAGGAGGATGGTACAGAGCAATGACAGAGCTCTGGTCATAAAACCTGCCCGACCAAGACCCAGCTCAGACCCCGGTTTACAAGCCTGCCATTTGGAAGAGGCACAGAGAGGGAGAAAACTTTACTCTTGATTTTTAAAACATAGACATTACAATGAGTGCACCTTTTTGACAAACCTTTTTCCACTCTCTGTTCTGATATGAGAACCTAATGATTTGGCTTTTCCAACATAAGGTGCTTATTTCAAACTGATAACCTGCTCGTTTAAACTTTTGCATTACTACATTTTGAGTTCCACTTTCAAAATTATTTACAGGCCCAATTTAATCCTTGTTCTACCCGCCACAAGTCCCCCATTCTATCTCATCCCAGACGTAGAAAAGCCCAGTTAAAACAGTAACGCTGACTGTCTGCGGACTCAAACCAGTTTGGGTCAAATGGCATTTACAAGAAGTTTGTTTTAACCTGCTTAGAGGACAAAATGGATGGAGTAGATGGAGTAGATGGAGCACACCAATTCGACAGGGGTCCGGTCAGCTGTCAGACGAGTGTACCACGATGAACTTCAAACACTTTTCTGTTACAACCAAAGCTTTCTGACCTTTTCTATGTGACCATGTGTGGGGAAAATGCTTGTGATCAACTCCAAAACATACTAATTGCATACTGGGTGCAATAATGAGGAGGAACAAAATTGATTTATATTAGAATTTATAAAATGTCAGTTGCACAGCTGAGTGAAGGGTTAAGTGCGATACAAAGCTGGAGAGGGAAGGCTGATCTCTGCTCGTCTGCACTTTAACTGTATGATTAAGTGCAGACTAGAGATATTTCAGATATGGATGACAGCTTTAAATCCTCACTGATTTAGGAGTGTCTGTGACACACTTATTCATACACAAGCGCAATGCGTTTTCTGATACGTATTTTACTACAGCAGTTAATGTGACAACGGCCTTTAAGAGCTTTTTGCGTCCTTCTCTCTTCTGAGTGGACACACTGCAACCAGAAAACTGTTTCACATTTGATTTACAAATGATCAACCCGCTGTACATTAAGCGCCAGTACGAAATGTTCAAATTTGAATTACTATCCAGATTGTCAAGATACGTACATACAGTGGTGCAAAGTTACTACAAACATTTATTCAAGGTCTGTCTTTACACTAGAGAATTTGAATGGTCTTTATATACATGTAATATAGTACTTTTTATTTTTTCTAACAATTGTAGTTTATTTTCCGATTACATTTGAAATACAATGACTTTATTAAAAAAAACTGCATTGTTTCGATTAAACTACAGTATAAGTCGCTTCATCTTGACCATTTACAGCATTAAAGTACCACTTACATATTCAAACATCAATAATAATGATCCAATAATATGATAATATAACAGTTACATGGGCCATTCTGCATACTTTTATTCTTTAGAAAATGTTTTTGCTAATACTTGGTGACAATTTGAATGCATGACTTTACTGATTAATTGATTTTATGGTTTTACTTTGTGGCATTGCTACTTTTACTGAAGTAAATTATTTTAATACTTCTTCCACAACTGCACATATATCGTACTTTATATATCTTTGTATAAGATGTGTTTTATATATTTTATCTGTACCATATGGGTGTAAAAACCCTGAGCAGCGAGTCTCCAGTTCGATTCCCAACTGGCCGGATCATTTGCTGCATGTCAGTCCCCTCCTCTCTTTCCCCACATTTCCTGTCTCTCTCCACTATCAAATAAGGGCATAAAATGCCCCAAAAAATATATTTTGTATCATTAAAAAATAAATACTATCACTTGGTCAGTCAGCACTGAATAAGCCATGGCATTTTTGAATAAAACCCTTTCTATACAAAGATAATTAATTAAAACTCATCACGTACACGTTGTAAATTTCCTGTTTGTGCTAGATAATCTTAATTGAAAATCTTTGAAATCTTTGTTGCATTTACTACATATTTGTCTTTTATTGTACATCCAGGAACTCTTTCTTTATTCTCCAGTTTTAATAAGTTTCACAGGGTCCCTGCAGAATCGTTCCTATATCGGGAACATGAAAACATTAAAGCAGTCTACTTCACAGGGACAAAAGGAGCTATAATGACATTAGACCATCATTTACAATAAATAGCAACAATGAGTATCGTTAAATCTTCTCAACTGCATTAATGTACACACAGAAAAAACCATACAGGTCTGATTCTCCATAATTTGTTAATAATTTGCCTGTGAAACATTATTCAAACTAACATTTTAAGACATAAAATCTGCATAATTATTTATTTGAGTAAATAATACATTAGGTTACATCCCATTGACACTGACCCTTCACACTTACAGGTCAGCTTGCTGACTTTATGGTGCAGAAAAGTCAAAGTCAGTCAAATATAATCCACACTTATCCACTACTTATTATACCGGAAAACCTGGACTATATATCTTACACATATTTTTGTTTTATCTGATAACATCTCATTTTTCAGAAAATTGTCTGTTGTGTTTTGGAGAATGCTTTAACGACATTCTCCAAAATACAACAGACAAGGACAATAATTAAAAATAGA
The DNA here is from genome assembly GCA_032191485.1 of Leptoclinus maculatus. Lineage (NCBI taxonomy): Eukaryota > Metazoa > Chordata > Actinopteri > Perciformes > Stichaeidae > Leptoclinus > Leptoclinus maculatus. Next base: position 4,506,350 of record JAVDOI010000009.1, read on the forward strand.
ATTACAAAATGTTTAGGTTTGTATTTTCCGTTTTTGTCTCCCAGTAAAAAAAGTGTTAGCCCTAATCTACTGAATGTTCTGTTTATTCAAAACTTACAGTAACATTGTTTCTTTTTTTAATTTTGTCTGCGTTCAATATGAAATTACTTTGATTTTCTCATATATCGATTTATAGTTCCAGTTTAATAAATGAGTAGGCTAATATAACAATGTCTTAATGTAATTGCAGATACTTTTATAATCAAGTCATGTTATTAGACATAGTAGTAACTCTTAATGTAGATGGCAGTAATGGCAAAGAAAAAAAAATCCCGATTTACCTGTTTGTCCTTGGAGCTACTGCTGTTATTTTCTTTTTGGAATAAATGCACTTTGGTTGGATACACTTTATCTCAGCTCAGCTCTGCTGCTTCCTCCTTTCGTCGAAAAACGTGCGCAGAAAAATATTATCCTCATCATCATATTTCATCTGGTTTTCCTCATCGCAGACGGTCCAACTGAGGCAATATCGGCTTTTTGGCGCACAGGTAAGCAGCGCTCTCAGTAGTGACAAACTTTATGATAGGCTGCGCGTCTTGAGTCCCTCCAGGCTCCGCCCTCCGCCGCTGTGCCGTCTCCCCCTTTGAAGATGCGCCTTCCGAAGCTGGAGGTGAGGAAACGGCTCGCTTTAAGGAACACGAGGTTCAACGGGACAGTCTGTTAGAGTTGCCAAATATCCAATAGTTTTCTAAAGTTTGGCCCGGGGTCCCTATCTGATGAGGTACCAATTTTAGGCTTCTATTATACGTTTGTTTTTAAAACAAAAGCAAAATAAGATTATTAATAAGTTTCATTCCGCTACAGTTCAGGCAAGTGTGTGGTTCAATCAGTGTCGGAGAGTAACTGCGTACAAAAGTGCTACAGTGCTACAGCTATACACAGTATAGTTTTTGTACTTAACTCATTTTACTTTATACATCTACTCCAATTTTCGGACATATTCTACTTATTTCTTCACCACATGTATTTGACAGCTGTCGTTAATGTTACTTTTTAGATTAAGATTTTACAGAGAAAACGTATGATGAACTCATTACGTAAAAATTAGAAGTCAGACAAAAATATTTTGAAGTTAAAAAGTGTAAGTAACGAAATGCGAAATGCAAATTAGAGGGGGTGGGGGGGAGGGGGGGGGGGTGAAGAAGAGAAGAAAAAATACAGGTGGCACGTTTTTGTCCTCCCATTGTTATAGATTCAACAAACCAACAGCACATGAAGTCATTCAAATTAGTTCCACTATGACAATCTGCAACATTAGTCTACCACTTAAATGTTGTTGCCTCCATAATTATGACAATATTATATTCATAACTGAATAACATTCAGTCATTCTGCATAACAAGTGCTTTTACTTTTAAAACTTCAAGTGCATTTAGTAAACATGTTCAATGCAAGACTTTTACTTGTGATGGAATATTTCTCTGTAGTTTTGGTATACTTTTAGTCAAGTAAATGATCTGAATTCTTCCTCCACTGTCAACGATTCAACAACAAAAATATCCCAAAAAAAACCATCTTAAACAGTGGGCTCTTTAAACAGAAGCAGGTCTGAGATCATGACGTGAGAGCTCTGTATCAGGTTGTTTTTTTTTCATTATGTACATTTCGATATATATATAAAGATTTAGCAACTAGGTAAAACATAGTTACTGCAACGTTTTAGCATTAACATTATCCACATTTGGAAAATCAGTTTCATAAAGTTTACTTAAGCTTCTCCATTTAAATAACTTTTTTTGGGGGGGGTTAAATTACAACTTCTGTTTTTACTGTTTCCAAGTCAACACGAGAGGTTGGTTTCTGGTCTAAGAAATAAATGGTACACTCAGAAGTATACTTTAATTTTTGCAGCACTTTTCTTTCGAAAACTGTAAACCATTTAATACCAAACACAAACAAATACAAACTCAAGCGATTTGGAACCTCATAGTAATGTCTTACATGACACTGTCGTAGTTATGCTAAAGTACCAAATCTAGATGAACCGTTACCAACTGTGACGCATTGGTGCAGTAACCTGGTCAGTAAAGCGACTGCAGCCTGTGAATCAGATATAGTTGAGACCAGGAAATCCTTTGATTGCGGACACTCCTGAGAGGTGGTTTGGCTCGAGCCAAAACACAGGCGCAATACGCAAATCTTGAGATCTTACTTTGCAGAAAACGGTGCACTGGTTCTACTTATTAAGCGTCCTGAACCACTCGGAGAAACAGCATGTTGTATCTCCCGTTAGTATGAACTGCGTTTGATATAACGATTGAACTGCTACAAAAGGCTTCTTGTACGTGCCAAATGTTGAATATGTCAGAGTTTAATTAACTGCAGTGGCTTTGAATGTGCATCACACATTTAATAGTTTTTAACATCATCTTCCTTTGAGGGCTTTTTTTTTTTATTTTGTCTCCTCACTGAGTTAATTCCTTTCCTGTCACAGCATGTTGGTGGAGCAGCTTCAAATCAACTGACAAACATAAACCACAGACAGGCCGGCGGGAAGTGACTTCCTACCCTCTCTGCTCCTCTTTCTCTGAAGCAAGTGCTGAGTTTGAACTGATTTACACAACAGTCATATAAGTGGAAACACCGGGCGATCAGCAAATATTGACAAAGTCTTGATTCAGCACGCGCCTTGACAGATTTATTCACACCTTCGAGTCATAAAGAGTCATCACACTAATCAAGAAATATTCTTTCCAGGAGCACATTTCTTGGCCAGCAACTTTAGGTACCAGACCGCTGATTAGAGTTTAGCACATCAAAGAGCATTCTGATATAATTGCAAGGACAGACAGACGACTTAAAACATGACAAATTTGTTGCTTACTTATTCAAAATGAAATAGGTATAATGTCTCGGTATCTCGTATCTTTCAGTACAATGTACTTGTACACATAGAGATCAGGTCTCCCAAAGGAAGACCACACACCACGTTTAAATGCTGTTTACAGACATCTTTAAATAGTCAAGCATATTTCCTCATGAATACAATGCAGCACAATCAGAAAGACACTGCCTAACATTTAATTACAGTGCAAATTCAAGTAGGGGCTTACAAATTCTCCTAATGATTTAGATGTGTTTAGATAGCTTGTTTGACAGTTTTTTTTGGTGTCTGTCACTGCTTGCATATTTTTTTGTACCAAGAGTTGTTTGCTATGTACATGAAAATGTTTGTGGTTCTTTAAACACTTGCAAGAAGGTTTGTTGTGAAGTACTGGCATTTACTCTTGTCATCAATCCAGCAAAAGCCCTGTCATGCCAATGTGGTGAAATAACATCTATTTATATAACTGCAGCACCTTTGACTTTTACGTGTTAAGGCGGCTGTTGTTTTCCGATAAAACCCTACGTAGTGTATGTACGATGGTTACTTCTCATCAATGGAAAGCACACAATGTACTAATCAATGTCAATGTCAATGCTTGGCACTCAGTATAAAGACTTAACTGCTGGATACAGTTTTGTACCAAGAGTGAAGGATACAGGGCGTGTGCCTACAGATCACGCTGCAATTTGGAACAAATTAAATTTTGAAAGCGTCATAAATGCAAGTGGAAATGTTTTTGAGCTTGCTCCTCAAGCCAACATACTCTTTTTGTTTTTGTTTTTCTAACTATTTTAATGTTGTAAGTTGTACTGCAGGACAACAGTGTTTAGCAACACCAGATGAAACATATTCTAATTCGGTATACCTTCATTACATTTTGTAACTTTTATGTGTGTACAATCAGGACACGGCATTAAGTGTCTTTCACACGCGGCACGGTTTGCACGGCGTGCCCACTCTTTGCTCAACGCAGCGAAAAAAGCCATTGAAAAAGAATGGGCTTCAGAGCGCAGTTGCCAATGTCATATTCTGGTGTGAGGCCCTTTCATAGGAGCAGAATGGTGAAAAGCTTCACCCGTCTGATTTTAAATATTTTAACTACAGACCATTTTGCGACTACTTCCTACCCGCCTACTTGCGGCCCCCTTGCACGGACCACACCCATCTTCGAACATCCTTAATCTCAGCTACAAACCTGTAGTTCAGATTCAAATTAACATGTAGTTTCGTGACTGCGTCTTGCACGGTTTTGACGCTATCACGGTCAGAAAAATCTGTCCACCATAAACACCTGGCAAAGGCTAGTCAAAGGCTACTCAAAAGCACATAACACAATGTGTTATTCCTTCACTTTGTACAGATTTAACACACAAGATTCAATGTGTTAATTAGTGAGCTTTAGTGCTGCAGGTAGATTTGTATTACCGTTGGACAGAGACGTTCAGTTAACGAAGGTACATGAGAGTCGTATCAATCTTTCGTCAGGAAAGAACATAAGTGTCATTCCAAGAATGTAACACTTTTTACTGCTGGAATAAATAAAAAAATGTCCCAAGTCCTACACACCCTAAACATACAGTATCATTGTATCTTGTACTTTTAATTACAGTAATTAGTCAAGACATCAGTCTGTATTCAGAAGCTCACAGTTTGTGTGTGATTGTATTTCTGTGTGTACAACTTGGGTCTTTTCCTTAAAGGACAGGTGTTTTGTATACAAGATTCCCACCATATAAAGTTGGTTCTGATTCACTGGCCTTTGGCTGGTTTGACTTGTCTCTAGTCCCACGGGAACCACACCGCCGTCCCAGACAAATCCTCGTGCCAACACGCCAGCCTCCAGAGAGCTAGGCCGGCTAAAGCCTCACTTCCCTTCCAGAGAAAAAAATCCCAACAAAGTAAACAGTGAGCACCTAGTAGTCAACTTCCTTATCCTTGTTAATTATTCAAAATCCCGGAGGAGAGACCGGCCCACAGTTGTCTTCTGACTGAGTCACTTTTTTTCTCATACAGGCACTCACTCACTCACTCACCACGACGGCCCCCCCTCCCCTCTCCTCCTGCCTCCCCTTTCAACTTCAAACCCAGTCATTTCTGCAAGCTGCGCTTTGATTGTACCAAACACCTGTATTTTTCGAGGAGAGACTTCCTTGCGAGCCCCCGCCTCCGATCTTTGATTGTTAAACAGCAGTGGCGCCGTCATTACTGTCTGTGCGACTGATGCCGCCCAGCTTCCCCTCCCATCTTCCCCTCCTGCCTTTTAACCGGAACTTTAATTGCTCAGAGAAAATTTGGATGCTTTATTTTATCTAATTTTCAAAAACCCTTTTGTGTGTGTGTGTGTGAAGGGTTGTAAAACTTTAAATGTGCCTTGCTGGATTTACCGGATGAACTGGAGATGATCACAGATTTCCTACCAACTATAAACAGAGAACTCAAACCAGAATGTTCTTTTCAGAGCTTAAAGTTGGTAGTAGCCAGATGGACACAGACTCACTACATACCAGTAATCCTCCAGGAAGACAGACAGACAGACAGACACTTACACACACCTTTGCAGCAGTAATACCATGCTTTATTAGACGGCCTCTCCTGCCATCCTGTCTCCCCCCTCAGATTAATATCCTCTGGGCTTCTCACCAGCTGTTTCCTTCCCATAACACCCCTCATCTTCCTCCAGCCGGCCCTCCACTTCACATGGCAGGGCTTACAAACTGAGCCACAATGCCTTCGTGGCTCTAGGAGAGGTCTTTGGGTTAGCACAGTGTGTGTGTGTGTGTGTGTGTGTGTGTGTGTGTGTGTGTGTGTGTGTGTGTGTGTCGATATGTGAGTTCATCAAGCGGGATGAAGGCAGGATCTCTTGTCCACGCAACTGAAAACAGCCACTTAAAGAAGGACAAACACAGACAGCCTTAATTTTATGCATTATCTGGATTTGTTGTCTAGAAGTTTTTTGCTAATGGTGCAGCCACTCGAACTGAAGTTAAAAATATATACGTTTTTACAGAACTAGCAAAGCCCAGGAATCTGTGTTTTATATCCATTTTCATCAGTCCATCACTCAACGCCACTGTTTGTTGACAGCGTGATTTGATTTATTGGTGTATTTACAAGCTTTTTTTCCTCCACTAGTCTGTTATAGTTTCACTGTGTCTGTGCTTGTTTCTGTGCTTGAGCGTGTGTGTGTGTGTGTGTGTGTGTGTGTGTGTGTGTGTGTGTGTGTGTGTGTGTGTGTGTGTGTGTGCGTACTGTATATGTGTGCGAGGTCTCTTTTGGGTGTGTCTGCCTTTGGCTCAGGTGGGTGTTTACTTCTCATGGTGTTTTTACTGTTTGTGTGCAAGGGCAGACAGGATGTGCGGTGCTTGTCAGCATGCTCTAGGAGATGAAAGGCCGGAGAGGGTGTGGAAGAAGCCGAGTGCCGTTCAGGTAACAGGTTGTCTTTACAGAAATCTCTCAAGTATTTAGTCCTGTTGCCTTCAGCATTCCTAGTGAGCCACGAGTGAGCACCACTCACCACCAAGCTGCTTCAAAAAATAACTCAACACCTCCTACAAATCTGGCCATAACTGAATGCCAGTAAGGTCCAGGTGCTCGATCTCAAAACACAAACATTAGTCAAACATTTCGGAGCAGATTGGATGGCGCTCCTTGTTCCCTATGCGCTCAGGTGTGCGTGTGAGCTGTTATTACTCTACTGCCATAAAACTGATTGCATCACCAAGAGACACGCCATGAGTCAGTTTTAAGAATGGGGGCTACTGACATACATATTGATGAGCAATAGCTACTGACACGACAGCAGTCTGATTTGGACGTTGACATATAATGCTGTAAGTCACTGCAATGCAGTCGGACAGGTTTAGGTTATTAAGAGTTATTACTTACAGCCACCACATTGTTGACTATCGTCTCATCTCTTGTTAGCACAGGGGAAGTTATTTGACTCCATGTTGTCGGTTTACTGTTCAACAATGGAATTGTTGTGAACAGCTGTCGCTTTGAACTGTGACCCAACTTACCACAATACATATTATTTTTTTGACCAGTGCACAAGATTACAAAGTTAGCCAAATAATCGTGAATTTGCTTTCACTTCATAATTCAGTCAGACATCTGGTGTTAGCTTATTTCAGTTTGGGAAGAAGTTTTGCCCTAACCAATCAGTACTGAGTGACACATCTATTCTATGGATGTCATTTTCAGCAGACACATCAGCAGCTAGCTTTAGCTAGCGGTTAGGAACAGTTAACGTAAAGATTATTTAACAATTGTTGGCTACTTGGGGGCAGCTCAACAAGCTGTAAACACAAAATTAATATATAATCTCTTACAGTAAGAGATCAATACAGTTGATAAGACAAACTTGTTAGCAAACAGTTGCCTATTTACACATCCAGAAAAGCAACAATAGCCTTGTGTTGTGTTTTTGTCACCTGTCCAATAGTTATCCACCTGCTTTTTAGCTCTGTTTTGGTCTACACCAACTCCTGAGTGAAATGGTAGCGCTTTAGCAGCTAAATACGCCACTATATTTACTGTACTATCTAGTTTACGGTGACCCAGTGGTTGGCCGTCTGATTCTGCTGGCCTAAACAGAATCACAAAGTTATATCTATTTCATAATTTAATAATTTTTCTTAAATGCACTACATGTATTATAATTTATAAAAATATTTTTCCAATTATCTTATTTTCTCATTGCACAGCTACTGTCTTCCTCAGTTGCTCTGCTTCCAGTGCAGCTTGTTTTAAGTAGAGCTTTTATCCAATCAGATTTCACCCCTGTGTCTCTAGGTAAGAAGAGAGGCCCGAGGCCTGCAGACTCACAAGTGAATCCCTTTGCAGTTTAAGTGAATGGGGACGATATTGTTGATTGTCATAGTGTTCAACCAATCAGATCTTTAGTTTGACATGTTTGGCGTATTCTTTGACGTGTCAGAGCCTTCTAGCTGGCCTAGCCAAATACGTGATTGGTCAGTGGGCTAGCCTGACATGTTGGGTGATGACAATCCCAATATCGGCTGCCTCTGTCGGGCGGACATTTTCAGCCCTCAAACGCATTAAAACGTATTCAAGAAATACAACTGGGGAGGCTTGACTGTCTTCACTGGCGTCCATGAATCGAGAAGGACTTCTTACCGGAACTAAAACGCACGGATGTACTGAACAACCGTGGGATTAAACTCTTTATTAACAAAGAAAGGAGGATGGACTTTGTCTTTAAATAGGAAACAGCAGCTCTGGTAAATTAAATGCATTTGTTTTTACATCTGCAGTAGCTTTAATATGCATGTTTGTATATTATTATTTGTACAACTTGATTTTATAAATTTTTGTTTGGTTTTATATGTGATAGGAACCATTGTTACGTCCTATGTTGCTCTGGGGACATATTTAGCGGTGCCAGTGTTGCCAACTTGCCGACTTTCTCGCTAAATCTGGCGACTTTTTTTGTCAAAAGCTACTAGCGACAAATCTAGCGACTTTTTCTGGTGTTATTGGAGACTTTGCTGGTGTTTTGACTCGATGACGTTAAAGCACGTACGTTCTACAGTTACTGCCGTGAACGAGCAGCGGGTGCTGCCGTGAGCCCCTCCGCCGACCTAAAGCACACACAGGCGGGTACTCTCACAGAAGCCTCGCGCAGCAGTCCCAGCTGCAGTCAGAGCAGAGAGGAGACGCACTCTCGGCGTATTCAGTTAGTGTATTTACAGGTGTTGGCTTCATTTTTACACGAAAACAAATAATAACCATAGCTGTGTTTCAGCTGCAGGACAGCAGTGAAGGCCCAGGTATAAAATGCCCTCCACTGCGGTGACCAGACGTCACGGTTTGTCCAGGATTGTCACAGTTTTCACCAAAATTAAAATAGTAATAATATACTTATTGTTTTCAGCGCTTACATACATGTTTATCTTGTTCTGTCTCACTCATTTATAAGTAATGCACCACACTTCTGAATTCAACACTGATTTGAGTACTCAATATGTCGTTGTCAAGGCTGTTGTTATAACGCTCTTTGGCTGATATGCCGAAGAGAAAGGCGGAATTTCTCTATGTCTGAAGAAAAGCATAAGCTTGAAACGTCACTTGTGGATAATAAATTGCACTTAAGGCAGCAACAGTGTGAGGACCTTTATTTCCATTTCCATTGCTTTCTTCTTTTGGTCCAGCACCTGCCTACAACAATTTGTGCGGTACTTTACATGAGTATTTCTATTTTATTTCATTTTATGAACAATCGCAAACATGTTTTACTAATACTTTGTTGATCACTTAAAAGCCATTAATATGAACAACTTTTTTGTTGCCAGGTTATGAAAAGTCCTGTCTTTATAGACCACATGCTTTGTCTTTTTAGTTAGCTTTTTATTTAATCGGAATAAAGGATTATAATCTACTAATGCAACTGTGTATAGGATTTAGGGAAATTTATTAGCAGAAATGGAACATAATATTCATAACTATGTTTTCATTGGTGTATAATCACCTGAAACCATGTTTTTACAGTAGCCCAGAACAGACAAACCAATCACACATACATGCACTAATGCTATGATTGTATGAAACAATATTTTGCAATATTTTTCTTCTTACTATTTCATTTGCATATACAATGAATGTGGTGAAAGGGTAAAACTGAAGCGGAAAAACTTCTTGGTAGTAACACTGGGTTATAAAAACGTGCATCATGGAGGGCTCCCCATGAACTGGAGTGGATAGTATTGGCTGGGGGTTTGCAGCCCTGACAAACACGGCGAAGGGGAGGCAGACTCCTGATGAAGAACTACATCACGAGTCAGGGAGCCGTTCACAGGTGTGGACTGGACTCCTGTGTGAGACGGTGAGCTGTGCTTGTGGCCAGACGAGACGAGACCTTTAAGTACATACCTTTGGATAGCTCGGTCACGTGACTCGGTATCTACAGCCTGCCTTCTCACAGCCGGCCGCCCGCTCTCACCATTGAATAAAAAAAGGTAAACAAATTCTATAGCAGCATTCGCAGACTAGATCTAGTCCACAGACTATTAGCCCAGAACTTAACGGTAATACTAAACCCCCATAAAAAATGCGGAATGACACGAAGCTACGGGCGCGTCGCTGCTCCGGAGAGAGACGGGGAGTGACGGTCGGTGTGTGCACTTTGCTCATTCAGGCCTTATCTGTACTAAACACTGATCACAAACCGAGCTTTTAACTCCTCCTCCCAAATTAGCTTCATCCACAATCGGCGCACTTTTTGGCGACATTATATCCCGATTGTATGCGATTCATTGTCGCAAATGCGCGACGAGCGCTACAATAGACCAACGTGGCGGTCGGATTTGTGAAGATTACAGTCAATAAAGTGCTGTGCACAAGACTGCCTCCTAATCCCTGTGTGAAAGGGATGGGCAGTGCACCGGCGGAATCTGACTTTCTGCTAAAAACTGGGTGGGGAATGGAGGGAGACTTTTCCTCTCGACTCCACACATGCACATTATGGTCAACAGGGTGTAGTCTCACTTGGGTTGAATGTCAAACGCGCTGTCAGACTCGTATGATTAGTTCGAAGTCCGATTGTGTCAACAGTTACTTGGCTGAATCAGTGCGTATTTTACATGTCACCACTTTAAACTCTCCCCCAAGAGCCATCCACACGTCTAACGTTTTTTTTGTTGTTGTGCTGTTTCTTAATTGCAGGATGGCAGAGGTTCCCATGTCATGTGATTGTTTTGTTTCTTTGCCTCCTGGCTCTCGCGATGACCATGTTATTTTTGGGAAGAACGCAGACCGTCCCCGGGATGAGGTGCAAGAGGTGGCCCACTACCCTGCAGAATCTCACCCTCCAGGCTCCATGCTGGAGGTAAAGCAGTCCTGGACTCCTGCAGTCCCACACCACATCTGATGCTGGTACAACTGACTGACAACAGGGCTCATGAATCATTGAAAGAAATACACACGTTTACAGATATACTGCATACGTCCACAGTCTGCTGTATTGCAGACAATTCATTAATAAAGATTCAAATCATATATTTGCTCATATTACGTTGCTATTCACAATAACCTTGTCTGAACACGGTACAATATTATACAGGAGACTTGATGGAGAAACATTCATTCCTGTTAATGTTTACGGGAAAGGAACTGAAAGTTTTAACCCACTGAACAGTTCTTTTGGCTTTTCTGTTGAGTAAAAAAAAAAAAGGAAAACCCCAACACTTTCATCTTTGAATGCACTGGTACTAATCATTTCAGAGTTGATATAATGGTATCTAGTACTGCAGTGTGGGTTTTAATTGCCTCAGCCTAAATACAGTGGAGGTAAAGGTTATTATGTTCGGTAAATTAAATTAAAATAGAAAATTAAAAAGACAAATAACATCGTTTTTGCTCTAGTAAATAAAAAAATATTCTAATCAGGGGAATGGTTTCAATTTGCAACCCAGTTGTGATGTAAATTCATGCACAAATTCACCAATATCTGTTCTTAAAATGCAATCTGACTTCAAACTTCGTAATACCAGGAACCTTTGTCTCCCTGTCAGTACTTTTCATTCTGAATGGGACTAATGGATGCCTTAATATGTCGTAGAAAGGCCATATATCTGATGGTATTGCTGCATAGAGATGTGTGAAGCAGGAGCTGATAAGATTCATTCATGAACAGCAATAGAAAGTCATTTTGACCTTTGAGTTTCACTGATGTGAAAGTGTTTGTCCAATACATCTGTGTCCGCTTTGCATATATAAGGTACATATTTCACTGAAATTGTTTGTGCAGAAAGGGACCTTAATTTAAACAACAGCATTCTTTTTTTCTCAGTCTCCGTTTTTTTTTGTCTGCAGTGCACATACATCCAGATCCCTCAAGTGGAGGAGACCCGCGCCGTCGTCCTTAGCAAACCTGCCTGGATGTGGGGCGCTGAAATGGGAGCCAATGACCAGGGAGTCTGCATTGGGAATGAGGCTATCTGGACCCGAGAGCCCGTCGTCCCCGGAGAGGCTCTGCTGGGCATGGACCTCGTCAGGTGAGCACAGAAAACCTTTTTGATACTGTATTGCTTAAAAACAAATAATTTTGGATAAAAAAAACTTCAAAAATCTTCAGAGCTGACTGGAAGCAACTATTGACCGCATCCTAATTAAATACAGTTTGGATTTTGTATATTCAGTAGAAGTATTAACTTAGTCCTTTCAGGCTTTGATCGGAAGGGTGTGTAGATTGTCGTGAGCATGTTATGACAGGTGTAGTAAATACTGTTGAAGCATAGCACAGTATCGCTTATCTATTCATCTCTGCGTATAAAAATAGCAGTATCGTTGCCTCTAAAATACATTGCAGAGAAGCGTGTAAGCTACACTGTTCTTCACTCAAAGACACAATAAATACATAGATCAAAGTAGATAAATGCTTGAAAATGAAAGAATAACACGTATAACTACATAACTAATGCCCTGTAGAGAAAGACTTTATTCTTTGAAGTAATCCTGCATGACTTGTGATCATCAGATTGGGGTTGGAGCGTGGTGACAGTGCCTGGTCGGCGCTGACAGTGATCACCAGCCTCCTGGAGCAGCATGGCCAGGGGGGGCAGTGCAAGGAGGACCCTGTGCCCTTCAGCTACCACAACACCTTCCTCCTGGTGGACCGCAATGAGGCCTGGGTCCTGGAAACTGCTGGAAGGCTGTGGGCGGCGCAGAAGGTCACAAGTAAGCATGGAGGGTTACAAATCTAGGGTGCAGAGTGAAGGGTACATGTATAGCAGAGGTGGGGCCAAGTTATTGTTTTGCAAGTCACAAGTACGTTTCAAGTCTTTCCCCATAAATCCCAAGTTAAGTCCTAAACTTTAAGTTTTGAGTCCTAAAGAAGTCATAATGTGCTCTACAACCAAATGTAATGCCATTTGCGTCTCCATCTGTCATTTTCGACCCACACGTTTTGGAATTATTTTTTACCAACTGCTGCTCAGAAACTACAGTGCCCATCTCTATTACGAAACCTGTGGACAGGTGTTGTAAATTAGCATTTCGCTACAAACACTTAACACAGTGCATCTGGGCTTTGTGCATAATGTATGTTACAATTCTAATGCTACTGTGATGTCCATATCAAATAAAATAAACATAACATTACTGATCTGGCTGTGGCAATAAACCAAAGACAAACTGATCACCAAAATCAGTCATGGCAATGCATCCAGTAGTTGAGATTTTTCAGTCCAGATCTCAGTTGTGGAACAACCAGCAGACCGCCTCTGCCATTCCTACAGCCGCACCACTAGCATGGCTAAAAGCATTTTCAGGACAAAGACTAAACCAGACAAACATTATGCATGGAGTGCTCGGATGGTCACTCAGAAATGTCAAACACAATGCACTCGTAAGCAGGAGACTTGCATCTTTACACGCTTAACAGCCACTCTCTCTTCTCAGAGGGTGTGAAGAACATCTCCAACCAGCTGACCATCGGGACTGAGGTCACCGCAGAGCACCCAGAGCTGCGGGGCGTGGCCCAGGCTCAGGGCTGGTGGGACGGCGAGGGGGAGTTCAACTTCGCTCGGGTGTTCAGCCCTGAGAACCCGCCTCCCAGGATGGAGCTGGCAAAACAGCGCTATAAGGGAGGCACAGAGCTACTCCAGCAACATGACGGTGAGGGTGGTCAAGTCCTACATTTCCCAGAATGCTTGTGGACACACACACCCCCCTTACAACATTATTGTCCATGCAGCATTCAGTGATGGGTATAGACAGCAGTGATTAGTTACAGTTTCTGTGTCTCTCCTGCGTTGTCTCTGGTCTCAGGCTCAGTGACGGCAGCTGTGATGATGTCCATTCTGAGGGACAAGCCCAGTGGTATCTGCATGGATTCTGGAGGTTTCTGCACCACAGGCAGCATGGTATCTGTCCTGCCCAGAGACACCAGCATGCCCTGCATCCACTTCTTCACTGGCACCCCAGACCCCTCCCGGTATGTCTAACTAGATTAGAAACATCTGTTAAAACTATAATAAACCATGTATATCGCAACATATTCAGGAATGAAATTATAATTAGTCTATTCTGCCACACTTTATAGCCACCTACTGGAAACACAATACTGTAGTAATCCCTTCACATGACAGCTTTTAAATGTGCTGTTCTAAATAACTTGTGTCTTATGCAACACTTTTAGAATATAGGAAAACCTCTGTATCACAAACTGTAGCAAATTGAACTCTTGTTGAAAGGTTCTAGCACTGATTCATATTGTATTTGCGTGTGCGCTGTTCTGTGTGCTGTTCTTTAGAAATTCTCAAAAGTCAGGGAAACAAAAGGGTAAAATATATGAATAACGCATTATTTTATGTTTACATCTGGCCAAAAATAATGATTAACTCAACGCAACTGATTGACCTAACTACAATATCTTTTTCAAAGCTTTGTTCCAATGTCATGTATATCTTTTAAATGTTGCAAAATGTGTTTCACGGTGCCTCAGTGGCTGTTTAGACACTGCTGTTTCACGTCAGGCACTCCCAGCAAAAGGGAACAAACATGTTCTAAATGTTGAAATTTCTATTGTTACACCCACTCACTGCATGTCATTATAAGGAATGACAAGTAGAATGTTTTTATTGCGGAGGTTTAGCTTTGCGGTTTCTATATTCGCTCACCGTACCCTTCTCACAGTTGACTTTCCAGCTTTCACTAATAGGGCAAGGACTTCAAATAGCACGCCAGCAATCAAAACGTCTTAACTTAATGAGTTAACACATTCCAAGGTTTACTGGCATGATTATTTTCACTGCAAACAATTAACAATCACGTCAAACCTGACGTGATTGAAACACACCCTGAAACACACCCTGACTGCCTGACTGGGATTCAACCTGAGTAAAGTTAGGAAAACAAAACAAACAAACAAACAAACAAATATAAGGAAAAGAAAACTATTTTGCCCCAATGGCAAAATCCATATCTATATATATAGCAAATAAAGTCCCACGGCAAGAGCAGCTAATGGACCACCGCGGCGGGTCTGAAATACAAGAAAACAATTAACATCAAACATTCAACAGGATTAAACACTGCACAAAGAAAACAGCCTTAAACCTACCAATTTGTTCCTGCACTCTTGTCTTCCCTCCACGGCAACATGACACCCGCATCACTCCACCAGCCTGAACCACGTGCAAACTGCGTTCTTCCGGCAGGTAGCGCTATATCTGCAAACTTCACTATTTAGAAAAAAAAGTCCCCTTTTTTTCACTTTTGGGGCCACCTGCCACATTGTTATATATTCAAAATGGTGAGTGTATTCCTGGTGTGTGGTGGGTTCTGTCTGGGGAAAGATGGAAGTAATATGTTTGAACTTTATGGCACCAGAAACAAAGCTGTTAGCATGAGCAGCAATAGGTACATAGAAAAGACAGTGAAAGGCTAAGAAAAGAAACTCATCTTGATAAAAGTGGCTTATACGCTGATTGATCAGTTGAAGCAAAAGGTATTCACGGTAAATTTCCTGTCATTGAAATGTCATTGAAATGTCATTGAAACGTTGAAATGTCATTGAAATGTCATTGAAATGTCATTGAAATGTTGAAATGTCATTGAAATGTCATTGAAATGTCATTGAAATTTTAAAAGGTGTTTCAATGTTAATATTCTTTCCCTCCCCATCTGTAGCTTTTCCTGCATTCTGTCTCCACTTTGGATCGATGGGAGTTTCTATATCTGTCTTTTTCTCTTTCCTGTCCCTACTCTTACCCTGGTAGGTCTGTATTCAAGCCTTTTATCTTCTCGGACTTTTCTACCCCTGTGCTGAGGGTGGTCTCCCCACAGTTTGGCCCAGACGACCCTGTCAGGAAGCAGCCTCGCTTTCAGAGCCAGGTGGACCGAAGACATGACCTGTACAAGGCCCACCAGGTGGCGCTCAGCACCATGGAGACCAACCCGGTGGGCACTGTTGGATGACCTAGGTCAATGATTGTGATGTGCAGATCCTGGCAAAGTTGGAAGCTCATTTTCATTTCAAAAATACATCCAAAGCAGAACCAATTTTATTAAGAGTGGAAGTTGGTCAGTTGTTGGTGATAAATTACAGGCGAGTCGCACACTGACACACTGACACTCCCAGAGCAGAGCAGAACACAACAGGACCTCACAGTTAGTGCACACAAGACACAGAGTGTAGACTAAACATGAACACACTACAAGTACACATTCAAAACCAAAGAGCAGGGTTTCAATCACGACTACCTCACGACCTCACGGGAGGCATTAGTACGTCAAAACAAAGTGACAATTTCTATTAAAGCCATTCAGCTGACTATCGTGTGTTTTAACCAGCGATACTACATACTGATTTAAAGCAATGTTTTTTGAATATGTTGGGCATTCACACTGAATAGTGTAAAAATTATAGGTGCAGTGTTTAGGATTTGGTGGCATCCAACAGTGAGGTTGCCAGATTGCCACCAACTGAAACTTCTCCCGTGTGCCAAGTGTGTAGGAGATCTACAGTGGGCGACGCGAGTCAGTGTTTGGTTTGTCTCTACTGGGCAACTGTAGAAAAATGACGGCCGGCTTCGTATGTAGATAAAACGGCTCAATCAACAATTCTTATTTTCAGATGATTATACACTAAAGAAACCATAATTAATGTTGTATTCCATTTCTGCAAATAGATCCCTCTAAGTGCTACACACTGTTCCTTTAAGTACATGTTGGCGTAAAAGTTCATTATTAACCTTGCAAACAGTAGTTGCAACAGTATAAAAATAGTTTTCTCTCCTGTGTTTAGGAGAGAAGGTGAACAAATGTGTTTGCCAGGATAATTTTTCTGTGTTCCTTAAAAAAAATGAATGTGTGAATAGGTGGGAAAAAAGTCGCCGGTTAGATTTTTCTTTTTTTTTGTCAGGATCGTTTCCTGTAAAGTGAAGGTTTTTTTTGCAAACTAACTGCAGAACAGTATACTCAGGCAATCAGTCTATACATTTTGTACACCATCAGTATGTAGTGTGGTATTGAAACACGACTGTTGCCTGCTGTGTTGGTGAGCAACAAGAGTATGTAGACACCCAGATTAGCCTGTCGAGTAAATGGAGGTGTGTGATAGCTGGTGCTCAACTACTGTCATTTAGTCTGCATCTCCCACCACAGACGCCTGGTTGAATTTCACTCAGGACTTTCAAAAGGCTAAGAGTGAGATCTGGATTCTCGTAAATGTACGTGATATTAAATACAAGGACTTGTCCATAGTTTAGGATTCAGATCAATGACTCCATTGCTTAAGCTTGTTAAAACATACAATATGCAAATACTATTTGACCCAGTTCTTACGGTTGTTTTGTCTTTTCCTCTCTGTGTGTCAGGACGAGGGTTCAGCTGTCTTTGAGATTCTGAGGGAACTGGAGTCGCAGTGTCTGAGCGAGATTTCAGCCATACTGAGTGGAGAGATATCAGGAGAAGAACTGGGGGACTTGTTTTTTGATTCCGTGGACACAGAAATAAAGTTCTACCAGTGAGGAGGTGGGAGGCTTCAGGAGCTGTATGTGGTGTCGTGCATGAATGTGTTCCTGTTGTGAAGGGAAAACTTTAAACTGCAACATGGGACCGGAGAAACTCAAACCCTGAAGAGACGATTACTGTAATATAGTGATAAATATCCATGACTATGATAGAATAGACTTTCACTAGCAATATGGATTAAGGAATACATTGTGTCTGGACATAAACCAGTAACAAATTGTGTAAAAGTAGGAAGAGTTGAGCTAAAGTCAGTCATTTCCATGTGTTGTGTTAACTTATGTAGGGTCCTTGCATAACTTAAGAACACACTAGATAACATCTGAATCAAACACAATTAGATGATGATTTTTAAGATAATTTCTGCTGTACCCCTATGTGGAAATGTGACCGTGTTCCCAGCAAAGCTCATTAAGTGCTTAACCTGTGTGCTGTGTTTAACTGTTGTGTTTTGCAGCGCCCTCAGGTGGACATCCCTAACGCTAGCAGAGTTGCAGGAGAAGGCCCCGGGGTCTGTTAAAAACCCTGTGTTCCTCATCTGATTGGGCTCTGCCTCACTCACACAACACACGTCCATCATTAACACAGACTAAATGCCGAAACTGCTCTGGTTGGAGCAAATGTATCATCTGTATCACCCATGGAGCAATGAGTGCACCTTTATTAGTGAGTATAATGATGTAGACTACACAAGCGCCTATGTAGAGCTGTGTGAAGTTGCACAAATGCAGCGTGGCATTTGTGCAACGTTTTGTTTGTTGTTGCAAATGAATGGGTTGTCATTTGATGGCTACCTGTAGGGAAATATCTAATAAAGAATGTGCATAGTCTGTTCTGTGTGTGTTGTGAGCTTCCTGGCCACTGTATTTGTACGGCTGTTGGTATTGGTAATGCTGGAGTACGTCTCCTTTACATTTTCTCTCAGTCTCAGCCCTCTGTCCAGACTTAAACAGCGCTTTTGCAAGCAATACACAACATTAATATTAACAGTTCAACTTATGTCTCCATCCTACTATTTATTTGTATCATTACTCTGCCTTGCTTGAAAGAGAAGTGGAGTATGCATTATTTGGGGGATTTATGTCACTACTACCTCCCTGACATTAATTGCATTCATTTTTTTTATTCGCTTTATGTATTGTATTCAAGTGTCCCATTCAAGCCATGACAGTATAATAGTCAGTTACCATGGACCTGAACCTAAAACTGCTAAAAGGCATTTGGCCATTATTGATTTTATGATTTACACTTGTGCTTTTCCTAATGTGACATGTCAAAGTGTCTTCTATAACTACAAACAGGCCGATAGACAGTTACACATGACTTCAATAATAATGTGCAGCTCTGTTTAAATTGTAAAATGTAACACCTTTCTTGAACCATAAACGGTGAAAGACCCTGGAGCTATATGACAGCAGCCATAGTGGCTAATTTGCGTTTCTTTATTGAACTTGCAAGGGGATTTTTGGGTGGATTTCCCCTGTAGCGTTAGGTTGTTTTCCAGCCTATCTGCTGTTTGACACTCCCAGTCCAATAGGTGGCGCTACTGCGCCTATAAGCTAGTTTACCAGTCGCCAATGGATGAACCCAATGAAGAAGAACATTATGTTCGGTTGTTCACACTCCATCCAGGAGGTGGCGCCAGTTTAAATCTCTGTGACTGTCTAGGGGGTAACATAACGGCTTGGTGGTGAGCGAGGTACACCAACTTGGTGACAAATGTTACCCAAGTGCTAAACTATTTGTTGTTGTCAGGCCTTTTGTCATATTGCCGAGCCTAGTTTCAGCATTGTCACCTGTCCATCCCCTTAAAGAAAGTGGAGTCGTCCAACGGAAAAGGTAATGTAACGCCAGGATGCTAACGTTAGCTAACGCTGTATTGATGATTGCTAACCAAAAGCTGCTCCCTGCACCTTATCTTCCATCTAACAGTTACACCAGGACAAGAGGGCAAATGTGTTTATTCTAGATGTAAATAATTTCCTTTCTGATGATAATAAATTGTGATTTTTTCCTATTTGTATACTAGCAAAAGCTAACTAACGCAAGCAAGATACACTCCACCGACCTACTAGCTAACAACCAGTAGAACTAGCCAGCCAAGCTAATGTTAACGTTGGATCTGAAGCTACTGAGGCTAACTTCTCTATTAAAAGCTTATGTTTTGACACTGGACGGCGGATAATTGTACTGAATTATACGCATGTAGTTGAAGTCAATCGTTGTTTCTGTAATCTGGAGTGAAAATCTACTCGCATTTTAACTAACGTTCGTTCATGACTTGTGACATTTGCTGACGATGTTAACGGTTAATGTTTCTACCTGCAACATCTCGACACATTTCACTTTTGGTCCCCTCTATGAATCGCATAATAGTTCTATGTGCTTAAATATGTTGTATGACTTTTAGGGATTCCTTTATGAGCCAGTGTGACGGAGAGTTTTTGGTTAGGGTGTGTGCACATCCATGGTGTCACTTAAGCCTAGATTAAGTATGATTCAGTTGTATACTGTTGGTCCTCTATGTGATTATTCAATATTTATTATCTAGGTTTGGCATATTAATCTTTCTGAACTCTTTGATTCATGATTTCAAAGCTATTTTTAATTTTATTGTCTCTTTTTTCGCTGCAGGCTTTGACAGCTGGAGTTGCTGTGAGATTATGCAGTCAAACAGGTCTGAGCACGGTCACAGGCGGCAATACAGCGACAGAAGCTCAAGGCTGTGGGACGACTACGATCACAGACGGGAAGAAAGGCATGAACCTCACAGAGATGTACCGCAGGATTCCTACCAGAAATATGGTGGAAATGGACAGAGTAGCAAAGAGAGGACAAGCAGAAGTAGAGAGTACAGTGACTCGCCTAAGATGCTGTACAGCAAAGACTCATTTAACAGAGACTTGAGCAGAAAGAGCTCAGCGAGGAGACGCATGTCTTCCCCCGATTGGGGTACTTTTGAAACTAAAAGGCAAAGGTTTACAGAGGATGATAGAGATGATAACAGATACAGACTTGAGCCTGAGGATAATACAAACGGGCTGTCACCCGACAGCTTTTCACGTGCACACGTGACCAAGGACTTTAAACAAATGCTACCACAGGAAGAGGATTTCAAATACAGGAAAACACCTCAAGACTCCAGACACAAATATGTGCATGAGGAGTTCACCTATAAGCAACAACATGACAGACAATCGTCTGGATATTACAAAGATAGAGCGGGTCGTGAAAGGAGCCGAGACTGTTCACAAGAGAGGAAACGATCGCGAGATCGCTCTAAGGTTAGTCGCAATGTATTATTAGTGTCACTGTAAGGACGGTGAAAGCTTATTTTTTAAAGTAGTTTAATAAAATGTTCCTCCATGTCAAACAGAGTTATGTCAAACCTAGAGAGAGGAATGACAGCCCCTCTACGGATCATGAGGAGCACCTTCAAAATATAGCACGGTTTCCATTGAATGGATCTTGTGGACAGGTGGGTTTATTACCTTTATCATCATGTGCACCAGATTTCACTTGGGGTTCAAAGAATAAAATAGGTTGTTTTGCATTGTATCTAATTTTTTATGAGGAAGGAAATGTATTCAACACACACACACTTTACAAATTCATAAGCTACCCAGCATTAAATACAGTGAATAAAACTAAGTCTACCTTTACCAGCTGCAAAATTTAAGTGATAAACGCATTTATTAAATAATATAATAATATGATGCATGTTATTCTGAAATGGCCCATTCCAAATAATGAGTACTTTTAAGTATGTTTTGATGCTAATACTTTTTAAAATCTTGAATGCAGGACCTTTACTTGTAGCATCTCTGTTGGTTATCTGGTGATGCTACTTTAACTTAAGTAAAAGTTCTGAATACTTCTTCCGCCACTGCCTTTAAGTTGAATGCTTCTGTAGGAACTGATTTCGTAGTTAAGTGAAGGATTGAAAAAAAAAATAGCAGTATATAGTGTTTGATTTTTGTAGTATCTCCACATAAGAGAGGATGGATATGTCTTACATTGTTCGGCCATGATGTGTGGTCATAATACACCCCAAATATTAATGGCAGAGAGTGTCAAAGAGAAGGACGTCACTGTAACTGTCTTTAATAACTGGATCACTGTGTGCTCCTCCAGCTACTGGAGACAATTACTGAGCTGTCAAATCATTACATAATCAAAGTGATTTGTGTGTTTTTAGTTTCTCACAGGTGGTAGTTCCATATTCTACACATGTATTTGTCAAATAAATAATGCAGATAGTGTTTCCTTAAACTGTGGTTGCTTCTGTGTGTTTCCCATCAGTCTTTTGAGAGTGACGTCACCAACCAAAGTCCTGCTGTTCCTGAGCAGAAGTCCACCATGGGTTTCCAGCGCTTCCTCAATGTGCTCAACAAGGGCGTGAACGTCGCCACGCTCACCAAGATAGTGACTCAGACCTCCACAGAAGTGGGCGATCGACCGAGTTCTACATCTTCTTTCGTGAACACTGATCATCCCTGGTCTCCCGGTTATGCCGGAGGGCAACAGGGAAGCCACCAAAATACCAGCCACTGGAGTGAGAGCGAAGGATTTCAGAGACGGGCTTCTTCACAGCTTCGTCACAGGTCCTTCAGCCCAAAGGGGCGGTCTCTGTCTGATGAGAAGTCTCTGCAAAAGGGAGACGGAGAGCAAAGCTACTCCAACAGTAGATCCAGATCTCCCTCTGAAGAAGAAAAGACAACACTGACACCTGAAGATGAGCACAAGCACAGGCAAATGCAGGATGTTTTGCAGGCCATTGGCATGAATTTAGGATCCGAGGAACTGGGCCAAATGTCCCATCGGATCCAAGAGCGGTTATATGGAAAGAAGGAAAGTGACCGCCATCGTAGAGGAAGCAGGGAAAGAGATAGAGATACCAGGCAAGCGTTTTCACCACGACCACACAGTAGATCGTCATCATCCAGCAGATCTAGTTTCAGCCCGTTAAATCAGGAATATTACAAGAAAAAAGACTCCTATAGCACTCAAAGTGATGTAACCGAGGTACACCAAGTACAGGTGCACGAGGGTGTTGAATATGGCCAGAATAGCACCAGTAGCACTTTACAGGAGAGTGACGAATGTGAAACTTACTCCAAGGAAAGCACGGCTGCATGTCAAGCATTTCCTCAAAATTCAGCGTACACTTTCTTAAAGCCATCTCCTACACCTGTAATGCCGATGTACCCTCCAGTAAACTGTTCATCGCTGCCATACCCACCTCCTCCTAACTTGCCCCACCTTGGACCCAGGCTTTTCTGGCCTCCCATGCCTCCCTTCTTCCCCTCCCCCCGGGTCCCACCTGTAAGCATCTTTCCAGCAGTACTGGCTCAAACAAGCCACCTACTCCCACAGCACATGAGTAATCCACCCTTTTCTTACTTGCCGGGTATGAACCCAGTTCAGCCACTGAACTTCATGCAAAAATCAAAACCACTGTCAAGGCCCCGCTGTTTGCAAGTCATTGAAACCAAACAGCCTGGATGAAGACGGCTGCATAGGGTGAAAATCTGACTGATATAGCAAAAAAATAGTCTTTTCTCTCTGGGGAATAGTAAAAGATCTTCATAAAATAAACAGCTGGGCCTTCACGGAGTTCACCCAAAAAAACAACACGAAAACACCCATTGATAAAATTAATATTGAACATTTGCAAGCGTCCTGTCCGACAGCAACAAACAAGGCAATAAATAGCACGGACAAGGAAATGAACAGGCCTCAGGTTTATTGACATACCTGGAGCTCTGTCCATTGCCCGCCTATTGTTCATACACCCGAAACACACAATGTCACTCCAAAGAGAAACACTGTGTGAACATTTAGTTTTCTTGATTTAGTTTTTTTAAACACCATGATTTGATACATTATAATTTTTGCTGAGGTTATATTTGTCAACAGAAGTCTTTTTGTCTGAATTATCCTCATGAAATGGCATCATGATATTTCGGATTAAGAGGGTTTTGGCTAACACATGATCTATAAAATGTGCTGTACTCTTAGTTAAGCTATTTTCTTTTCTTTTTGTACACATGCAGAAAATGATGTTGTAAATATTTGAATAGCATAATATTAAATGCAATGATTGTAAGTAAATGGCTGCACAGTACATTCAGTTATTGAGACAGTACGTTGCACAGAAGACTGCAACATCAGAGTGGGACGAATCAGGATCTTGGAAAACAACACCGCATGGTTTGGAAAATTGTTTCATTTGAATTGATCCATTTCTATACCAAGCAGGTTCACCATACATTACATATGTTCTCTACATCTTATCGCATAGTTTGTATAGATACCATTCTTTACAAACGATGAGAGTAGGACATGTTAATGAATTTTAGACTTTGGTGAGAGGAACATGAGAACACAAACCTGTCTACATCAATGGAGCTGACGCGGAGCAAGTGAATAGTTTTAAGTTCCTGGGAATCAGCACCACAAACATGACATGGTCATCACACAACAAGAAAGCTCATAAACGGCTGTATTTCTTAAGGAAACTTGAAGACGACAAAGCTTCCGTGCTTCAATTCTTGTCAACTTTTACAGAAGATCAATAGAAAGCATCCTGACTGGAAACATTACAAACTGGCATGGGATGTGCACATGATGGTACCCATCTACCGATTGGTGTCGAGAGGTGCCAGCGAAGAGCCCAGAGGATATTAAGACATTACCCACCTCAGCTCCAGCCTGTCCATCCTGCTGCCGTCTGGCAAGAGATACAGAAGTATCAGCAGGGATACCAGCAGACATCTGAGCAGCTTCTTTAGGCTGGAAGACTCCTAAATTCAGCCTCCACATTCATGTTATTTCTACTTTTTAAATGTTTTTCTTTGGTAGCAAAACTGGACTACAAACTGCATGTCGTTGCACAACAATAACACCTTATAAATGGCCTTTACTCATTAGCCGAGTTATTGCTGTGGTGTCGGTACTCCCTCCAGCAGGGGGCGCTGTTAACATCCACGTTTCAACACCACCGAAGCAGTGAGAGCATTCTGAGCCACTCTTCCTTACTTCAAGCTACATGTTCAACACTAGCGAGTGTCCTTACCTATTCCTGAAGCTTACCAAAGGTCAGTTCTGACATTTCGCTTTTCAAAGAACATCGGTTTCGAAGTAACACCCCCTAAAATAACCCCTTGTCCGCGATGGGACAGAGGAACGGGCAGTTTGAGTCGCAGTAGTAGGTAAACAATCTGCTAGCTGCGAGCCTAAGCTATCTGAACACAGTGTTTAACTTATCGTTACCTGTTGGTATCACACCGTCACACATAGATTTTGGTTGATGCACACACAGGTATGTTTTGAGTATCCCACAGTAATCTCTCCACACTGTTTCTACTCTGCAGAGTGCACTGACTGCATGCAACACTGTTTCTACTCTGCAGAGTGCACTGACTGCATACAACACTGTTTCTACTCTGCAGAGTGCACTGACTGCATACACCGTGAGAGAAAGTGACTGAAGGATGAATCCACTCGACTGGGATCACGGTGCTGTTCGCTCATTCCAGAGAGGTCTGAGTCCAAATCACCAGAACGATGTCAACAACAGCATGGAGGATGCTTCAATCACCCACGAGGAGTGGCACACTTTCTGCAAATATGCAAGACAGACTGCTGATGAAGCTCAAAGCAGCATGGGATGGAAGGAACTCAGTCTTCCCTTGCACAACGTTTACACCCAGGACTCAGAAGTTGAGGACGCAGATGGAGAAGCCCTTGAAATGGATGAAGAGGATCCAGAGCTGGCAAGAAAGCGGAAAGAGCTGAGAGAGATCGAGGAACGGATATTACTTAAGAGAGCTGCTATTGCCTTGAAAACAGTTGAACCGTTTGTGAAGAGCACAACGTCTCCAGACTTTTCCTGTAATGAATCAGCATCATGCATCGGTGCAACTCTTAAAGACAGGGTGAATTTGATTTTGCAGCAACAACATCCTGCCAGCTGTCTGTCAAAGGTGAGTAACGGATTGTTGGATCAGCTTCACCAATCAGCTGTTTTAGATCATTATTTGACTTACTGAGAATGAGTGTTTTCAGCTTCAACTGTTTTCCAGATGATATTATAGTTTATTGTATTGCCTCGTTTTTTGTTTTTTCCTCAGGTCCGTTCACCCAAAGAGAGAATGAACTCATCCCGCCTGAGCAAAGACCGTCTGCTGCAGGACGACCATCCTCTGAAGCTCAGAGTGAAGGCACTAATGAAGCGGAGATGTAGCGATCCATTTGTTTTGCCTGCAAGCATCGAGGTTTGTAATGTTTTTTTTGCAATTTTGGTTGGTCCTCTGTCTGATTAAGCACATCTTTACCTACACCTAGGTAAAGCTGTCAAAGGGGGTAGAGGGAGCCTTTTGACTGCTTGCCGGTGGGCCTTGCCTCAGACTCACATCTCCCCAGAGTAGCCTTGATGTTGATGTGGCTATGATCCCTCGGCAGCCTACCTCAACTCCAGTCAGACCATTGCTTTCCAGCCATGTTGTTGAGCGTCGGCTGCAAGCTCAGCGTATCTCAGTTTCTTGCGCTCCTAGGCCTCCTCCACTGCATCCTCCCGGGGCACTGTGAGCTTGATGATGTAAACGAGATGCAGGGAGGGCGTTGACGCACGTCCACGATTTTCAAGCACCGCTGCAAGACACAGCAGCACCTGGTTGTGCCGCCAGGTGTTCCCACTACTCTTTCCAGAAGATCGTTTCCTCTCTACTCCCCATAATCTGAACCTGAGCCCATGGCCTTTGTGACCTTGTTGCCCCCTCCCTGCCAACGAACCTCTTCCATCACAAACCTGTGTCTCTGAGACGGAGTAGCCTTGTTCTAGGCTGATATGCTGACCCAAGGCCACACCTCCCTTGCTCCACGATGTTAATTACGATGAGATTAATGTTATGGTTTAATTCCAAATTGTAATTTTTGTACTAGCTATACCTTCCGTCCAAAAGGACCAAAATAATGGATGATATTTGATGTTATAAGTAATCTCACACTGAAGTCAAGATTTCTTAGCAGATGGTGCCTTCTATAAATCAAAGAAAGTTATTGGGTTGTTTATTTTAGTGATGCTACAATAGGAGGTTTTGATTAATTATTGTTCTTTCAGTTGTTTTTAACAAAGAATAACACTTCTGTTTATCTGATTTGTCCCAGGTCCCTGACCTCACACCACCTCCTTCCAGCCCAAGCGTTACTTCACCAGACAACGAGAACGGCGTCAACGAGGGTTTCCAGCGCTTCCTCAGCGTTCTCAACAAAGGAGTGGACATGGACTTCCTCAGTAGGATTGTCAACGATGACAGTGTGGATCTTCCTTTGGGCGAGGAGCTCCTCAACATTCCGGTTCCTGCCGTAGAGAACAAGTCAGATCCAACCCTCGGGAGAGAGAGCCAGCGATCAGATAGTGGAGCCTCGCTGCCGGGCAGCTGTGGAGAGAGGAAATCTGACCCGCCCAGTCAGGAGAGATCCCTCAGTGAAAGACTTTCCCCACCTGATGATGACGAGAAGAAGAATGACCGGAGTCGATCCAAGTCTCCCTCCGCAGTGAAGAAGACGAAGAAGAAGAAGAAGAAGAAAGAAGAAGAAGAAAAACCAAAGGTGGACGAGCAGCGTGAACAGCTCCAGAACATTCTTAAATCTCTGGGGTTGAGCATGGAAGTGGAAGAGATGAGCAAATTAGCAGACCGGACTCAGGAGAGGCTGTATGGGAAGAAGCATGAAGACACAAGAGTAGCGCAGAAGAGTCGGCAGAGGGGCTCTCAAAGACATTACAGTAACTCCTCCTCTTCTTCCTCCTCCTCCTCCTCCTCAAGGTCAAGCTCTAGAAGCAACAGTCCAAGCCCCTCTCGCCGTCGGCGCTCGCCCAGCAGAGAACCGAGACGAAGGTCTGAACGCAGCCGCTCGAGAGACAGAAGGGGAGATGGACCGACACGCCATGACGGTAACGAGGACAGCAAGGAAGAACAGAGGTACAGGGACGAAGACGAAAAATACCCCAAAGAAATCTCTTCTTATCAACCTCCGTATCAACAAAACCATACGTATACCCAGCCTGCTGCTCTTTCTGCATTTCCAGATAACAGTTTGTCCCAAGACTCTCAGTACACTGCCTACCACAGTGGCACCTACAGCGCTGCTTCAAATTCTTACTGGGCACCTACTCAGGGTGCCATTCCTCCCTCCTATTATACTAGCGGGTGTCCTTATCCACAAAACGCCTACCAACACTTTCCCGGCTCTGTAGTGGCACCTAACGTGGATTACCCACATCAGCGCGGCTCTATTGACGTCAACCTATTTGTGAATCCAGATCTGTCTAAGAGTGAAGGCCAAACTGGATCCGTTTCAGGCAGTCGCTGCCTGCAGGTCATCAGCACTGAGCAGCCGGCCGCTAAACGCAGCAAGAAGAAGGAGGAGAAATATCGTTTACAGCCGACCGCTAAAGGCAGCAAGAAGGAGGAGAAATATCGTTTACAGCCGACCGCTAAACGCAGCAAGAAGAAGGATGAGATATCTTATCGTTTACATTGTCGCTGCCTGCAGGTCATCAGCACTAAGCGGCCGGCCGCTAAACGCAGCAAGAAGAAGGATGATCGTTTACATTGTGCAGAGCTTAAGGGTAGAGGGAAACAACGAAAAATTGAAGAAAGACGAATGTTGAAGAAGGTGGAGACGGTGGAGAAGGTGGAGGCTCCACAACTTAAAGAAGATGACACTGAAGCCGAGCAGTCGGAAGAAAAACGACCGCCAACAGAGGAGGAAATTAAAGCGAACTTGAGGAAAAAGGTTGGTGGAATGTTGGTTTTATCAGCTTCCTAATGCATCTCATTTTGGGAGGTTAGATAATGGAGGTTTTGGTCCCGTTCGTCTGTATGCTTGTTATCAAGATGTATCAAAGGAGTACTTCACTTAAATGAAAAGTTGGGCCATGATGAGCTGAACAACAATTGATGCGTTTCATTTGTGGCTCAGGGCCCATATTTATCAAGCGTCTCAGGAAATCAATGATTCTTAGTGATGTCAATGTTTCTCCTATCTTTAGGACCAGGGGGCGTATTCATGAAGCTTCCTAGTACAAGGAGCTGCTCCTTAGTGACAAAATGCTAAGAAAAATCTTAGAATTATGACGTGTTCAAAGAAGAAAGAGTAAATGAATGAAACGCCACAGATTACATCGTGCAGGGAGAATGTTTGTGGTGAATTTCATTCGAGGTTCGCTCACTTCTCCAGCCCATCGCAGTAACGCTGTAATGGCAGAAATAAAAGTGATCACAACACTCAGATATCTGGCAACTGGATAAATGCAACGTCGCTACTTCTATAGGCTGTCCAGCAATCACAGAAACGGGTGAAAGCTGAGCCATTGTCCCCCATTAATATTAAATAAATGACTAGAATAACCAGCATGGTAAATAAACTATCAGCATATGAATAGGCTACTGGGCAAGTAGGCCTAAATGTGTTCATCAGAGATGTTCATTTCATTAAATAGTATTCAAATTACTGAATAGAGACTAGCTTCTATGATTACGCCTATTTTTCACTTTCCATTCTATGACCATTATCATTAAGAAAGCTTTTAATGGCGATGTGCCCACACTCCCAAGCAAAACATCGCTGCGTGTGCAATATGCACAATACATGCAAAATGAAGCGCTGATATAGGCGTAAAGCTGGATAGAGCTGACTACTGTATTTTACTTATCTGAATCATAAACACTTGACAGTGTTTATAGCCTCAAATGTATTTTTGGTTAATTTGATAATGTTGGATAAGCCACATAGAAAACTTGGCATCATATTGTTGCATACTTAACCTAAATCACTCGGTTATCTATTGTCTACAATATAATATCATAGATAATATCTACATATAGAACCTATACACAAAAGAGTGGTGCTGTTTTCTGCTTATCGAATGTTTCCGTTGGTATTTGAAATTGAAACTGTCCGAAAAACTACAACACGTGATCATATTTTCAACTTTGCTGCTAAAAGTGTTGTAAAACAGCGACGTCACAGAAAGTCCGTGTACGGTAGGGAGCGTCATAAATTACTCTCAAGTCCTGCTGTGAGGCAGGAGGGCTTTTTCCCTCTAAGAATGATTCTGAGATGCTTGATCGAATCGGGCTCAGGCGTCTTTAGGATTTCTCAACATTTTCAGAAAGGGAATTTAATGTTTTCTCATGGAGTACCGCACCTACGTATGACATTGTTTCTTTACACATTTATCCCGTTCTTGTATATATGCCGTTACTGCTACAAAAATGTAAAACATGAATTATGTTCTGTATTGTTCAACCACTTCTATTCTTCTATTTCAAGCTTGAAGCCTTTAACCAGAAGATGAAGCAGAAAGTCACACAGCCATCCACCTCCCTCCCCTCCCTCGCCTACAGCGCTGCTTCAAATTCTAACTGGGCACCTACTCAGGCTGCCGATCCTCCCTTCTTTTATGCTAGCGGGTGTCCTATTCCACAAAACGCCTACCAACACTTTCCCGGCTCTGTAGTGGCACCTAACGTGGATTACGCATATCAGCGCGACTCTATTGGCATCAACCTATTTGTGAATCCAGATCTGTCTAAGAGTGAAGGCCAAACTGGATCCGTGTCAAGCAGTCGCTGCCTGCAGGTCATCAGCAGTAAGCAGCCGGCCGCTAAACGCAGCAAGAAGAAGAAGGATCGTTTACATTGTGCAAAGCTTAAGGGTAGAGGGAAACAACGAAAAATGGAAGAAAATCAGATGGTGGAGAAGGTGGAGAAGGTGGTGAACGTGGAGAAGGTGGAGAAGGTGGAGGCTCCACAGCTTAAAGAAGATGACACTGAAGCCGAGCGGTCGGAAGAAAAACGACCGCCAACGGAGGAGGAAATTAAAGCGAACTTGAGGAAAAAGGTTGGTGGAATGTTGGTTTTATCAGCTTCCTAATGCATCTCATTTTGGGAGGTTAGATAATGGAGGTTTTGGTCCCGTTCGTCTGTATGCTTGTTATCAAGATGTATCAAAGGAGTACTTCACTTAAATGAAAAGTTGGGCCACGATGAGCTGAACAACAATTGATGCGTTTCATTTGTGGCTCAGGGCCCATATTTATCAAGCGTCTCAGGAAATCAATGATTCTTAGTGATGTCAATGTTTTTCAATGTTGTATTTTAGTTTTTTGGGGTATTTTCTTTACACATTTATCCTGTTCTTGTATATGCCGGCACTGCTAGAAAAATGTAAAACATGAATTATGTTCTGTATTGTTCAACCACTTCTATTCTTTTATTTCAAGCTTGAAGCCTTTAACCAGAAGATGAAGCAGAAAGTCACACAGCCAGCCCCCTCCCTCCCCTCCCTCCCCTCTCACACTGGTTGAAGTAAGTAAATCACAGCGTGATGTTTGACAGCGTGATGTCTTCATCAATGAATAAATGTTCCCGCTTTGGACTGCTTCTGTTTCGTAAGCACTGATCAAATACAATGTTTTTCCTCTGCAATGATTCATCGGTACCTATTTATGATTATACCAATTTAACATGAAATACGTGAAGTCATGTTATGATGCTCCATTTGAGGGGTAAATACTAATTCCAACCAGCAAAACGTCACAGAATGTCTTTTTCTTTCTCACTTAAATCACATTGTAATAATATAGAATTAAATGTCCATCAAGTCTTTATTAACTGCACAATGAAAGAAGGAAATGTCAGCAGCATTGAGTAACTGTCATTCGGTCTCACGTGTTTTAAATTTTTTCTCTTTTCTCTGTAGATGTGTGGATCGTCATGACGGATAATTTGAACCTGCTGTGAGCCCCGACGGACCATGTTCAACATTCATTATTTACACATGCAGTTAATGGTGTTACAGCGCCATTTAGTGTTTAGTCGTGTTTCCAGTTTTGTACTGAATCATCCTCAAACTCTAACAAGTAAATTGTATCTTTCGCAAAAGAATATTTTTGTGCCATTAATTGCCGGTTTGGGTTGAGACGGGTATTTCCCGTATCGGCTCCACATTTCTGTGAATATTACTACTTTTTAACTCTGTTTATAAATAGCCTTTTTTTTTCTTGGTGCTGTATACATTTGAGTATGTTTTGCAGGCTCTGTCTTAATCTGTTGATGAATATATATATATATATATATATATATTTAATATTAAAAGTGTATTTTGCATTCAAATTGCTTTTCCAAGTGAAGTCTTCCAAAAAATGTGAACGTTAGTAGTCGATACTAAATCGGTGCAGTTCTCTTTCGAGGTAATTCTGACCAGTTCAACACTGTAAACATTAGCTCTTTAACACATGTTGACATTTAGCTGTAAGTAAAGTTTAGGCAGACAAAGGACCGCTAAAACGAACAAAAACAACCTCAGCTTGCAGGCGTAAATGAAGCCAATTGTGACAGTGGAGAGCTAAAACCTGAAGTCTTTATTTGTGAAATGGTCGGTGTACAGTAGATGAGCCTTTTATAGACCCTTTGAGTCAACTCAGCCTTAACTTTCTCACCACTTTGGACTTACCCTCCACAGGCTTGAGACTCAACAGCAATGTCTCGTTCCAGAAATTGTGATTTCCATTGACTTTTTTCCAAATGTGTCTTTTGGAGCTTTGAGCACCACAAGCCGAGTGCCATATAGTCCCATTATATTCAAGAGAAGGCAGACATCTCTACAGCCGACATCTCCAAAACAAGGCAACTAACACGAAAATTATGAATTGATGAATAGGAAGAATATGTATTTTTGATTTTGGGGTGAACTGCTCCTTTAAATTACAGTAGATTATAAACTGTCATTAGTAGGAGATTCAGTGTAACTACACAATACAGTTAGTCTATATCCATTTTTAGGGGCAACAATATAGTCATTTACTTTAAAGGAAAGTTTTCAAAGCCTGTTTAAAGTGATTGTGTACCAAAATATGAATCAATGCTGATACTGACAATAGAGTGATGATACAGTACATGCTCTGACTTCCTTAGATATAGCTATGCTGTGCTATACAGATTGTTTATTACAACCATATGAGACTTGCAAAAAACTACTTTTGACCATCTGCTTGTAGGTATTGAATGGTGTCAGTAGTGTACCATGAAATGAAATAATCACGTCCATGCATGTGTCCATAACATTTATTCATACTGTATAATAAGTAGAACATGGTAATACATACCCAAAGGTATGAAGCATAAGTGTTGTATGGTTTAGTTTACGCCACAATATTTTTGTTTTTCCAAAATCACATCGCCTTTGCCAACTGTATTGGTGCTAATACACAAACACTATTGACAAATAAACAAATACAGTTTTGGCTTGCAACAAAGTTGAACTTTTAACAATAACGTCTACATTTTGATGCAAAGTAATGTAATGACCAGAAGAATAACTTCCAAATAAATTACTCAAGTAGTCCACACAGCAGTCTTTGCAGCAGCAGCTGCTCTAGTTGATGCTGTTATAAATAGAGTATTTCATGCTTTAAAGTTCATCCCTCTCCTCTCCCTGACAGAGGCATGACGCTCTCTGGCCGTTCATGTAGGGTCTGCAGCCCAGAGTCCACACTGTGTTGAAGAAGGTGTCTGCTACTGCTTCACATGCTGAGGAGAGACGGTGACAGAAGCAGGAATGGCAGTCAGCACACAGCAGTATGTACAAAAGAAGGTAATATTTGACACTCAGCATACAGTTAATGTCATAGTCCAGGTTTTAAGCACTTGAGCATTTTAATCACTTGTATTGTATTTTTATTTATTTAAATAGATTAGCAGATTTTTGGGGGGGATGGTGGGAAATAAAAAATACCAGGAAGTAGCACAACTGGTCATGATATTTTTCAGCTGTCACATACTGGGTGTATTTCAGTCCCCTCAGAGACCACAATTGTAAGTATTGTATGCAAGTTGAACGTGTACTTAAACCAGTTGCTGAATTATTAAAGCTGAAGTTGAGGCAGAATGGTGCTGATAAACAGGGATGGGCTCAGTAACTCAGTCCTGGGTAAAATATGGGTTAAAACAACCAACCTTCAACTTTTGACACAAAGCCAAGACTCTTCTTGAGGTCCGAGCAGATGCTGTGGAGGCACCAGCGGAACTTGGAGTCACAGCGGTACTTGTTGGAGCCGCAGGTGTCGTAACACATATCCAGCTGATTGCAGCACTTGGTCATGGCTGGGATGCCCAAGTCCATCTGGTACACAACAGAGGTGATACACATGTGGTTAGTTTTGCTGTAAACTCAAAATGTATTCCGCTATGCAGTCAAATAAAGACGTTTATGGACTGTATGATAATTATTAAGGACGAGAGGTTTTATGTATTATTTTCTTTTTGTGTAAGTTTTGAGAAACAGTAGACATGGATCTTAAATCTCTAAGGAGCAGGCCATTACTTCACTAGCCAACAGTTGCCTTAACTTTAACTAACTAAAATATAATGCTAATTCAGCACAACCCAACCTGCTCTGCTACTGGGTGAAGTTCAGATATTAGAGCAGAGGATGTTGGAATTGCACGGTCCCTCAGGAATGTAGTTTCAGCTTTGTATATACGTATCGATCAAATTTTCCATAAGTTCCATAAATCCCCATGACTTTTGCCCTGAACAGACAGAAGAAGCCTACCCCCTCTGGAACAGGAAGACCGAAGAAGTAGGAGCTACATCCATCAGGCTCTGGCATCTGGTAGCCAGGACGAGGAATAGGATCTTTACCTGAAAGGAGAAGCAGACAAAATATCAGATGTAGGTCATGTATTACAGCAGTTAGAAAAACCACATGGGTTTAAAGTTGACCCATGCACATAGAGAGACAAAGGTTACTTATGTGGTTCACGTGTTATTAGTAACCTTCCTCAGTCACTGCATGAATCATTATGGGGTCACAGTCCATTTCCAGATGATAACAGCTATGATAAGTACAATAATGATATGATAAGTATCAGTGCATTATTGTTATTGGGTTTACATTGTTGCATTGCTGTTCCATACAGGCAATGTTCAGACTACTAACCACATTACACAGTTTATAATGTAATGTCAACCTATTACACTGTCAGTTACCATTCATAAGAGCAACAGAGGCGCATTTGTGCAGAGATAGATTAGGTATTGCATACACTGTCAATAAACTGCCTGTCCTGGGAAATGGTGTCATTGATATTTTATTTGTGTTTCAAATAGTAGTAATGTAGCTAATTTTAACACCATTGTTTGGATAAATAAAAGTAGAGTAAAAAGTTTAAAATGTGAATACTTAAACCAATTAAAAATCAAAATCATTGCTAGATATATAAGATATCATTTACAAAAATGATATATTCAATGTGGTGAAGTGTAATCAAATGAACACTCTTATTGGGAGAAACAATTAAAAGGCTTTGATTTGAGACGTATATGTTCTGTTTATGTATTTTTTTAGGTAGAAGAGGCAGATTTTTTGCAATTATTCAATATCTATGAATTTAACAATTTTGATTCCAAAAAGGAAGACATGCTTTATTTTTCCCTTGAAGGACTTTATTGTTATTGGGGTGGAGACACCATCAACCGGAGCATAGGACACCCAACCCTTAGACTAACCCTTTCCACTGCACGTAATCAGTATTAAGGGGATACAGTAATACATTTCCTCCTTTCAATTAAAATGTAATTGTAAAATATTTTGAAGTTCTAAAATGATATATCAGTGGTGGTCCACAGCGGCTGATCAATATCAGTATCATTCGAACGCTAAACTACACTTAACCGACTTACCATAACGACAGCGGTATTGGCACACTCCATCACGTCCTCCCATGAACTCCAGCATCGAATCAAAGTATCCGCCGACTGACTCAAAGCCGTCTCTGAGGGAGTTCATTCCCCACTCTGGGTCCTCGTCCTCCGCCTGTGTGCCACCAGAGGCCTGGGGCGGTGGCGGTGGCGGTGGTGCGGTTGCAGCAGGGTCCTCAGCATCTTGACTGACAGCGCTGTGGATGAACAGGCCCAGCAGGAGGGGAGCAATAAGAGCCCAACGGGTCATTCTGTCGCTCAGACAGCTCAATATGGACAGGTAAGAGTTCAGAGACTGAAGGGAAACACAAACACACTCGGAGTCAAAACCAAAGTGTCTGTGACCTGAACTTTGAGCCCGACACAGGGACGGCCTTCTATGTGGAGGAACAAAGTCCAGCCTCTATCGCTATCTCTTTGATTAACGAGAGGCAGAGTGTGCTTGTTCACCAAGTCAGCCGAGGGGATTCAATTACATTTAAGATTGAATTGCTCTTCACAGTAACAAAGAGAAGCAAACTGGATAGAGTGGATTTGATTTATTCTAACCCAAAACCATAGACCCAACTTTTTATGTTAAATATACATCAGTGTATTTGCTAAAGCATTTAAATGAGAGACTGTGTTGTGGGTGTACAGACCACAGTCTATTATATTTTCAGTTCAGTATATTAGTCTATCAAGTCTGTAGCCAAACCAAATCTCAAGGTACAGTTGCACTCAAAATTATTCAACCCCCATTGAAAATTAGGTTTATTGGCAAAATTGACAAACTTTCAGCTGTTTTCAATAAACAACTCAAACTCAGGACCATTTAAATAGCTCAACACAACTGATACTACAAGTGGTTTCTCCAAATTCAACACAAAATGCCACTTTTCACGACTACTGCAGTCTCAAAATGATTCAACCCCCTTCATGACGAGCATCTTTAGTACTTAGTAGAGCACCCTTTTGCTGTTATGACCTGATGCAAACGTGATGCATAGACAGACACCAGTTCTGACAGCGTTCCTGAGGAATCTTAGCCCATTCCTCGTGGGCAATGGCCTCCTGCTCTCGAATATTCTTGGGTTTGCGTGCTGCAACCGCCTTCTTCAAATCTAACCAGAGATTTTCTGTGGATTTTCAAGTCAGGCGACTGTGACGGCCACTCTAGAATCTTCCAGGACCTTTTCTGAAACCAAGCCTTGGTGGACTTTGAAGTATGCTTGGGATCATTGTCTTGTTGGAAGGTCCAACGACGCCCAAGCTTCAGCTTCATCACAGACGGCATGACGTTTTCTCCTAGGATTTCTTACCGTGACATGTCAAAATGTCTTCCGTTAACTGACAGATTTTTGTGGAATTTGCTATTATAATAGACCATCGAGTCTAACCAGAGCTGCATCACAAAACACATTTTGTTTTAAAATTCAGCAACAGGGTATATGTACTTGTTATAATCCTAAAGTTCATCATACATTATGTACCAAATATATCCTGCGATACATAACTCTACCGCTAGACGTCTCCAAGTATCAGGGTCTTCACTCGACACCCCCCTCTCTCCGTATTTGGTAGAGTCCAGGGACATGACGTCTTTCTCAAACACGGAAGAAGAGGTGAACGATGCGGGAACGATGGAGTGAGCCATGTGAACCACACATTTACTGGACCGCAAAGCAAACTTAAACGTATGTTTGGCATTTCAGGCCTGAACAGAAAAGCAGGATAGGTGATACCTGGGGGAGACTAAAGCAGCTTTGTTTTAGTTCTTGTTTTATGGGCGCGAGGCAGCATTCCCCCCCCTATGCAGGTGGCTGTTAAAAAGTTTGCTTCTGACTAGGTGGTCACATCCACATCTTGCTAGTCTTTCCACCAGAAGAAACAAATAACTAATGACGAGCACAATAAAATGGCTTTCGCAAACCTGTTCACGGGACTAGCTGCTGTCGAAGAAGGTGTCAAGAGCCCTGGTCCACCCGCCTTTACGCACAGGTGACGATATTTAACTGTAGTTAACCATTAGCTGTGATGTGCATGTTATGACCATTATTAATTAAATGTTTATTTTGTTTTGCAGGAACGAGACTGGGAGTGGTCAAAGAGGCAATGCCAGAAAGAGGAAAATCCAGGTTGAGCAGACTGGCCCTTATAAAAAGGTGAGATGAACTTTAACTAATATTAACTAGGTGACAAGGTTAATTTATTGTCATTGTTTGTAGTGCCATTTTGCGACATAGGAAAAACATCATATGTGTAGGGTCAATTAAGGGGTTAGGGTTATCAGTTGGGCTCTTCGCAGGCACCTCTTGTCACCAATATCACTGATGCTGGGTAGATGGGTACCAATGATGTTCTGAGCAGTTTAAATCACCCGCAGTAGAGCCCTCCTGTCCTTTGCTGTGCACATCTCATGCCAGTTTGTAATGTTTCCAATCAGGATGCTTTCTATTTATTATGTTCTATCTCTTTATTAAAGTTAGGTCCTTGTTGCAAAACGTATGTCACATTTTGTGAAAGTGATTTTGTTGACTGCACCATTACATCTCAGGGGAAATTGGTTGTCTTACAATATTAACAGGCATGTCCTTGACATTTAATTTCTTTGCATTTTCTTTCCACAGAAGCTATGTCACGAAGTCCAGACAACCAGAAGTTATAATGCTGCATCCTTCAGAGGAGATGACTCCAAGGCCATACACTACAATATCCATAACACTGATAGCGACCGTGCAAATGCTGGCTTCACCAAAGAAGTGATGCATAATCATAGTTATAAAACTGGCCACAATAACAAAGGTCAGAATTACACAACTAAAAATAACCATAATGTGAACAAGCAGCAGCAGAAAAACAAGCCGGAGGGGCCGACAAATCATCATTATCAACAGAAGAATAGACGGAGACCTGCCAATAGAGGTGGAAGCCATCAGACTCAATCTACTTGGGGACAAGGTGGTAGATACAGACAAAATAAAAATTACAAGCAGGTAAGCAAGAGTGTCGGCCTGTTATCTGTTGCAGAGTCAGTTTGCATGCACTAATGAAAACAGGGCCAACTGTGTATTGTAAAAAAACTAAGCCAAAGAACTTTTTAAAAACAGGGTCAGATGATATGAGGAAACGTCACAGGGCTAGAAGGCTTTTGATAACCAATCTACTTGCTGATGGTCTCGTTCACTTATGTAGGTCATATAGAGGCATCAGTATAAAATTGAGACTTGTTCATAACCAGTTAAAAGCTCGAATACACCACTGATATTAGTTCAAGGGGTAAAAAAAAAAAAAAGCTTATTTGAGAACGTTTTAATCATGTATTAATTAAAAATGTTTGTGAATCTTAACGTTATGCTCATCTTTCCTCTCAGGACGTCCAAGTGAAACGTCCAAAGTTAATGTCACAGGACTTCAAGGACCAGAATGCCATGTTGGTGGATGGGCGGTTAATTTGTCGACATTTCCTTTGGGGAAGGTGCATCAAGGCAGGTTATGTTAAAAAGTGATATGATACCAAAGTTGACAAGTAACTTATAGGATAGAACAATGTCTCATTATTCTGTCCTTTATTGAGTGTCATTATAACTGCACACAGGAGAACGACTGCCAACTGGAACATGTTAAGGGGATCAACAATCTCGTCAAAGAAGTGTGCAAGTTCTACATTCAAGGACACTGCACAAAGGAGGAGAGCTGCCCATACATGCATAATATCCTTTGGTTGAACAGCAGCGATCTGTACATTTTTCATAAACCCATTGCCGTTATAGGTCTTGTACTATTTGTCAGAAACTCAGGGTTATTAAATATCTAATATTTCCTTTACTAAGCTGCACAGTCATTTCCTTGCAAGTTCTTCCACAGAAAAGGAAAATGTTCTCAAGGAGAGGATTGCAAGTTTTCCCACGAGCCACTTAATGACATCACAAACCAACTGTTGCATGAGGTGTGTATGTAAGAATCCACTCATGGAAAAAGTTCTTACAATGTTTTATAGGCATTGCTGTGTGCTGAAAACAATTGCATGTCTTCGCTTCTTCTCACTGCAGGTATTGAAACGTGACGATGACCTCTATGCACTTTCAAAAAAAGCTGAACCGGAGTCGTCCGGACAGCCAGAAGACACAGATGAGCCAGAAATGACAGAAGCAAGTAGGACTTCTGATCCACTCCTGCAACCACTCAGGTATGCACACACAAATGTTAACTTGCATTGGAATTCATCTAGTAATCAATCATTGATACCAGTTATGATATGAGTAAGTAGCATGCTGATTTCTTTCTTTTTTTCCAGGCCTATCTTTTACAACAGTGGAGAAACAAATGCTGAGAAGGACTGTCAGACTAAAGAGCTGGCTGATATCATGGAGGAAGCTGTCCCACCAAATGCATCAGATGCTGCCCAACCTCACCTCCCCCCGTCAAGTAACCTTGAACACGAGGAGCCAGTTTGTTATTCAGTTGCAGCAGTGCTTGGACCTCAACTATTCAAACCGTTCCCTAGTTTCTTTACAACTCCAGGAAGTCATGAGTCTGGCAGTTCAGTCTCTGCAAACCAAAGCAATGTTCCCTACTCTGTGGATGCTGTTCTCAGGTCTTGTAAATCAGTGGAAAATTCTACCTTTAGATACTCACCTACCCCTCCTACTGCTCAAACTGTGTCCTATACCCCAAAAACTGACTTTGAAAAGTTTACTGAGCCCATGCTAAGCTCAGAAACCCAACATGAGAAGGTCTTTCATTCGGTAAATGCCAGAAATGGAGCGAACAATTCCCAGGAAAAAGTATTCAAGAGCCTGTCATCCCTCCAAGTGCACACCAGGCTGCTTTCAAAGAACTGCCCTAGTCTTACTCTGGCCTCCAGGGATAACAAGACACGAGGTGGCAATATGCCAGAGTCAATGAAACCTGCTCAAAGAGTCAAGTTGGAGTTGCTGCATTCTCCTGTTGCTGTAGCAGAGAAGTCTGTGTTATCCAAAGGAGATATGAAAGGATGCATGCGCCTGCCTTTGGATATTACACGCTCTGACACCTGTAAAAGTGAAGGTGTTCCTCCTTTTGGACGCACTAATCGCAAAAGCATTTTGTCAAGGCCATCAAGTCAGACATCGACTTCCAAACATCCTACACAGTTGAGGCCACATCTCTCTGTTCTGACGTCTGACTCGCAAGCCTCAACAAAGCCTTTTTCTCCTTCTTCAGGTTTCACCGACTTTAAAGTTGGAGCTGCTGTTCCTGTTGAACCTGTCACCAGCTCCATTAAGACGAGTGCTTCTAAAAACTCCGGCAGTCGTCATTTTGTAGAAAAACAACCCACTGAGATCCACCTGCACTCCAAAAAGACACAATCTGTCCTTGACCATGACACGCCTTATTCAACTGTCATCACAGCAGAGTGCGGCAGTAAAACGGCACATTGTGGTGATTTGGCAGTTGGATGTAAAGAGACCTTGAAAAGACCCTTTCATAGCCTTTTCGCAAGCCCCATTACTGGCAGTGTGATGCAGCCAATAGACGATTCTGGACCAGATTCCCCTTGTCCTCGAGGCTTCGTCCAATCTTTCTGTCCTGCTCCACAGCCTGCAGGTTGCAGAAGTAATCGTGTTCAAAGTGCAGTTGAACCTGACAAAGCCCCTGCCAGGTCCTTCCTCGGCCTTTTCGCTGCCCCTCCCAGTGCTGCTCCTCTTCCGTGCATCCAATCTCAACCAGATTATTCAAGGACTTCCTCCCGCTCTAAACAGTCCAACCAGTCAGTTGATAATACATCTCCTTTATCAAACTCCAAACCAAGAGCTTCTGATTTAGAGACGCCTCTCCAACACCAGCTTAGAACTGTCAAAGAAATCTCTTGTGCGACAAGATCCTCCTATTTCTCTCCTAATCCTAAAATAGCGAATGAACGGAGCTCAACGGAGCACATGAATAAACCTACAAAGCAGCTGCTTAATCCTGTGAGTAGCTTTGATCCTCTCGGTGAGATATCTACCAGTCCAACTCCTTGTGGTAACAGTCCATCTAGAACCCATGCTCATCAGCAGCTGCCCCACAAAGGTAAACGTGCTCCACACTGCTTACAAATACCGGTGTGAAATTCTGTCTTGCACTACTGAAATATGTTGTTAATGCCTCATTTGGTTGGATCTGAAGTTGCAGACACTGCAAATTCAGTTCTGAAGACTCTCTTCCTGTGCCTGAGCCCGTACCAACAGGATGAAGAGCAACGGGACCGTTTTCAGATCGGTGTCGCTTCAGGTATGCTGTTTACGGTACTCATTCCTGTTGAAGAGATTTATATTAACTAGTTCATGGCCCTTTGAAAACGTGCCCTGAATGCTGGGCCTGTGGTGTTTCTGCTCATACAAACGACGTCACACTCAGCACTGTGCTAGTCACGGTCAGAAACTACAGGGAAATGCACTCTGGTTCAGGAAACAATCACCATGGGCAGACTTATCCGTTAATGTAAGCAACTCTTTGGGACCCCCGACAGCTCTGGATAATGTGTGGCTGCTCATAACTTTGTGCCTCTTTCTCCCGTTATTGTTTGTAATTTGCAGACTCAAGACTCCCAGTCCAACTGTCCACTGAGAAAACAGTTGCACACTCAACAGAGCACCAGCCGTCTCTCCAAACTCTCCAAATCCCCTTGGAGGCAACAGTTGGATCTACCCCCAGCAGTCC
This sequence comes from Leptoclinus maculatus, assembly GCA_032191485.1. Classification (NCBI taxonomy): domain Eukaryota; kingdom Metazoa; phylum Chordata; class Actinopteri; order Perciformes; family Stichaeidae; genus Leptoclinus; species Leptoclinus maculatus. The sequence goes on from JAVDOI010000009.1 coordinate 4,548,146, forward strand.
AGGAACAGCTGAACTTCAGGTGAGAAACTCAGGCGCACACAACATGCCGTGCAAACCAGTGGCGTCGCTGATGCAGCATCACGCCCGACCAAGACCGAAGCGCGCATCAGAGGACGTACCGTGGGTAAATGGGGACGTGGTGGTCACACCGCTAAAGGACCTTTTCAAGACTTTAGAACCCGCTGTTTTCCATTTCGGACATTAACGTTGGATTAAATCTTACTCATGATCTTTATTCATTTTTGCCTTGTGGTCAGTCATAATAACCGTGTTATGAGAGCGCACATATTGAAATCTTGTTCTTTATTTAACATCTACAGCCTTCTTTGAATTTATACATTTTTTTTTTGCAGTTTTAACACTTTGTGTAGTACCAACATTGTAATGATTAAACATTAAAATATTTTACATTTTACTTGTGCACTCAATAATACAATATTTCTGCAGTGGTGCTGCATTAATAAACTTCATGCAAAAATTCAAAGATTTTCCTTTTGATACCATGTATTGTTTTGCAGGACAGAAGTTGCATCTTGAACAATGACAAATAAATACATTTCATCCATACTATACTACAAAATGTGTATGCTGTGCTTGTGTACAGGAATGTTTGTGATATACACTGATAATATATCATTGCACAGATTTGTTATATGAATACATATGAATATGTTGTAATAACTAGGGAGTGGCCTCAACATGTGAGAGGGGAGGGAGCAGGTGCAGTTGGGCGTGGGGGGGGGGGTGAAGGGAGCTTCATCATGAGCATCAGTCACAGAAGTTGGTGTTGTGTAATTGCACTGTAGAACTAGACAAACGACTGCTGTGGAAGAACAATATACTCATTATTTTCGCTTCATTTTAAAACGCAATTCTGATTTTATTGTGGTAACTTCAGTTCTTGTCCTACTGACTCATTCTTCCACGCGTGTTTGTCTCTTACTGCTTTTCAGATGTGCATATTTGAAATTCATCTCAAGTTCAGTAAAACCAGTGTCATTGGCTCAAAGTTACTTTTAAAAGGTAAAAAGTTATCGTTTCTGTTCAGGTCACTTGAAAACAAAGTCAGAATAAATGGCCATGCACGCAACAAACAAAGTGACTTTTGGTTAAAAAAGTTCACACAGCTTTTTTACAATTGTTTTGCTTTTTTTTTTTTTTTTTAAATTCATCCAGAAAAATCATATTAAACTGAGAAAAATGTAAACGTCATCTCAGTGTCTTTGGTTACATGGGCCAAAGTTGTTGACAGGTGTTGTGTGTCAGTAAGATTTCTGTGACCGTAGCATTTGATTAGAACTCTACAAAAAATACCAACATTCAACTACAGTAAGAAACGTGGCGGAATCCAAATGTCTCGACTTCACCGAACATGCAGACTTTTGGACGGGTGTTAGCGTTGTGTATTCTGCCGTGAACCATCAAAAAAAAACGCCCTGAGATTAGTTACAGGATCCAAGATCAACCTCTCAGCATTGATTGTACGGTAATGATTAAGGTCCGAAGTCTCGCCTCGTAGCGTGTTTTACCCCCTCATAGTGCCTTTGCAGACCTGATGCGATGACGGTGAGCACTTCCAACATGTCACAGTATTTATGACCAAAGGCTTCAAGTCCAAAGTGTGGACATTTGTATTTATCGTGTAGCTCATTTGCAGGTTTTTTATTTTATACACAAGGGTGACAAATTAATGGAAATGACTGAAATGACAAATACCTTTAGTATCCCGTGTAGTAAACTTCTGGGCCCCATTTAAAACGATGACTGGACATAAAAACAATGCACATACACAGAAGCCATACATAGGGCATTTATGAGGCAGTTAATTATATTTTCACGGTATCTTTAATTGTGGAGCACTTTGATAAATTAAGTACAATATGAGTGCTATAAATTAATAATTGATCGCCTCTCTGACATTTAAAATGTATTATCTAGATCAGGGGTCTTCAATGTTTTTCAGGCCAAGGACCCCCAAACTGATAGAGAGATGGAGCAGATTCATGTTTGGGAAAAATATATATTTTTTAAATTGTCTAATCAACCAAAGATTTCGCGGACCCCCTGCAGTACCTCCGCGGACCCCCTAGGGGTCGCGGACCCCCTGTTGAAGACCTCTGATCTAGATATCACAGCCAAGGACAATGTTGAAAGGCTGCTGTTGAACTTAGGCAATTTGACACAATTGGTAAAATGCAAACCTGTTATTAACGGCATTTCTACATCCACTTGTGGCTAACTGGAAATTGGTGCCCGAGTTGCACAATGATTGAGAAACGTTCAGTTCATCATAATGTTTTCTGCACAATAATACAAAAAAACAGGAATTCTGAAAGATTCTAATCATTATTTTTCATGGTATAGTGTTGGTGTCGGGAATAAATAGTAATATTCTTTCAGTGTAAGTAGTCACTGAAGTTGTAGAAGTAAGTCCAGGTTATGTTGAATTCTTCTTTCAACCCATAGACTTAAAGTATTCCCCTCAACAACACCGCAGTTTTATTGTTACTTTCTCAATGTCAATGTATCTTATGCAACTGATGGCATGGCCAGCATGTGTGATGAATGAGCTGCTCTGGGGCTTCGGTCACACCGATGCCAGGGTGCAAAGTGCTTAGTGCTTTGCCAACACACTGAAAGGCAAACCACAGCTAACTGAAGCAAATGTCACAAACTCATTTAAAGAAATATGTTTCAATCATCAAGATATACGTTTAAAGGCTTCCTTGCATTTAGTTTTTTTTGCAGCTGCATTTCTGTATACAAATGACAACATATATGAGATGCCATTTCAGTGAAAAGATACTATATTTTTACTTTATCTCTTGCAAGTAAAAGGGTGTTTTGTGTGTTTTGTTTAAAACTGGCGCATCATAGAATGATACATGACAAACACAAGATAATACAATATTCAATCTCTCACAGACACAGTGGGATTGTTGAGGGTTTTTATTAATAGAGAGCATAAACACTGCCCCAACAAGATAATCTAAGGGCATAAGAAAGATATATATATATATATATACTGTACAGACACAATGGAAGGCCAAACTATTTAAACTCAAAGTTTATCATACTGCTCCTGTTAACACACAACATTATACTTGTTTTTTCCCTGTGGCCTGAAATGTAAAATGTTATTTGAAGGTTTACTTTACAGGAATCGTCGCTTACTTTTTTGTAAACACAACATTCAAAGACAAAGTTTGATTAATGTGACTGCCTTTCAGGCTTGAAGATACCCCTGAAGCTGCTCCTCCTTTAGACAGACGCAACAGTTTCTACCATTGATTTCCTCCTCACTCGCTTGGCAACTATACACACAATTTTGTGTATACTTTATTGTAAAGTGGTACAAACCAAATGGCCGCTGCTTATAAAAACAATGTTTTGCAGGCTCTCTAATTAACAATGCATTAAACTTACCACTGCATTCACACACATGATCAAAAAGTTATACATTTTCAGAAGCACTCGGCTATAATACAAGTAGAACATTTGCTCAATAAATACTGTGCGAAAATGCATTTCACCATGTTATGATTTGACAAAAAAACTGGAACGTCGGTCACATGATAACGGTTTGCTGCATGTAGAGGGGAGATTATAATCTTTGTCTCTGTTAAAAGTCTGGCATCTGATGTGAATGTCCACTGACCCCTGGTCAATTACCTCGATGTTTTCCCAGTCGACGCTGTGTGACCACGTTCACAGACAGCTGATGTTTCTGGTGCTCATTCAGTCACTTGTTCAGCGTCCTTGCTGTTTTACAGTTATTGCGTGTGATGAAATACATCATGCATTTTTTATTTTTTTTCCCTGCAGGGGAACCTTGTCATAAGAGTTTTGATCTCCCCCATGATACCAGACCAGCACTTACCATGTGACCAAAGTTTCACACCTCAATTATAACTGAACAAATGCTACTTGCTGAGGGAGACTGAGATGCAGTTGACAGCACCGCAGAAAGCTAATAATCTCCTCGCTCCAGCTTAATATTTAACAGACAGACATGAAAGGTATCGATCTTATCTAACTCTCGGCAAGAAAGCCCAAAATGTCAAACTATTTCTTTAACAATGTTATTCGCCAACAAAGCGCTGCGGGGATGACGTATTTTTGCAGGCCATACCTGAAGTGAGCATCGCAGTGGTTCCCTTGACTAAAGGAGAATAGGAGTTTTCCATTGGATTCTGGATTATTGCAGAAAATAAGCTCTGTGGCAAACACAAGTTCATGACACTTACACATTTTCTTCAGCTAGAACAAGTGAACACCACTTTTTTTTTTTTTAAAGCATGAACGCAATCGGCAGAATACAAAAGCTAACGTTGACTTTGAGATGAGGGAACTGGAAGTGCAAAAATTCTAACTGACTTCCTGGCAACTCATTCCTGCAGCACTCTATAATGACCTCCTGTGCATGCTGCATGCATTATAATTCAGTCAGCCCACTGTGGTGGAAATCAATGTATTTCCTTGAGAGAAATCTTAAACTTTCTGTGCTTTAAGTATTCATTACAAATGTAGAAAAGATTATAAAATGCTTACAAACAAATCAAAACAAAATAACGAGCGTAAACAGCTCAAATGTGTACTATCAGAATAAACAGATTAAAACAGAATAAGACAGAGTTAGATAGACTAAGACAGAGTCATAAGTTGCCTAAACAGCTGAATAGCAGAGAACGTCTCCTCATCCCAGAACAGAATGAGAAGAGGCTCTCCCCTTCGACAGAGAGGGGCTCCTTAAATGCAGGTCCGAATGACGTAGTTTCACATCAGCAGAAACTTGCATGTCCATCAACGTTTAGCTAGCCGGACCCCTGTGGTCTACGGAATGTTTATACAAGTCAGTAACCATATATCTAATGTAAGGCATAAGAAGCTGCTTCCAACTTGGGTGTCATAAATAAAGAAGCAGTAAATGAACAGTAAGCTTTTTCTGGGGCCCCTTGAGTCAAAGGTTCAACTTAGGTGGCAAACACATGTGCTTAGATTTATGATACAATAGAATATACATTCAGTTCAAATAGGAGTCGCATTAACTATTTTTCCTCGACACCCACTAATCCAGTCATTCCTCTGTATCAGCTGGTGGGGTGCTGTCGTTTGCCTCACCATCATCAAGAAGCGTATCTTCCTCTGAAGGTTCGTCACATTTGCCGTTAGTCTCCGATTGGCTGACTAGTCCGTTGGTGGGGGCAGATGTGGACTGTGTAGGGGTGCCCGTCTGAAGGGCAGCTTCGTCGTCCTGCTCTTGATAATACTCAAGCGTTTTCCTCTTAAAGCAACCCAACTTATGACAGACACAAGAATATCATTAGACCAAGCGCCACAGATGCACATTTTGCAGCAGAAAAGTATAATTGAAATGCTATTTGATCAGTTACTAACAGTCAAGCAACAGCTCGAAGTCTGTCTTGGATAGAAGTTTTAGAAATCGACTCTCACCTTAAACATGATGACAGTGATTATGATCAGAAGCAACAGTCCCAGTCCAACTCCAGTTGCAATGATCAGCAGTTTATCCGGGAGGATTATGAACTCAACCCGAACTTCAGTCTGTTAGCAGAGAATATACAAGTGTTCAAAGTGGGGCCTCTATATATTTGAATGAGGATCTAAAATGTCTTGTAGATAAAATAGTTTTGGCTGCTCATTTGTAGACTGTATGTACCCATTTCAACGTTGGATCGTTGTTGGACTTCTCCTGCGTAAAAAACATATTTATTTTGTTAATATATACAGTATATTATCCTGAAAAAAAAAAAAAGAAGCAATATCTTTAACTGTGGTCAAACGTGAACATACCTGTTGTTTATGAGAGTCCAGCACATATCGTTGCTTGTCATAGTTGACATGTATAAAGCTTTTAAATTTAACCTCTCCGCCATCTCCAGTATATCGTTTAAGAAAGGCAATATTCTGCAAAGTAAGAGGGTGTCAGTTCATGATATGTTCACCACTTTCAGTGGTATATGTGGTATGTATACTCTGTGTGTGTGTGTGTGTGTGTGTGTGTGTGTGTGTGTGTGTTGCTACGTACCGCTGCATGCTGTTTGAGATCCTTGAATTGTACGTCTCCTGACAATGTGAACTCAGTGGGTGATTCGTTCTCCAGGACGAAACTGTCACACACTATGATTTTACAATGTTTTTCTGGCGAACAGTACTGTAACACAGCAACAACAGTTCATTTTATTAAGGGATTTGTAATTCCACAACATGTTCAGTTAGAATATTTTGATACTGAACATGTTTTACTTACTTCAGATTTTGTATCGGTAATGCCTGTGCATTGAGTTTTGTTCTAAAAAATAAAAAATAAAAAGGTAATTAAGGACACATTAAGGATTTGTAATTCTATAGAAAGCAGCAGTATAATCAAGTAAAAGTAGCGTTCTGTCCGTCGCTGAGTTACCTCCTGGACAAAGACTTGATAGTTTGTCATTTCAAAGTTATATTCCAGTTGAGTTGGGAAGAACAGGGACACGTTGACAGGAAAGTTCTTGAAACCAAGATTTTCTATCTGCAAGAGTGAGAGACAGTTGCTCCATTTTAAAAGAATAGTTTGACATTTTTGGGAACTACACCCTCTTGCTGTGTGGCAACAGTGCACTGCACCACCATGCAGCTCCTCTCATGTCGCCAAACAGTCAGCAAAGGCAGGTCTACAATTGCAGCTTGATGATTAGTTGAAATTTGCTTCATCATTCGTCATTTACTGCCTCACCTTGTATATAGCAACCATTTGTTTTCTTCCAGTATCCTCTGTTGAGAAGTTCAGATAGTTGATGAGGTCTTCTTTCCTGAAAAGTGTACAGGGTAATCACAACATGCAGGTAGCTGTAGGATAATAAATGTAAACATTTAAATTATAAAAATGACGAAGCATATATAAGAACTACAGTTCTTAACTTACACTATTACTGCCATTTTTATTTCAAGTTGCACTGGGATGCTTTTGGTCAGGAAAGCAATGCTGGTGGAGTTTGCATTATCGCTGAGGATGTAAAAAAGCATTTCTTGTGAATATTAAACAGGAAATATGTAATGATGTAGTAACCAATCATATTGTAGTAATACATAGACAATGTGTGGCTACGGCCTGTGTGTTGGATTGTATGAGGAGGCCGCTACCTTTCAGCAGTAATGTTTATCGTAATCGTGTCATCCCACTCGTACTCGTTCATGATGTGGAAAGAAGTTCTGAATGTTGCCTTCGCAGAAAAAAAGACAAATGATTAGATTAGATGTGAGTGAAAGAGAAAATATCCAAATGAGAGAAGTTGCCACGGCTGTAACTGTCACAGGTTCAGGCAGTTGGTCACAGTTCTTGATTTCTGAAAATAGTGGAACTTCTGTCTGGAATGAGGGCGTCCGGGTGCGATATGACTCACAGCTGATCTGCTGCGAAACACAGGGCGGCTGACACCACATGTAGTTCTGTCAAGTACTCCCTCTAGATCGTGACAGCTGTGGACTATTGGTCGTGTTGCCTGTTTTAGGAAAAAAAAATGTGAACTGAAGACACTCTGGAATAAAAGCTTTTAGTTTGAATTCAATGCTGTCACGTTTGTGATGTTTTAGTTCAAGCTTTCAGGCGAGTCTAAAGATTTCAAACATTGGTTCTCACAGTCTGATGTTTTTATCAGTAACACCTCAAACAACCCACACATCCTGAATAGGTTTTCTTCGTCTACTTTTTTTTAGTGGCACAGAACTTGTGAAAGAAAGCATTGCAGTAGTTTTGCACTTGACATCAGGGGAGGTTAATTAAAGTAATGTCTTTCTAACAGATCTTATTTGTGATGTTTAAAATTAGTATCATGACTTCTAATAAGCAGTAAAGCTGGAATAAGCAGATGTACAGTTGTAGACATAGAAGTTTCACTTTAAAGTTACCTCTGTAAGAGTCATCCGAGAGAAGGAGAGGCCTCTGGGATAGTGCATTGTTAGGCTGGTTTGGTAGGAGTCATCGCCATGATTGGACAGTTTAACAGACACGTTGAAGTAATTATCTTTTGCCACCAATAATGTTGGAGTCCTGAGAGAAAGAGAGTACATTTGGTCATATGATGTTAATGTTACAGTTGTGTGCTGTGTTTATAATTTATACATACGTGAAGTTGAAATCCACGTCAAGTTCGGCAATACAGGTGTCGTTTTTTCTACAGTGCTTTTCAAAGGGAATCTGTAATAAAAGGAAATGTCTGTTCAGGTCATTGTTGAAAATGCAGAGCCATTCAGAAAACAATGGTAACAAAGACACCGGATTCCTTTGGAACACAATAAACAAACCAGGCCTTGTTACCAGACAAGGTAATATGATATGATGCGACGGAAACGTAACAGGAATGACCTGACAAGCTGATCTGCACTTTCCATCTACCACCACAATGAATGTGCCAGACTCTAAGGCTGGCAATGGTAGTTTACCGCTCCACCACTTTGGTCACAACTAAAATGTCTCAACAAATTTTGGATGTAAATTTTGCACATTGTTTGAATTAATCAAGAAGTAATTTCAAATTCCTTGACAATATAACGACAAAAAAAGTAAGATGCAAAAGTTCTACATTTTAGCTAGCCTGGAAAAGATACCACTATTTGGCTAATTCAGATCTTTAGTAACTCAAGGCAGTCTTTGCTGTCTGTGTCAAAGGTAACTTCCGACATGGAAAAGTGAAACAAAAGACAAATTGACAAAAGTCATAGTCGCATCCGTAAAACCGAATACCATTTCACCTCCTAGATCCTTTTCTTTATGTATTCACAAATGTCTCACAGATTGATTTTGGCACATGTAAAGAGAAAATCAGCAAGGATTCAAATGAATGTGACTGCCTGCAGCCTTTTGCTGAAGTCACTGTACATACCTCAACAACAGCCTGCATTTTGCTGTCCGTATTCAGGACGGCAATCGCACTCTCATTGTCAACTTGGGAGAATTTTAATTTGATGAGGATGGGTGTTGATGTGTCTTTCACACATTTCTGCAAGAAAAAAAATAGGAGTCATCTGCTTATTGTTGAAGCTCAGACAAGAAGCAGACACTTATATTTCAAAAATTTGGTTTCAACATTAAGCTAAAGTACTAAATAATGCATTAGTGTATTACAATTATTATTATTATTACTGTTTTGTTTTTTGGTGATTAAGCTGACAAATAAGTCAGCATCTGGTTTTACAAACTAAATTTCTGATAATGTGACAGAAAAGGTGTTGCTACACGGGCAGGTAGGTTAGTGCGAATATTTTCTATTTTTATATGTATAGATGTTTAGATGTACAGTTGGTCATAGCTGCATATGGGAGGGTGAATATTATCAATTAATCTCCATACTGGCATGTAGACGGAGTAGTTGAAGCAGGTATTTTCATCCCTCAGTTCGTAGGTAGAGGCAAGATTTCTAGCTTTCTTGTTGGTTTGACTGAAGAAACCTCGAATTGTTTGTCTCGTTGGATCCACATAGAGCATGTACGAGATGTTCAGGCCGGAGCTCATTCCCGCTGCAAAGGCATACATCAGGATTAAAATATTGATAGGGTGTGCTGCATCAGCAGCTGCTAATGAATCCCATTATTGGGTCAGGCCCGTACCTGGTTTGCTCTTTGTTGTTTCGACCATTTCAAAGCAGGCTGTTAGGGTAACCATTGGTAAAGTTTCATCTGTGTTGCCCAGACAGTCAATTTTGTCAGTACTTATCTTATTAGGTAGAAAAGACAGATGGGCAGTGACATTAAAGACGGTCCTGGACCTGAAAGACATTCATCAAAAAGATAATCAGACTTTGCACATGATATTTTCTGTCGGCTGATTGTTTACTTATGCGTGAAGGAAGGATGGTTTAACAAGATCTCGGTACATGACTTTGAATTGTGGCTTCTGATTCATCCATTGAGTCAGCCATTTAAGTTGCTGGTATAGTAAATGATTGACAGTTCTCTCCTTCATTCAGACACCAATAAGAGTCCTTACACCTGATTGATTGAAAACACCAAATTTCATCTCAACTTTATTTTGGAATCAGGCAAAAAATGGGTTGTTCTTTTGTTTAGTATAAAATCATCTAGTTGATGTTCATGAAGTTCTACGGTTTCAAAAGGAGGCAAGTCACTTCATGTAAACACTCATCGTGTACCATTAACAGTACATGATGATTGTTCTGGTCCGTACATTGTCTCATGGTGCTTGGTAGATTCTCTGGTAGATACTCTAGGGAAGGAGTTAGCAATTGTACAACATGATGTTCACAGTATCCATACCTTAAGACAACAGCAGAGCCCTGTGATCCGACAACAATATCTGGGAGTCCATCCTCTCCAAGGTCAATGTCCCCATCAATGGCTTGTCCAAAGAATCTCAGCCCAGGCTTTATTTTCCGTCCCATGATTTTCTGGAATAACAGGGATTGGACAACTGAAACAGTGCATGATTTGCACACATATGAAAAGACGTTCATTGGAGAGGGGGTGGCGTCAAATGCTGTGTGTTTAGTTATTTTGGTAGATGCCCAGTGTGAGACAGATACAGGTTTTTAAAGCTAAATACCAATATCACTGAAAAATACACTGATGATAATCTTATTCTCTACTAAGCCATATTATTTAAAGGATGTCTTTGTTAGTTTTATTCAAAAGCCAGTTTATGTCTGGTGTATTGGCAAACAAACTTATTTGTCGAACCCTCATGATGTTGATGCACTATCAATTATCCAAAAAAAAAACCTGCTCCAGGCAGAGTGACCACTCACCAAATCTGTGGCTGTTTTGTTCATGTATACGTTTATCTCAAAAATACAACAAAACAAAAAAGACATCATTTGTCAGTTTTTCTCTGTCTCACCTGGCTGTAAGTGCTGCGTATCCCTCTGTGTCTGTCACCCAGGTAGATGTACACAGTCCCGGTGTTATCATCCTCAAGGGGGGCTCCAACAGCTACGTCTCGGAGTCGATCTCCATTTAAATCTGCAAGACTGGATATGGTGGAGCCAAATCTCCCCATGGATGGTGCAGTCACATTCAGTTGTCTTATCAGTTGCATCTGTTGGAAATAAGAACATATGTTCATTTTTGAAGAGAATAATGCGTTTATTAGCTCCCAGGAACCTCATTAATATTCAAACACTGGTTCTGAACCATAGACTGTATATAGGAAGTAGCTGTATTTACTGTGACCTCACCCATTGTTTTGGGGACTACGTGCTGAACAGGGCATTTTTAGGCAAACAAAATGTTACAATTAACTTTCATGAACTGAAAAGACACTGTGAAAGGGTTAAAGTTGTAAGACCAAAACATGGTGAACTCCCAGATCGTGCAACGCGGTAGTAGCGAGCTATCAATCACATACTAGCCATTTATCACTGCCCACCTCATCAGTCAGTGTGTAGATGTAAATATGGCCTTCTTTCTTTTCCTGATGCTGGTAAAACAGTGGAGCTCCCACCAGCAAGAAATCTGTGTTGCCATCTGAGTTGACATCTACTGAGCACAGCTCTGCACCAAAGTAGGAACCAATCTGAAAAGTGAAGTTTATATCAATTAAGTTTAAAAAAAAAAAGTATATCCCTTAACCATTTTTAAAAAGCCTACATGTATAAACGTTTATTGTGCTTCGAAACAACTGTCGTTTTCTCAGTTTTTCGTTAAGCAAAACTAGGTGGTGCAAGGAAGTGCTCTGGTTTCCTCCCTGCAACCACAGAAATAATATGCCGTTGCACATTTTCATAAAGATCAACATCTCTAAATGCATTTCATCAAACAAATATACATAATTACTGTAAGGCAAAAAGAAGCCCGTCAGTTTAGTTTTCTGAGTCTGGGGTTTACAAGTTTTATCTCAAAGGTAAAAATATGAACCTTCCTTTTTGCGACAAGCTGCTGTTCTTTGAGTACAAAGTAGGTTCATGACAAATGTCCTAAAAAGGAAGCACGCTAGCTCTAATGGGATAACAAAAAGGCATTGGCAGATTCAGGAAAACATGCCGAGCATAGCACCCTTAAAGCTTAAAACTTCTTTTGTTTGGAATGTGTATAGTAAACCAGATTTTTAACAATGAATATAATTCTCAAGACAGTTACCGACCTGGTCCCCATCTATTCTTTGGGCCGCGTTCCAGTTCTTGCCATCGTGTCTGAAAAGTACGACCCGTCCTATGTGCTCATATCTTGGTGCCCCCGTGAAGTATAGAGGAACGCTATTCTTCTCTCCAACAGAAAGTGAGTATCCTGCAACAGTGTCAGTCACATATGGTCAGATTGGAAACCGATAGAGGTCATTTACTGAGGCATGTGTTTTTGCCCAAGCATCACCTCAAATAAAATAGAGCATCAACATCTTTAACCAAATAAAAATATATTTTCTGAAATAAAGAAGCAGGTAATCTGAAAAGAAAGAAACAACTGTATGTTCAGTACCCATGTAGGAGTCCATCAGCATTTGTTTGTCATCAATTTGTGTTTCTTTTTCTTCATGACGTTCTTGGAGAGAACCATGCCAGCTGTTTGATCCCACTGAACCCAGAATCAATTTATCCTGTTAAACAGAAATGTGCAGGTCCAGTCAGAGCACAGAGAGGAGTGGAATTACCGACAGTAATTATGTTGGGAGGAGACGGATCAACTGTGTCAGAGAAGAAATCATTTAACAGACATCCAAACAAGCAAAAAACATGTAATCTCCATGCTAAAGTGGAGCATGCTAACTGTACATATTTAACTCAACATTGAATTGAGGGGGTTATGAGCAGTGAACATTAAGACGATGTCACACTTATGTTGTACATGGTATTTAATGTTCATGGTTTGTTTGCTTGTTTAGTTTGAGGATTACTGAAAGCAGTTTTACAGATTCATAATGGCGATATTTTTGGGCCGCAGATTTTCTTTGGTTGTTTCAGTATCGCAGTTAGCCCCAACGATAAATCAACAAACAGTCTCTTTGTTTTAGGTAGCTAGGGTCATTCTCAGGCCACTATTTACCTTTCATTGCCACACTTCTGCTGAGTTCTTCCATTGGCCCAAGGTTTACCCAGTTGTGTCAAAGAAGTCTACAGGATACTGCTTTTTAGCCTTATTTTAATAACCATTCCATGTATTTCGATTCACTAATTACCTCTCTATGTATTTTTTTTATGGTTATCATTTCTACATAAATAACACTCTCCTGGAAACAAGTATGACTTTTTCTGTTGCATTTCTGATAAAGTAAGCAGCTTTTTTGATAAACTAATGTAAATCTGAAACCTGTATTATCAAAACTCCCTTGTGGTTACTACCAGTTTTTATTTTCAACTTAAATTGTCTGTATCGAACATCACTAGCTCACTTTTACCTTGATGGTGCGCTGTCATTTAAAACTCCTAAACCAGTGATACCACACTGACAGGTCAAATGTTTGTCCTGTTGTCCTCCTTGCAAAGCACAGTACACACATTGGAAAGAGGATACTACAATTATCCTACTTTTTCAGTCCTCCGGTTGTTTGCTATGGCACAGAGTTTGTAACAGTAAGATTGCAAGCTATTGCTGAATAGCTGAGAATCCTTCACTTGCCGTGACAGAAAAGTAGACGATAACAGGCCAGCCAGGATGTGGCACAGCAACTTAGTGGCAAAGATGGCTGTTGTCAGATCAAGGGCGCCGGAAGTATGGGGGAATAGGAAGTGGGGAAGGGACCACTGGGCCCCACTTTGTGTATTGGCCCACATTGGTATTTGCAAGATGTTCTCTAGACATAAATGCTTTTTATTAACTAGATCAAATATTGCTGTTTAAAGATACTGTTTACCTGACCCTTTACAGATGTTTGACTTTACTCACGTTGTAGAAGGCAGCACTGAATCCACTCTGAGACATTTCGTTGGTCATTTTGCCTGCCCGAGCCACTTTTGAGCCTAAACAGAAACCATTAGCAATTCATGTTGCTATTGCAGAGGTTCACCAGGGAGATACAAAGGATTTTTGTAACACTATTGTACGGGAAGAAAAAAAACTGCCATCACCTTCCATTTTAAAGATCTTTTTCTGAAAGTTTTCCAGTACTCCTTTCAGTCCGTCATAGTTTTCAATTTTGAAGGCATTTTGTGGTTCTGAAGCAATGGCTATGAATAATTTCATTTCAACATTTTTGACCTGAAACCAGAATGCTTCTTGAAAAACAATGTAGTATCCAGAGTACAATGTCAGCTAGATAAACAATATAATTGTGTACAAATTGAATCCGTACAAGTTTTACTAGACAAAATATTTCTGTTTCTGAGAAGTATGACTGTGTATCATCTGCATAGTGGTACAGACTTGATCCCTGAGGAATTACACGTGTGACTGTTTTAGCTGAATAAATAGATTCATCAGACAGACAGAGTAATGAGACATGTATATCACATCACAGCTTACCCCAATGACAAAGCGAATTATGTTTTTATCATCATATCTTTTAATAATGCCGCCGTCTGAATCGCTGGGATCTCCATCCGTAATTAGTACCACAACTTTAGTTGCATCAAGAGAAGCACCTGCCTTTGGGTTTTCCAAGATATGATCCCTGAAACAAATGTAAAAGTAGCATTAAGAAAATAAATAAATAACCCTTCATCCATAAATTAACATTTATTATTTCAACAAATAAGATGCTCATAAGTATAGTTGTACTGTTAGAATTTGAAAACTTTTTCATGTAACTGAACTTACAACACAAATGTGAGGGCTCCATGTGTATTGGTGAGAGACCTCAAATGGGGTTCTTTCATAAGTTGATTGCGATCAGTACCAGCCATGTAGTCGTTGAAGTCAAAAACCTTTCGATGTGTTGTGGAGAACTGAACTGCTGCAAACTGGGGAAAAAAAGCAGACAAGATCATATAGTATGCAATGTTATGTGCATTTAATTCAACAAACAAATGCTATGAACGCTTTCATTCTTCAGTAGCACACAGACCTTGATTGATGAGTTCTTAAGGCTGTTCATTATATCCACGATGAAATATTTATTTTGCTCGAACTCTGCTTCGGTCATACTCAATGATCCGTCAAATAGAAAGACAAGGTCCACTGTCTTTTTTGTGCATCCTGAAAAAAGTGAAAATTTGTAAAGGATATTCAACAAGGGCATTGAGAATGTTATTTCAGTGCAGGAAGAATAAGTTGTAATAACCACAGAGTTGTAGAAGTTTACACTCTCCAGGTGTCTTTTACCTTGGAAAGCAGGTCTGAAAGAGGAGATTGGCTGAAGTTGATCTGTGATGTTGTAGCACTCGCCGTTCACATAGGAGTTCCCATTACATTCATGGACTACACTTGGACTGCACACCTAGATCCCAATATATGAGGTGAAAGAAATTGATTCATCATACTGATTTTTTTTTGCTCAGAACTTGTCACAGAGTAAGTGTATTTGCGATTTTATCGAGCTTATCGAGCTTTGTGATTTTTCTCACAGTGAATTCGGAGCGTTTGGAGTCTTTGGCTATCGACAGGCCAAAGTGCTTGACTGGTATTGTTGTGTCTGTTAGAGAAATATAGTTAGCATTTAATTTGACATTTCATATTGTTGGACACTGTATGTTTTCATGTTTTTTTTATTAAAGGACATTTTTTGTATAGTATTGAAAAGATTTACATACTTTCAGGGTTGAAGCACTGGATCTTTCGGTTTTGGTCGGCTTTACATATGCTGCCAGAGCCATTTAGCCACAGCGGTGCAGTTACGATGATCCTGTGAAGTGGTTAATCATTTTAGTGGCCAGGCTTACATGAGCGCCACAGTTTTAACTCGAGGAAATACAAGGCTTCTGCTGTAGTCAGCATTATCTCTTTGTAATGCAACGGAAGGAAGGTGAGTCACAGCAAGCAATACCATTCAAGGTAATGAACTACAAAGTGTTCAGAGGAGCTTCTGATAAAGTAAACCGGAATGATCTTCCTTACACTTAAAGTATATAAAAGGAAACCATGGATGGCTAATAGAAATGTGATCACTTTCACTTTATGAGTAATCACGATTTTGACAATTTCAGGACAACAACACGACGTATCAACTGAACCACCAAGCTGCACATGGAAACTCACCCTTTGTTCGTGCCAGACATGAATTGAAGCACTTTGTATCCAAAGAAATCCTTTTGCTCCCCAACATAGACATCTGGAGTTGTCATATCAATGTTGAACGTCAAAGAGACAGGGATGGCTGCAATTTGTGAGAAAAAGACCACATATTCATAAATTACTTGATTTGTTTCGCTCTATCTTAATCTAAATAGGTGGCAACTAATTTGAAATTTATAAACAATCAGAATTTGAGAAATATGAAATAACATTACTGTTCCAAATGAAATAATGTTATATTTTAAAGATTGGCTAGTAGTCTAACGTTGCCAAGCATTCATCACTACAGTTGTTCTTTATGATAATAAATAAATTCATAAATTGTTTAGGTCTGCACAACCCACTTTTTACATTTAAGAATATATTTCTAGAAAAAGAAAATTATAAATACAGTTCAAATATAGGAAATGTAGCTAGTGTGTAAAACAATGACAAAACCCAGCGACTGCATTACCCACAATGCCACTTGTTTGCAACAATTTGGTCGGAGATCTGTGTGATGTGCGGTAGTGGCTATTGCTTAAGCTGATAGCCTTAAAGCAAAGATGAGGAGTGGGTTACAGAGGTCTGGAAAGCTGACTTCTTTCTAAGTCCACACATCCTGATTTTTGAAATTTTCAATCTTCAGACCCAACCGAGTTTATCAGATGTCACACACACGTCCTCTGGAGCCCAAATATACTACACTAAAAAAACATCTCACTTAGTTTCTTCAATAACCTTTCTCGCCATTGTTGTTGAACTTACTTCAAATTCTGGTGTGCTACGCACATTCAAGTGCTTAATTGCATTATGCAGATATGTGGCATTAATTCTGAGGGCACACATAACCAAAGATCTAAAGAAGGCAAGATGCTCCGTATCGGCTGGATGTGTAAATAGCCAACTTTACAAACAACTTTGCCATCACACCCATATGGTGATTTTGTGTCAATGTTGTAATTACAGCCTGTAAAAAAAAAATCACTTAATGCAGGAATAACCTTCAGTGTGCTCAGCTCTTTCGGCCATTATATGTTGTTTTTTTACCATATTGTTTGGATTTAGAGGGTCAGTTCACCTAAATCACATAACAATCCCTCTTGTATCACTAGTTGTATCGATAGCTTTGTTTAGATTTTGTGCTGAAGTTTTGAAATATTCCCCTTTTTTTTAAAGTGCGTGCTGCTCATAAATATTTAAAAAATTACATTTTAAAATCTGAAAAGCAATTTGTTTCTTTAAAACCACGGACCTTTTCAGTTTTTATTGGCACCATTTCTTCTGTAAAAAGTAGTTTCACCGCGATGGATTTCGTGAGATTTTGCACTCAGCACACATCAAACTTGAGTGTTGAAACTTAAATGATTGAATATGATAAAAATCTGTATCGTAAAAACAGTAAAGTAAAAAATAAAACAAACAAACACCCATTATAAGGTTTTCCAATGTTGCAAAAAAAATGCAACTATTTTTTGTTATTTTACCTCCCAAAAGGAGCTCACACAACATCTCTCAAGGGTTTTAGCCTCAAAATCACCTTCAAGTCTTACCCTATACACATAAAACATCCCTATCTTTCCTTTTGTAGATAAATATTGTCTCATAAATTACTCGACATGTAGCAAAATTTGAGATCTTACCAACAGCCACCATGTAGGTGAGCAGGAAGATGCGACGCTGCCCATGCATCCTTCTCTCTAGACGAACAATGCTGCTACTACTGCTTGAGACACGTCTGTGCAATACTTCCTGTGTTCTTTTTTTTAAATTAGGGCGTTTCCGTTGCAGGTGGTTACGACACTTCTGCTCTCACAGCAATGTTCTCAGCTTTTTCCTCATTCTTACCCTTTCTTTTGCAATTCCTAAATCCCTCATTTTGCACCTTATTGTTATTGTTATTGCACAGGCGTCTGTCATATTGGTTTAACATCTTTAAATTAGCCTGGACCCCAAAACACAACATGTATACACTATTATAATAATAAGGATTTACTGAGAACAAGACTGCTTCACTGTAATTGTTGTGCTTAGGACAATTAAAGACTTAACTCCACCGCCATGCAGTTCTAACCAGCGTTGCACCAACGTGCTGAAGACATATTCCAGCAACTATTAAGAGCAAGAGACTCTAAACGAAAAGACTTCAAGGTGAAAGACTGATATAATATTTCCTTTATAAAGAACTTGATCATTTGATTTGTGTGTATATGTACACCTTGAGAAGAACTCCTGAGATTAAGATTAAATTGATTAATATAAAATTTGGAAGTTTTCCCAATTTTTCCAAAATTGGGTGGCATCCAAAATGTTATCTTATGTTAAATTCTGTTTGTCAAACTAATGGTGGCTTATGGCGTAAGCTGGATACCATCATTCTTTTATAATAATGTATGGGTTCTTAAATCACAATTGAACTACTAATAATAGTGACATGAATTTATATTAATTCATTATTATTTATTAAATCTGCTACCAGCAACAACGCTACAACATACAGACAGTAGGAACAGGAATTAAACCACCAACCATTCATTCCTATCTACAGGTATATACATTTTTACATTTTTTTTTTTTTTTTACTATATCATTCATAGTCGGATTTATAGAACATTGTATTCTTAAAAACATGGCAAATATTTATTGTTTTTAATGCTGTTGACAGTATTTTCTGATTTATGGAGTGAACTTGAACCTTATCCCATTTTCAGATTTGTGTTCTTGAAATGTAATCAAATTAGCATACATTTGATAAGATAATGCCTTAGTTGCATATTTAAACATACACCAACAGCTCATAACATACTTTGAGTAAAGTTATGTTCATTTTTTTTTACCTCTGGAAAAGAAGCTGGAAGTTCCGGTTTCCCTTTGGCTGCCTGTGATGTCTGTAGATTATACAAAAATAATCTGGACATATTTTCTAGAAAGAAATGAGGCCTCCATTGTGTGTGGGGTGGCAGCAGATGTTAAACCTCAAAACGGGGAAAACTAAAACAAAATGATGTGCGTGGCTAGACACCACTATTAGAAAATATTTAAAGTGAGAAGAAAAATGTTTGGTTGAGACATATTATAGGTTCCCTGCTAACCTATAATTTAATTTAAATTTTCCTTAATTGTCCTTTTATTCTGTATGTCTTTTGATATCTCTGCTGATTAATTTTATCTTATAACTGCTGTTTCTCTATGGCAATGCAGCTTTGCATATTTTGCTTTTCGAAGAACTATAAAATCTTCGTTGAACCTACACGGCCCTGGCAAAGAAGCAAGTACAAGCTTGTTTCTGTTTTCATTTTATTAAATGACTGACAACACAGTGAGCAAACAGGATGTGAATTGTTTCTCATGCTTTAGAAACAGAAGATAGCTGTAATCGTAGCTGTTCTGGGAAGAAAACTGAACACACTGAAAAGAAGTCTCCTCTATTTATCAGAACAATATCTCACACCATGTTCTCATTCAATCAGTGGGCCACTGTGTACATTGTTTTGTGATGGTCATCATTATTGCAGGCTTGAGTTAACAACAGGCTTTTGAACCTTGAGAGAAAAGTCCACAACTGGGCATCCCTGTGTTATGCAGCCCAGAGAAATGATGTCCACATGTGGGGACAAATACGTAGCCAAGTTCTCCGGAGTCACTCCTCCACTGGCCTCGATCAGTAGTGTTGGGAACTCCTCCTTCAGTGCATGAGCTGCACCATGGAGCTCCTATGGTGAGAGACACGTGGAGAAGGGATGTATTGTCTCATAGAGTGGTTAAGTGGCAGAGTTTAAACCAGGCAATTAAAAGAAGTGATCGGGGCTTGTGTTATTTCCATAATCTTTACCTGAGGTTGAAAGTTGTCCAGCATAACAATGTCTGCTCCAGCTCCAGCTGCCTCTCTGCCCTCCTCTGCAGAGCGGCACTCCACCTCAATCTTACTGCTGAAGCCAGACACTGACCGGGCAGCTTTCACAGCCTGGAGAACAAACATGGTGGATTATTTTGTTGTACGTATTGTATTGTAAGCACATCTGACTTTAGGACAGATGTCATTCTCTGTCGAACATTGTCTGTTGACTAACTTCCTAAAAAAAAACTTGATTGCAACATACCACACATATACATAAATACACTGTAAAAAAAAAAAAAAAGGAAGACTGACCTTTTTACCTTTTGCCAGTTATTTTGAAGTATTTCAACTTTCAGATAGTATTTATTATTTTGATAGAATGGTTTAGTCAAAATAGTGTTTTATCAAAATAATAAATACTGGCAACATGTGTTTTTATGCAGTCATTTTGATGGTTTTGCTGTGTGACGAAAGTTACTTTATGCTTGGAAAACTGGTCGTTTAAATTGGAACAACTTGAATAGAGTTTTATACTGTATAATTTATTATAAACATCATTTGTGAACCTTAAAAGACTGTTTAAAATTAGACAACTTTTAAAGGAGGATAATTAATATAGCATATTCGGATTAATGGTCTTCATATTTTAATGCTTTTTGAAAATGTATAGAAGTAAAGAAAGATTATACTTTTATGAGCATAGGGAACCCTGTTAACCAAGTTTTTTTTAATTGCCCTTAAAATGTGGTAAATGGAACCCACATAAATTAAAATAGATCATTTTAAAAGTAACATTTTTGAATGCTATAAACAGAGGGGTAATTATATTTAAACATTTTCAACGTTTTTTTTCTTTTGAACATGCTTAACTTGTAGAGGTTTGTGGTGTTTCTTTTTCAATGAGATGTGAGAACAAACATTGTCCGATCTATGGTGCAGCCGCCCACCTGTGTGATACTTCCTGATGCCCAGACATGGTTGTCCTTCAGCATCACCATTCCACTCAAGTCCTGTCTATGCATGGACACACCGCCAACCAGCATGGCGTACTTTTCCACCAGACGAAAGCCCGGAGTGGTTTTGCGTGTGCCCGCCACTTCTCCATGCCAGCCTCTCACTGTTGCCATTGCCTGGAGCTGAGCACAGCGTGTGGCGATCCCCGAGGCCCGGGCCAGGCAGTTGAGAGCCGGCCTTTCCCCGAGGAGGAGGCACCTTGCTGGGCCTCTCACCACAGCAGTCAGCGTGATGGCATTTGGACCTGTTGAGGGGAGACAAAGACATTGGAGGATTTAGAGTTCAGAGAGTTTGACCATGACTATAACCATCGGATTCTAGCAGCCACTGGTAACCAATGCAGGGTACTGAGTAACGGTGTAGTGCGGGAGAACTTGGTGGAAGACCAACGGCAGAGGTTGGATGGTACTTCCAGGAGCAAGTTCCGGTAATATACTGCCCACATTCTGGGCGGAGAATTGATCTTACGTGATGTAAATTACCTGAACCTTAATATGTGCAAGATGAAGGAGCTAGTCATTGATCTTTGAAAAAGAAACTAGACGCATCTTGAGTTTTCACCACAAGTCAGCAGGTTGAAATGGTTTCCACTGCTCTTACAAATATCTTGGGGCCAGTTCCTTGTTTTATGCTGCAGTAAAGAGCATAACAACCAACGATAGGAACAGGATTAATTAAGTTGGTAGACCCACAAGAGACTGATTTAAAAAAAAAAGAATATTTAAAACTGATGCAGCAGAAACTGAGATATCCTGACTTTTTAGTCAACACACTGGATACATTTCCATAATGCACCTCAGTACTGTAGCATCTGTTGTTGAACTCTGTGCCCAGTTAAGCACCATGATGACATAAGTTTCATTTCCTCAGACTCTAAAACGTTCTGAAGGCAAACTTTTTTTCTCTGGCTGAGTTAACTGACCTTCATGTGAAAATTGTGTCTTGTCATATTTGCTTGTTTTCTGAGATATTTTGCCACCTGCAAAAGTTCTCTGACGACTCTGCAATCGACGGCCTCATCACGGACGGGGATGACGGGGAATACAGAGAACTGAACCAGGACTTTATAGGCTGGTGCCAGCAGAACCGCCTCTCCAGATCAACTCAGGGAAAACCAAAGAGCTGGTGGTGAACACTCTCCCCCTGTACCAGTCAACAGCCAGGGAATGGACATTGAGATGGTGATATCTTACAAGTACCTGGGTGTTCACCTGAACAGTGAACTGGACTGGACAGACAACACAAACGCACTATACAAAAAGGGACAAAGCAGACTCTATCTGCTGATTGTGCTAGTTTGTGATTTATTATTAGTAGTGGCAGTATGTCTTTGATATGTGGCCTGCTGTCCGACTGGTGCATCTTTTGTCCAAACGAGCAAACTAGTTTCCCCTCTAGGGATTTATACATGTATCTAATCTAATATCTTGGTGCTTTGGAAGACAATGTGTAATACCTACCAATCTCAGCTCCCTCTGGATGAATCCAGTCCACGGTGCATCCGACCTCAGTGAACACTGCTGTGAAGAAGGGGCTCCCTGCCAGGACACTGTGTGGTGTTTTACACAGCAACCGTGCCTCGACCTCCTGTGACCCCACGCACACTCCTGCCAGGTCAAAGTTTGGTGTGTCCTCTGCCAGCCACTCTCGTGCCAGCCGGGTCAGCGTGTGAGGTGGGATGGAGTGTGCTGCTTTGTGCGAAGGCGGAGACATTCTGATACATGTGTAAATGGAGGAAACTAGTTGTTCCACTTGACAGGAAAGAGGAAACTAATGGATAATAAAGTGAAGTAACTCAAGTAACTCAGCTTTCTTGTCTCACAATGACTGTGAAATTCTGAAAATTCTGTGCTATGTGCTGTAGGTGACACTTTCAAAGTCTAATGATACATTTGTATTGTTCCTCTCACTCTGTTTCCATAAGAGAATGACAGTGGAGCAAAGCAACAACTGCAAGAACACCAAAGCAGATATTACACTCTGACAGACTTTAATGCCTGAGTGGCAGAAACAAAAAACATCCTAGGGGTTATTTATTATAAAGTCTCATAAGCATGAGTAGAAAAACAAGAAGCCTGTATGTTGAGACTACATTCAATCAATCAGTTTCAAAGCATCCCACCCACCAAATTCCTTTTTTATGTTAAACTATACCGACAAATGAAAGGAAAACCCTACATTTTCACTTAAGAAGTCAGTGCTGTATCACAACTAGGTAGAGTTTAAAAGGAATTATTACAACCACAGCATATTCTGTCACACATGGACTAGTTCGCCGGTCCAAGATTGAAAAGCACAAATAAATGCAAATGAGATATTTACTTACTTACTTCAATGGCTGTTCCGATTTCTGTCGGTCACAGACTGTAGAGTTGTACTGCTGAGCACAAAGAGCCAAAGGAAAAACGTGACATGGAATTTGACCCTGTGTTCACATTGGAATGTTTGCAAGCTATCTAAGAGTTAGGACTTAACATTGATTGTTTAAATCAATGCTGATTCACAGGTCAGAATGCATATTTGGAAAAATGAATGGAAGTAAATTCACATTCAGTCCATGCAGCTGATCAAAATATATGCATAACTTGCTGTAGGCCTGCTAACCCACAGGCATTGCATGACAAACTACAATATGCAACTCTTTTGTATTAGGGATACGTGATTAATTGGATATATTATGCACAACTTTTTTTGTCCATGGCACTTTGCATACAAATCTTTACCTGCTTCTTTTCTAAAACAGGCTTTACACCACTGATTCATTTTGGGCCTCTGTTGCTCTCATTGTGTGCCCCATGGATGTGATGATCAGCAGCATTGTGCTAACTAGATGTACGGGGAAGTTATTGCAACACCGACTACATTATACAGCAATAAAAACAACTCAACCTGCAGCACATCAGATTACTGAGACAGACTGCTTCTTTCTAAACCCCTATTGTGGCTTTATGAATGCTGGTTATCCCAGCCTCAGGCTAGCAGCCACTGCAAGGATGAGCACTGCTGGATGGAGACATGCCCAGCAAAGTGGGAGGACTCACACATCACTTACTGCCTTAAGGCAAAAGGTTGCATATTTCATCTTCAAACTAAATGGTGTACAGGTTGTGCGGCTTATGTAATCTTAATAAATGTCCCTGCTGTCTCCATATGGGGAAGCGGACAGGAGGAACTTTGATTAGTCATGCTTGGTCAATATCCTCAAAGCTTAAGTCAGATCCTTTAATAGTGCAGTCCCACTTTCTATCGGGCACCATTTATAAAGGGGTAAAAAGTTGTAGTAGTGGCTCCTATTGTCTTGTTATTGCTTTGGACCTTCTTAATTACCTTCATTGTGGATATCATTTCAAAATACAACTGACCCGAGTCTCACAAGAATCACAATGTCAGGAAGTGTTCTGCTAACTGCGTGTGCATTATCGTGCACAATTCCCAGACATGGAGCTTTACTGCATTTCCCCTCCAAC
Source organism: Leptoclinus maculatus (assembly GCA_032191485.1). Classification (NCBI taxonomy): domain Eukaryota; kingdom Metazoa; phylum Chordata; class Actinopteri; order Perciformes; family Stichaeidae; genus Leptoclinus; species Leptoclinus maculatus. The sequence continues at coordinate 4,572,557 of JAVDOI010000009.1, forward strand.
CTATACAGGTCTAATGGTCTAATCCTTCCTAAAATCAGTCTGTGGTATATTCTTTGTTCAGTCTATGGTCTAATACTTCCTAAATTCAATCAGTGGTCTACTCAATACACAGTCTATGGTCTAATACTTCCTAAATTCAGTCAGTGGTCTCCTCAATACACAGTCTATGGTATAATAAAGAACAGTGACGGTGACGTCAGATAGACGACAAGCCTGAGCAGCTTTGCGCGCTCCCGACGCCAACGAACACGAGCCGAGGCTTCCTCTACATCCAGAGCTAGAGCAAGAACCAGGAAGTATACACATGGAGGGTGTGTCGTTCCCTGCCAGTGAATGTTTTATTTTTAAAAACACAGTCCTCCTCCTCGGATAAATAATGGGAGACTCGGCGAGGACCAAGCGGCGGGAGCAGCTGAAGCGCTGGGCCGGCTCATGCACCAACAAAGCGTCGGCCGTGCCCAGGCGGAGGTGGCGGGGCGATGCCGAGAACGGAGCAGGGGAGCCGGAGGCCCAGTTTAGCGACCCGCCTAGGGACCAGCCAGTGTGTGTAGGCATAGATGAAATCAGTCCCCTTCTCAAACGACGGTGAGGAAACGTCTCGTCGAAACGTTTTACAATAACGGCCGGCTAACAACCAGCTAGCTTAGCTTAACATCTAAAGATATGCTAAAGGAGGAATGTTGTGCTTGTGCTTGGACAGGGGGGGTGGACAAAATAACACGACCCATATGTCTTTAAGTACAATATTCTAGCCCCCTTCAGCTAAATAACATCCACTCAACTGTCAGTGGCCAGTGGTCATTCTTTCTGTGGCCATAGTTTGTAGTGTTTGTGTTAGCTAGCTACCTAGCTAGCTAGCACTTCTCAGCAGTCAGTCCTGCTGAGGGTCTGCTTGTCAAGCACCGTGTTGCTTGTTCACTTTTTTTTGCAGTGCTGCCAATACAGGCAGTGGCAATCTCTTTTTAATGTTGTTCCTTTTTGTCTTATTGTCAACAAATCCCACGAGAAGACCAAAACCACCAATGAACTGATCATAAAGCAAGTATTGCCTTTGTATTTAAAGCCTGGTCTTGCTTGTTTTCCCCCCAAAGACTTTGTTAGGGAGCCCGACTGTTGAATTGGGTGACATGGTCCTAACATAAACTAGGCTACTATGGTTTACTTTGAATCAGTTCCACATATGCTGTCCTGCAGCTTTAGATATCCACTATCGCACCAAAATCCACAATTGGCAAAAGTCCCCAAGAAATACATATTTTACTCTTGTTTGAGTGTTGTTTGCAAGAAATGCCCGGCTGTTTTGGGGAATTATGTAAAAATAGACTGTATTTATGACATCTCTAAAGATGTAAGGCTTCATTCAGTGCAGCTGGCCTTGGGGCTGCAAATATCCACTGTTAGGGTAGGGATGCCTGAAAATATTAAGAGATGGAAAAATGCATTGTTGGCTGAAGTATTTTCATTGGATTTGTTGACGGGAACAAAGCCATAGAATATCGCCAGCCTCATCCTGTAATTGAACCCCTTTACCCTTTTAACAGTCGTATCAAATCACATTGACTTTTCCTACAAGCTACTGCAACTGTGTTGAAAAGTGTTTCTTTTTTGTCTATTCCCTGTATGAATCTCACTGGTGCTACAAGGCATGTTTCTTCTTTAAATTGGCCAAAACTGCTAATAAGAGAGGTCATCTAGCTAACTGTAATCCTCTGTCTGTAGGAAACGGGTGAGGTTTGACAGGGCTGCAGAGTTCCTGGCCGCCTGTGCCAGCGGAGACACAGACGAGGCCCAGCTGATGCTGAAGGAGGCCAAAGAAACCAAAACACGGAATGGGGAGGATGTGGCAGAAATTATCAACTGTTCCAATGCCGATGGAATAACTGCTCTCCACCAGGTGAGGCAGTTTCTCCTCCTAGGGTTTAATTGAAATTTCTGCTTGATGCTGAGATGAATGAAACATTTATAGTTGCATTGTTTTTTTACTTTTTGTTTTCCTCTCTTCTACACAGTCCTGCATAGATGGCACCATGGAGATAGTATCCTTCCTGTTGGAACACGGTGCCAACGTAAACCAGGTTGATAGTGAGGGATGGACACCGCTGCATGTTGCTGCCTCCTGCGGGTACCGGGACATTGCAGAGTGAGTAGTATACGTCTCTACAGTTAGCAGACTACAGCTGTGTAGTACAGTACTCTTTGACACTTTGGAGACGTCAGAATGCGGCGTGGGTGCCAGAGTATTTGTGCATTCAACAATACCAACATTGTTTTCCTGTTTGGCACTCCGCTGAAACATGAGTGGGCTGGCCTGGCACACAAATGCATGCGGCTCAAATGATTTAGCAGTTGATGCACCATTTTTTTTTTCTACAGTCTCTTGTTCTGTGAATAATGCCTTTTGGCATCGCTTTGAAGGTAACGTGATGGGATTAGGTGTTTCTATCTAGAATTGGTTGTGCTGGTGTAGACTGTGCAAATGTTTCTGCAGTTAAATGGATTCTGACTGTGTCCATGTTTGTTTTGACAGTTTTCTTATGCTGGAAGGTGCATCTCTCTCTGCTGTGAACTGTGATGGTGACGTTCCACTGGACATTGCTCTGGACGAGAGCACTGAGTCCCTCCTTCAGGGTTACACTCTGAGACAGGGTGAGTGCTGTCCTTTAACAGCTAGCGCACATGTGTCTGTGTTTCTTGATATGAGAGGAGGTTTAAATCCTACACACTTCTAAGAGGAAGCATAATTAGTAGAGATGCACCAATTTGGGATTTCAGGGCTGATAATAATTTATGATCAGGGCCGTCCAGAGCAGGGCCGTCCTTCAATCAGAGGATCGGCGGTTCGATCTCCGGCTCTGCTAGTCGCATGTCGATGTGTCCTTGAGCAAGACACTTAACCCCAAAATTGCCTACGGTTTAGAAATGTGATAGAATCTGAATTGTAAATCGCTTTGGATTAAAGCGTCTGCTAAATGACTGTAATGTAATGTAATCTGTAGGGCTATACCAAATGTACTTTTTATTTTTTGCTCAAATTCAAAGCTTCTATTGAGATTTTCCAACAAAGCTTCAAATGTCTGCTGTCTTATTTTATGACGTCATCACCCCAAAAAAGGGGAAACATTTTTTTGTTATTGTGGTTATCTAAATGTAATTTATGGTCCTGTTAGATTGCTGCTAGACTGCCCCATTAATACAGGTGTGGTTCTCTCTTTGTGAGACAGAAATGCACAATCCGAACATGGTTTTATATGGTTTCCACCGCCAAGGCTCAGCATTACTGGATGGAAGTATCAACTGATATTTCATTACCAGAACAATAACAATGGTTTTGTTACTGATGCATCCCTAATACCTACCCAAATGGAATGCCTCATAGATAAAAGAAGAGATCATGTGTTTGACATTTTCTGTCTGTGTCCAGGTGTGGACTTGGAGGCAGCCAAGCGGCTGGAGGAGGAACAGATAATGACCGACGCCCGGATCTGGCTAACTGAGGGCCCACCCGCTGATGTAAGACACCCCAGGACCGGGGCCACCCCACTGCATGTGGCTGCAGCCAAAGGCTATCTAGAGGCTCTCAAGTAAGCATCTCCTAATGGATATAATTTAACATTTGAACTTAGAAATGTTTTTTCTTTTCCAGGAAGTCTATATTTTGTCATTATAGTGTATCATGCAGTGCTGCTGTTGTCAACTTGCTGTTGTGTTGTTTAGGATACTGTGTCAGTGTGGGCTGGATGTGTCAGCTATGGACTTTGATGGCTGGACGCCTCTCCATGCTGCAGCACACTGGGGTCAGGGGGAGGCCTGTTGCATCCTTGCTGAACAGCTGTGCAATATGGAGGCTCGAAGTAATGCGGTATGACCCAAAATATTTACAAAAACATCATTCTTCTGTGTTGAGCGTGTTCTGTTATTTACAGAAGCAGCATTCACCGTGACATTTAGATAATTTGGAGAAGAACTTGGTACTGTAAATGTAACATGCGTATTTATTTTTTATTATTTAATGTTTAATTTGTGTCACGTTGTTTCTCACTTTGTAGGGTCAGACACCATTTGATGTAGCGGATGAAAGCATTGAGGAGCTCCTGGAGGAGTTATCACAGAAACAAGCAAATGTGAGAGAGTTTGTCTTTACCTGGTATTATATGCATTTACTTTATGTGATTTTAACCAAAAGCACTGACAGCTGTCTCTCTCTCTCTCTCCACAGTCCATATTGGACAGGCAAAACCAACAAGGCTCCACCGCTGTAAGCAAACGGCGGAGGTTAGTGTCCATCTGTAACATATCCTGGATTAAAAAACGTTTTAATTGTTCCCTGCTGTGGAACACATAGGGCAGGTTTCCCTGACGGTATTAAGCGTAAACTAAAAACAAATGAAACATGCCAGTAGCACCTTCATCCACAGACATTGCCATGTAATCAACGCAGGAGCTCTGAGGAGTTTCTTTGAGCAGTGTCATCCAATAAGGTCCCTCGGTGCAAACATCTGTCCCCATTTCATGTCTTCCAGGAGCTCAGTGTGCAGGATGAGTAGTAAAGACAAGATGAATGTGCAGGACCAGTCTAAAGAGAGGGGTGTTTCGGGAAGCCTGGAGATGAGTGAGGAGAAAGAGAGCAGCCCTGGTAAGCTGTGTAACCTGCTGTGTTGATGGAAGTACTACAAACTCTGTAAATGCCTGTGATTCCAACAGATGCTGGTTCTCTTTTCCCAGAAAGCTACACCGTGTCCAGTCCAGAGAGTGTGACCACCTCCACAACAAGCCCTGCTGACAAGGTACAAATTACAGTGCACATCAGCCAAGTGTTTTATATGAAGTCTGTCATAGAACAGGCAAAATGTGATAAAACATCCTTGATATTGCAAATTAGGAGAAAAAAATCCAGCAATTTAAAAACAAACAGCAGTGATATATATTCCAAATGGGAAAGATAGTTCAATACTGTCCGCCTACCCTAACTCTTTCAACAGAGGATATTTTGCAAGTGTAGTTGCATACATTTCTTATCCATAGTCGGCGTATTACCTACAGTAGATGGCGGTCAGCAAGCCCCCAGTTTGGAGATGCAGGCAGGAGTACAGACGCAAGAGCAAAGCAATGTACTGCTGTGGTCGGGGGTGATTTATTTTAAATCTGAAGCTGTTATAAACATCTATGCTCTCCTCAAAAGAACAAGACTCCATTGACAAAATCAGTAACTTTACCTCGCAGTACACAGGAGTTGCTGCCCACTAACCTTTTAAAGAATGTTGACTAAAAGTAATTTGAACAGTATGCTGACATTGGGGCCATGAATGAAAAGTTAAATTGGGGACAGTTGATTACAGTGAAGCCTATGGCTTTGTTTCTTGTGTCTTACTTGGTTCAGACACCAGAGGAGAAAGGCGAGGAGGAGCATGAGCAGGACAAGGCGAACCGCACGGCCAGAGTCCAACCAACCCCTCAGACGAGGGAGGCCGCGGCCGAGAGCCCCAACACCCCCAACACTGACCGGCGCAAGTAAGAAACAACACAGTGTTTGGAGCATGAACACAAATGGTTCTCTGATTGTGAGTTATGATCATGGTTGAAGTGTATATAATACTGTTTATGGAGCATATCCTTTGTGTTTGTTGGTGTGTTTAGGTTCCAGGCTCCAGTCAGAGACGAAGAGTCTGAGTCTCAGAGGAAAGCTCGCTCTCGGCTGATGCGGCGGTCTCGTCGCTCCACACAGGTACTGCTTCACATCGGTTTTATTTTGTGCAAAATAAGTTTGTAACAGGCGATATATTTGTGTTTCAATATACAAAAAAAAGTTTCTAGAGCAGTGTTAACAGCACATGGAGTATGAGTGGACCCGTTTTATTGACCGAGTTCCTCTAATTTGGTGATAAATATATTTCATGTCCTAAAAATTCTTCATAATAAAAGCGCCCCTTATTTTGAAATTTAAAATCTTTTATTTTGAGGCAGCAGCTAACACCAGTCCACTATATAATCATCCGATCTGTAAAACTGAGTTTTTCAACAAAGACTCACACAAAGGCACCACTTAAAGTCTTGTGTTTACCAAAGATGTGCTAATCAGTTTTGTGAACACCATTCATTCAGCATGAAGAAAAGCATAACGTTGATAAAGAACCTCAACTAAAGAGGTCTTAGTTGACTAAGACCCTATCAACTATTTAGTGGTCTAAGAGGGGCCAGCCCTGCAGACTCGACAGTTAATGTGTCCTGGCATGATCGGATAAACAACAAGTTTCACTGAAAAGACAAGTGTAACCACTGACATTGACTGAGTAATGCTGTGGTTGACCTTATTATTCCAGGACATGAGTCACTGTAAGTGCAGCATCATGCTGCACTTACAGTGAGCATGATGCTGCATGATCTGAGTTACAGATGATGCTTTGCATCAATATTTTCATTCTTTGGGACAGTGTATTTTCACCAAGAAGACTGTTGAGTTGGGACTGTAATATAAGGCCTTTGAGTGATTTGTTTCTGCTCAGGGTGTGACTCTGACAGACCTGAAAGAAGCAGAGAAGACTGTCCCTAAAGCTGCAGATCCACCGCCTCGCAACATCCAGCCTGTCAGCCCCATTGTTACTGTCACACCTGCTGAAAGGGGTGAGTGAGGCTGAACCGCTAGAGCCATTTCTACTTACTGTCATACTAGATACGAACATGCTGTACATTGTGGGTGGAGTGCTCTTCCGGACAGTTTTGAAAGGTTGAGGTTTCCTCACATGGGTTGTAAGGGCTGCTGCTGCTCTGCTGGTGTGGAGGGTTAGGTGTGGTTCATCTGGCAGGGTGGCTACCATGTATTCATAATGTCATGGGTAGTGTTCTGCTTCCTCTTTACTCTGTTTTGGTCACCCTTTCCCACACGCAATGCTCTTTTTTTTTTTTAATGGGGAACTGAGCATTTCCTCGTCTGATATATCCGGTGACACCATGTTTACATAAATCAGTAAAATGCATCAGGTCACTTTTTTTAAAGATCACAGAGCCAAACAGAGCATTTTGTTCATGTTAACTGATCTCGCTACTCTCAACTTGCAGAGATAGAAGTAGAAACTGAGGTCAAAGATGTGTCAACTTCCGGTTTCACAGAAAGTTGCATTTGGAAGCTAATCTACTTGATTGCATAGTTGCTTAGATTAATCCTGAACTGAGCTCCCGTGTCAAGCACCTTTTGTGTTCTAGTTACACGTTATTCATTCTTCTTTGGATCTTTACACTGGCATGGGACGTGGTTACTTAAGATTGTTGACTGTTGTTTCAGATACAGACCTGGTGAACGAGGTGGAGCTGGAAGGAGAGAAGCGTCTGGGAGTGAAGGACAGGAGGAGAGGGAGGAGGGAGCGACGCTCCACTGGCATCGTTTACGGAGAGGTAAGAAAGAAAACGACCTTACATCATCGCAAACATGGCAGAGAGCTCACCGCAGTGTTTCCCATTGATTACCTAGACTGTGGCGGCCCGTCAGAGTATATTCTACCCCGCCAGAGTTTCATAATTAACCTGCATATTAGTGCAACTTATGGTGATTTATTCACTCATATTAAGGAGATTCATTGAAAGCACGAGTTATTTTCGAATTTGTATTTACAATATTCATCAAAATTGCTTCACCAGAAGGTACAGGCTGGCTCACTTTAGGCTGTAAAGGACTGTAGGCTGTGTAACTGCATCTCTCACACAGTGCATGCATATGTGCGCTTACACAAACGCACACAGGGGAAAAGTGAGAGAACTTCCTTCCTTTACAAGCGTATGTTACTTCTCTCCTTTCACTCAGTAAGAGAAACAGATCTTAGTCAGTTAGACAGCTGTTTAAAAACCCCCCACTGCCATTGCACCTTAACGTGCAGAGCATCCGGTTGCAGCCATTGCGCTTGAACCCCGGAAGTCTGTACATGAATACAGCGGTGTGAGGGGGGGAAAGAGCAAGGAAGGGAAGAGCGTTATCCATCAGGGAAGAGCTCATAATAACCGAGGGACAATGTACAGCAGGCGGGGCATTATTGCGAAATGAACCACGACAGTGGACTGGACCCTGACTCAAGGCAGCACAAAAAAAATCAAACAAACAAAATGTCAATGATTAGGATGCATTCCATCATACGCAGCAGTGTATTTGTCCCAAGACGTAATCATGAGAAAATGTCTTTATCTGGTGGAAAATGGTAGAACTACTATTTTGCATCCCAAGCTCTAGATTAAAAGCTTCATATAATCGACTGTAACAGCCATGGGATCAGAAGCTGTGCTTTCAATGGGGACGTTTTTGTCCTTAAGGGTCTAAGTGACTGTATTTTGGCTACACGTTTTATTATAGACTTATCATAGGAGCTCAGGTTGAACTCACACCCTTGCCTAATTGCATTAACAGCCAAAATGATCGAAAAATGAAACCGACAAAATGTCCTTATTAAGACAGAAGGGTTAATAAAATGCTGGAACAAGCTAACAACGTGAGCCTTTTTGTGTTTCAGAATGAAAACGACGATGATCATTTGGACGATACAAACAGTAACAGTACCTACAAGTGAGTGTGTTTTCCTCTCTGTGACATTTTATTGTAATTTCAGAGACAAACCAAGATAACTGAATGCTGGATTTTAGTCAAGTTGTGACTTATGTTCAGTTCTTTTAAGTTGTGGTGTTTAATGTCTGAAACGACGGCTGCAGGGGAAGATTGTTTAAACATGTTTGACTGTGCGCTCTGAATTAGTATGTGCACCAGCTGGTTTGGCCTGCTAGTCGTTTGTAGTGTTATTTTCAGGACATAAAGGTGAATTCTTAGTTTTATCGATGTATAGCCTTTGTATGTGTGAAGGATTTTCTGTCTGGTGTTTAAAAGTCTCTTGTTGTCTGCAGTGAGAGTCAACTGGAGGACTTATCAGCCGACTACAGAACGGTACGTGTCTGACCCTTTTCTCACGGAACAGCTCGCATATTTCTAAATACAACACACCTGAGGGCTGAGAGTGAATTATAGCTGATATCTAAACCAGCCAGAACAGGAGTGAGATGAACAGAAACCCCCAGCAGGCCGTACTGTAGCATCACCCATGCTATTTCCACCTGCACATGTGAGCTTTTATCTTCAGGTTGTTGTAGTTTGAATATCTTTGTGTGTGTTTGTGTATTTCCCTCTAGCTGTACTTAAAAGTTCTGCAGGAGAACCTGGCGCTTAAGGATGAGCTGCAAGAAAAGGAGCTGCTGCTCAGCCAAAACAAAGTGGAGCTGGAGAGACTCCAACAGGTTCAGATGGTTGCTGCTACATCCTACCTTTTTAAGACTGTTTGTTATGTATTATGCTATATGGGCACTGTAGTTTGTCGTGCGTGCGTGTGCAGCACAAACCGTCCCTTTGATAGACGTTTGTTTCATTTTCTTATTTTCTTTAACAGCTGCTGCACATCCAGCACAAATCATCCCCTCTGTAAAAGTCTCTTATGTTTGGATTTGTCAATCAGAAACTTTTACAGGTTATATTCTTTCATGAGCATACAATTTGAGAATTTAGGTGAGGTGGAAATGTTTTCAAATAACAAAGTAAATCCGTGTCTGTTTTAGTTGCCGTAGATTGCAGCAGTTGTGTAGTTCTACGATCACCTGTTTGAAAACTGTTTCTCTGTGTGGCAGAGTCAAGAGTGCAGCACGGACAGACCGGCTCTCCTGGAACTGGAGAGATTTGTAAGTCTGGTTTTTTTCTGCGTCTGTTCTTCTAGGAACAAACCTGTACTGTATACATAAATACTATTTTATATATATATATATATATACAGAACATATATTTCTGTTGCAGTTAGTTTTAGAAATCAAAACAGCTTTTGTTTCCTTTTGCTCTGGCAACCTTCGTCAGTTTGTGATGTTCAAACCGTTGTTCACAGGAGAAGTTGGCCCTCCAGAGGAAAGCAGTGGAACTGGAGGATGAGCTGAAGGTACAGACGTCAACACTGATTATGTACTGTACTGAATTAACTCTAGTGTAACGATTTGATGCTCTTATTCCCAAATGATTCCGTTGATTATAACTTAAGTTGCACAAGCAATGCTGCTTTCAGATGAAAACTTCAGAGCGAATAACCAAAAAGAAGGGTTTTGAAAAATATATTTATTGTGTGCGTTACGTGAACGTCATCAAAAGCCTCACATAAGTAGCGGCAAGCCAACTGCAGCAGGACATTTAGACCATTACAGGGCACTCATGTCCTCAGTGCCCAGTTACTCACTATCTTTGAGGAGTTGTAAAATGAAATGGAAAATAAACCTTTTTGCTCTAAAGCAAATTATGAGACAAACTGGGTACCAGAAGTATTGGTGACCTTGGTACTGATCAGTGTTCCCATCACCTCACTGCAACATATTGTGGCCCCATCTATGTTGGGCACCTTTTGTACTTGATGCAGCAGCAAAACTTATTTTAACCACCTAAAATAATCAATATCAGTTCAAGGGGTATGCTATATAAAGAATATTTTCACTGATTTACCATGCCGTCGGCACTTTCTCATGGGGAACTAAAGACCTTATATGTGCTATCTTCAAAGCCACAAACTATACTCATTTATTCCTCCAAAGTGTTGGTAGTACACTGACTTTGGATAAGTACCTCATACAATCCCACATTAAAACAATACTAATTTTATTCATTTTTTTTTTTAAATCCAAATCTTTCACCATGTATGATCCAACAAAGGCAACATTACCGTGGTAACGTAAAAAGAGCAGAACGCTGTGATACTGTTATATTTGAAGGAGTGCTGAAGCTAAAAACTCCCAATGTTTCTGTAGGTTCTGGGGGATCTCAGATCAGACAACCAGAGGCTCAAGGATGAGAATGCCGCCCTCATTCGAGTCATCAGCAAACTCTCAAGATAAATCTTCAAAAAAAAAAAAACTACATGGAAATAAATAGTATTACTGGATTTCTTCTTTTGCCAAACTCAGAAGACACAAATCGGGAATGGAGACGGCAGCATCGAACACCTGCACATCACGTTCTACAGTAACTGGAACAAGTATAGATTTCAGGGTTATCAGCCTGTGTTTGGGCCTTTATGTTTTGGCAGATCTACTGTATAACAAGCTGAACTGCACCGCCTGTGGACTGACGGGACATTCCTGTTTACATCCACTTTTATATTCAGTCTTCATTGTTGTATTTTTTTAACTGGAATATTTTAAATGTGCTTTGCTCCTCCGAAACTTTGTATAAAATCTGTATCAAGAGACTTTAAGCCATGCACAGTGCTAGACTTACCGTAAATGTGCCAAAAACAGCCCCAGTTTTGCATGTCCTTTGGAGAAAACTCCAGGTGGTCAGTGTTGTTTCTCAGGATGAGTCTTGGGTGGATGCTTTCTGTTTTGGCTGACTACTAGTGGACCAAATTTGCATGCTCATTTCTCCCTGCTCCTCTGAATGTATATTTAATATGTATATTTATGTACAGGGGCCCATCTGTTCTGACAGTGATGTAAAGGAAGTAGTTGTGGACTCTGTTGTACAAAGGACGGTTCTGGGTGCTTATCATAGAAGTCAGGTGCAGCTCATGTTCAGAGGGATTTTTACAGAATATGTTTGTTACAAATGTCAGATCTTTTCAAGAGCTTGAGGAGAATGCATAGCCTTATTCCTCTATCCTTAGTACTGTAAGCCAGTAGTAATTTTGCTTCACCATTTTGACTGGACGCCTCTGAAAGCAACGACCCCCCCCCCCCCCCCCCCCTAAGCTAAGTATTCACCCTGTGACGGACGGCTGTTAGTATTCAACAGACAGGCCAGATGGGTCAACATTTGAATGTTTACTCCAATTTTAAAGAAAAAAACTTGCATGTCAAATTGTATTTTGATGCTGTGCCTTTCAATATACATTTTTAGTAATATTTCTATTTTGCTTTGGCAAACGTACACTGTTAAGTATAAAATACAGGCTGGGTATAAATTTATTACGGCTCTGGTTTTTCTTTTACAAATTACTGTAACTTGTCTTTTTCTCAAAGTGTAGTATGTTTATTTAAAAGTTAATACAGCGGTATACAGTATGTAAAGAACTCTTAGTGTGGAGATAAGAACTATTGCTTGGCTCTATAGCCCGGACAATATATTTGCTGATTTTAGTTTATTGCAGATATATATTTTTGGCGAGTATGTCGGCCAAGTCTCGGTATAGCATGTCGAAAAACGTTATAAAAAGTCTTAGAATGTCCTCAAATCAATTGTATAGTATGACAAAATGTGATAGTATACTATAATGAAACACACAACAGCACCTTTTGTTAGATCGTCCCTGTTATTAATGCCCACATCCTTCAAACACCACGCTTCCAGCTTGTAACAGGCTTTCAGTTATAAATGTTTAGTGTTAAAGACCAAGCTCAGACAACCTTGATGACATCATCGTGGTCGTTTTCTTAGATCAGACTCTAGCTGTTTTCACTGGCAGAGTACTCAGAGATGGTTAAATTGAAGTTAATGTGTAACGTCCCTTCATTCGCACAGTCAAATAAGTAAAAGCAGTAAAAGTACGACTTATTTGCAAAAACACCAGCGCTGGAGGCCAAGTTGAGCAAAATCTTTATTGGCCGAGAAGAGCAATCACAAATGATAGAATATACAACCCCACCAGCATGCCAGTGTTTTCATAGAAACTGTACAATGTGAAGGAATGTATGGAGCAGGAATACATAGTCGGCATTATCAGAAGAAACAAACAAAAAGAGTTCTGGTACAGTACGAGTTGATTTCAATGAAATGTTTCTGGTCAGTTGCGTTTAAAAACCCTCTCTCAATAAATATTGAGCACGTTTCGGTGGTAGTGTCACATGACCTGCTTTCTGTCTGAGAGGGTCAAAAGGGTGGTCAGCTTTCTCTCTTCACTACCGCTACCTGTGGGTGAGACCAGACACCGCCGAGGTCTCCAGCAGCAGACGGTACCTGGCTCAGCCTCCTCCTGTGCTTTCTCTGGGATGTCCTGACTGAGGCTACAAATTATGAAGTAATCTGAATGAGTGTGTGGGGGGGGGGGGGGGGCTTGATGTACATTAAGGCAAAGGGGAACAACTAAAAAAAATAATGCTCAATTAGAAATGTTTGTTTCCACATAATTATAGTTTGTGCTAAGGCCTCATGGCTAAAAGAAACAAGAGGGCCAAGATCCAACAATACAGATTTTTCACTGGGTTTTTGTACCATTTCTCCAATTCCTTAACATTCAGTCCCCTTGAATCACAAGGTCAGTGTATTTTGCAGAGCCTGTATCCGAGTATATGTATAAACATTCTCCACTACAACAGGGCTACAGGTGGTTATTGGTTGGTAGCGAGAGTAAGCCCTTGATATGCAGACTACCTGATGGCAAGCACCGCCTGTACTCGCAAGGCAATAGACAATAGGTTTAGACATTAGTCGATACATAAGGCAGCTTTTTAACCTTTTCACTTCCTTGTTCACTTTGGCCTCAGTCCCCATTTGAAGGGGAGTGGGTGAATACATGTAGGGAAGGGAGAGAGGCTCTGTACAGCAGCTCTCTATGAATTGTTTTTACAAGGCAGGTATTGGTAATTCTATCAAAAGACAGCAAAACAAAAGCTGTGTGGTGGAGGGGTGGTGGAGGATGATGTGGTGGGGCCGGCTATGGACACTACAGCTGATTAACAGTGATGTGAATACAGTCACATTACACAACCACTGATACAATTATATAAAAAAAAAAAAAAAGGCAAAGAAAAGTTGATTGTACAGTTGCTTTTCCACATACTTCATAGTGAGAGAGGAAGACACCATTCTGGAGAGGTGGAAGGCGGGGTTAATCTCTTCAAGCTGCAAAAATCCAGAATAAAAATAAAACGGGGGGGGGGCTGGGTGTGAGGAAATAAGGTGCTACATGAAACAGCTCAGTGGGAGGGTAGAGTGCGTGAGGATGGCAGGTTGGTGAACAGGAGTGGCTTGTGTGCAAGAAAATAAAACGTCAGGCAAAAGGGGAGGTGCTGGGTGGACGGATGTGGTGGCAGGGGGACTGCTGCTACGGATGCTGCTACGGATGCTGACGGAGGTGGGAAGGATGGCGGGGTTTTTAAGACAGCGCGGCAGTAACTGAGACGTGAAATGCAAAACAAAGTCAACACAAAGAAGGCATGAATGGTGGACACAGGGTGGGGATGGCGGGGAGTGGCAGAGGAACGCACAGGACTGGAGGATTTTTTTATTCCCTAGCCCCGGAAACACAAAGGCCTCTTTTAGTCTTTCCAGTCTTTCTTTATATTGAGGTTCCACTCCCAGGACAGGTGGTCGTGCTTGTCGTCGTCAGTAAACTTGGATTTGATTGCGTAGTTGCCGCGGGCAAACACGCCGGTAGGAGCTTCCTCCACCACGGTCAGGAAGTCATATTCAGCGAGACGAGGCCCATAGCTCCCCACCATGTAGTCTGATTTATCAACTGTTAACAGATGAGAATGGACAGAGTGAGATGGTGAGATCATATCCTTATATACACACACACACACACACACACACACACACACAGGTAATTGCTTTATAAATACCGAGTGTGTTTTAGAGGAAGAGTTGGTGTTTTTGTGAGACAGGTCAACAAAAATGTTTCACTCACTCTTAATTCCTTTCCTGAATGTCTGCTGCACATACTTCAGTCCCGAAACAATCTCCTTGTTCACCTGCGGAGACACAAACATTGTTAAAGACATCAACAGGTATGTTCTGCTTGTGAAATAACAGGGATAAGAAATTAACGATTATAACTTTTTAAATCTCATAGGATGGAGGAAAAATGCTGAGTAGCCCGTTTAGCATCCGACCCGTTTCTTTCATTGAGATATCAAACGATAACTCACGACTGTGTCGCTTTATATTAATACGCCCTGCTCCACACACGCGTCCTATGAGCATAGCTGGATATATACTAAATCAATATCATGAATAAACTTAGTACATATAATGACATGTGGCTGTTGGTAGTGTGATACAGCCTAAATCCATTTCACAGATCTCACCTTAAAGCTGATCTTTATTTTGTATTCGACGCCCTCCTTCAGAACGAACGCCTGCTTCTTAAAGGCTTCCAGGTCTCCTGTTACAAGAGGAAAAATGCACAGGCATCAATATTTTCTTCATAATAACTAGTTGAGGTGTGAATCTTAACTGGCCTCACAATTAAGATTATGATTACAATTCACCTGTCAACGATTTAAACTATTCCTGATGCATCAAATCTTACATTTTCTATGAATTAGCCAAGCAGCTAGCAGACTTTTTCTAACTCACAGCTCTTCTAGTCTTACTTGGTTTAAGTCACCGCATCTCCCGACAGAACCAACACCACGGTTGAATTTCAGCCTGCATGCACATTTTTTTCAGCCCAATATTGTTGAAACAGAGCGGCTAATATAGGAAGAGAAACAAGTTAGCAAACTGCAGAGTTGTGTCTCTCTTCTCCACGTACAGAGTTTGTGTGTATTTATTCAAGTTTCTCACCAAAACTCCATTTTACGAGATTACATGTGAACTCCTCATGATGACGTTGTGATTTACCTTCGACCAATACTTATTTTATCCGAACAGTGTCTGAACGCATCATAATCTAACGGAACCTACGTACGTTGGCCATTAGCGATGCTACTACCGTTATTATAGATATAAGAGACCGTTACCAGCTCTCCTCGTGTCAATTTAAACACGCATTGGTTGTTTACAATGTAACATTATCAGAGATCGGCGAATAGAAAAGCATGACTGCCAATGTCCTTATCGCATATTTGACTGAATATTAGCGGATAGCGATCATCAGTGAAGCTTTATTTCACACTGTGATGGTTAACGTTTAACTGGGTAATTAATCCGCGGTTCACATAAGTGACGAACTGTGAGGGGGGGGATCCGTACGGACCAACAATGGTCCGTTACACTCTAACCACTGATGTTGTGTGCTGTTGTTTTATACGGGAGGGTTTACACTAAGGATGTTGTATTAACATGTGTAATGTGTTTAGAGTAGAGACATTTCATTTAACAAGTAATCTCTGGAACAGGAACTCACCTTGCAGGTCCAGCACCAGGGGGTTTGGGGCGGTTTCACAGATCAGAGACATCCGGGTCACTTGGACATTTGGAACTTCAGAATCTGAGGATGGATCAAAGAAGCAGGTTGGTTCAATAAAAATAAACATATTTTCCCCAGAGGTGACATTTTAGACACTGTACATACTAAACAGCTCCTTGTTAACACCTTTGAGTGACGTTCATACTATGCAGATATTTGTTTAATGAATGAGTTAGCTAAGATACCCCGCGGTCCCTCCGCCTCACTCCCCGCTGCTGGGACTACTCTGCCGGGAGGAGAGCGGACGTCGGCTCTGGAGACGGACCTTTTAACTCAAATGCGTCTGTTGCAAACCCCAATACCGGGGTTCACAGCGGGCTGGTGGCCAGCAGGTCTAACAGCTGATCATTACACAGAAAAAACAACCAGAGTCCTTTACAGTCCACCAGCTGTTATAGGAAACCAAGAAAGTTAAGTTGTGCTCTAATACATTTGCCCATTGGCAAAAAAAAAGGAAAGGTTTTATTCCTGTTCTATGTGTAATACAAGTTACACAGAGAACATTTAACACAGGTATTTGTTGTGACATAACATGACAGCTTAGACCAAATAAGAGGTCTGCACATGATGATGTGTCCTATAACACGCAGCTGTCTGAGTGAGCGGTCTCACTCAGAGGACGTGAATACAGGACAGCTAAGCTGTAGTTGGGACAGCCTCTACATTAATTAGAATTTAGATTATTCTCAGTCCCACCGAAGGAACCTTATCTCTTCACTTCTGAGCATACTGATTTATCAGGGTTTCAACGTGCTATAAAACTCTAGGTCACAGTTTGCAATTTCATAGAATTTTTTTCTTACATTTAAGTAGAAGTTGACTTTTCTGAAACTAACTGGTTTGGGGGGGGTTTGCCAGTGATTTCGTTCATAGAAAATATTTGCAATTCGAATAACAATCGCAATATTGGAAGTAAAAATTGCAATTTGATATTTTCCACACACTTCCACACACACACACACACACACACACACACACACACTTCCACCCACACACACACACACACACACACACACACACACACACACACACACACACACACACACACACACACACACACACACACACACACACACACACACACACACACACACACACACACACACACACACACACACACACACACACACACACACACACACACACACACACACACACACACACACACACACACACACACACACACACACACACACACACACACACACACACACACACACACACACACACACACACACACACACACACACACACACAGCATTACCAGCCTCAGAGTTCCCTTGGCCAAGCAGAGCTTGCTTATATTTGCGTAGGCTCTCATCATCCTTATCCAACTCCTGGATCTCTTTCATTGACTTTTGAGCTGGTGGCTTGTAGTTCACCAGCTCTGGCTCTTCGTTTTCAGCTGCGATGGCTGTAAGCTGCTCTGGAGTCACCTCATCATCGGCCATGTCTGGAGACAGGTTGGGTACAAGGGGAGGGGGAGGGGGAAAGCAGGTAGGGTTGAGAAAAATAAAGAAAAAGACTTTGAATGCAGAGAATTCCTCCAGTATTGAGAATGGACACTTGTCTCTTGGGGAAGAGGTTGTAAATGACTGGACAAACAGATGACCACAACAATAATGCAAGTGAGAAATGTGCTGATAAGGCGGCTGCCGCAGCAGCATTTCTCCTGCTGCTGCTGACCTAACTCTGACTGCTGAGTGATATCATCTTAACACATTTCTTTGAAATAACATCATCACCACCAGGAGAGAAATGAATGAGGCATCACACGATACAAAACCATTCCAGGGGAGACACTATTTAGTTCATCCCAAAAGCAGGGATGGACAGAACCGCTTGCCAGGGGCATGTAAACTATGTGTTTGGACAAGTGAAATGCCTCATGCGGTTGTCTGCAAGGGAAAAATCAATGTGATCTTTATTGAAATCTGCAGGAGAGCCGGTAAACGTGAGCAACCGGCTAGCAGCACAGTCCTGCTTGGCCAGCATCATGGCTAAGAGCGCAGCAACATTTGGAACAACTAACTTAATCAGACATGAATATTATTCATTCATTGACATGCATGCTGCTCAGCGTCGGAAATACACGAGGGCAAAGGGCAAAACTGCCCCCCAATAATGTTAAATCAATTACATTACTAAATAATTGCTTTTAAAAACATAAATAGAATTTTTAAACAAATAAATTCAGAACAGGGTTAGAATTTATATTTAAAAGATATCTAAATATTGTTTAAAGAGCAGCAACAGTTATGTTTACAACAACAAAGTCACTATAGAAACTTCTCACTGGAAACAAATGTTAATCAAATTAAATTACACTTTTAAGTGAAGTTTATAAAGAATGAAGAACACAGACATCCTTCAGTATCAGTCATTCATATTATTTATATATATATATATATATATATATATAAATATATATTTATTATAACTTGAACTCATAATGCTCCTGTGAACATCTGTAAAGGCAGCAGTGTTTATCACCACACAGATTCCTCCATCT
The DNA here is from genome assembly GCA_032191485.1 of Leptoclinus maculatus. Lineage (NCBI taxonomy): Eukaryota > Metazoa > Chordata > Actinopteri > Perciformes > Stichaeidae > Leptoclinus > Leptoclinus maculatus. Next base: position 4,591,187 of record JAVDOI010000009.1, read on the forward strand.
GGTTTGAAGTGAGAATCTCTTAACATACCTTTCTAGTCTATCCTCTGGCCTGCCCAAACTAGCAGCCGTCAGAGGAAGCAGTAAAGGAATGAACTCTGGCTTTAGTCTGCAGTCAAATAAACGTGCCTGAGCAGGGTCCCAAAAAATGTAAGTTCAAATGCACAACTTGTATGGACATTGGGAGGATGGGTAATCAAACCAAACACTGCACCAAAATACTTCAGGCTATTTTTCCTGAACATTCCTGTGATCTCAAAATGCACTCCAGTGCTTCGCTTAACTAGATTTGAGATCCACTAGAGACAAACATTTGGATCGAGACTGTTTGTAATGACAGAAGAGGTGCTGGTGGGGGAGGGGCTTCAAAGTGAAGGCATTATGCAACTGCTGATATTAAACTCTCGGTCACTCCAGTGAAAAATAAAAAATGTCCTTTTTAGGCACAAAGTCTTCATGTGGGAAGAAGTTTGTCTTCATAAGAGCAGTTTATGATTAATATTTATATTTGACATTCCACTTTGAAAAGGAAATAGGATTTCTTCATCATCCTATTTAGCTTGATGGTGCGTTATTTGATTCTACAGCTCAAATGGGTTCAAAAGGACACGAGCTAAGGAGGAGTTGACCAAATCTAATACGAGAGGCCTTGTCAAGCCCCGTCATGTGAAACGCCAACATTTGGAAAAGTCAGGATTGCACTGGAATCCAACATGACAGGCCCACCCACCCAGAGAGGAAGAAACAGCCTGAACAAGACAGGAAGCCAACTTCAAATCCACACACACAGAGGAAAATGCCCAGGAGGCTGGAACCTGATAAGACTCACTGAAGTTTACCTCTTCTCTCTGAGCTGAGTCAATCTATTTCAGTATTAATAAACAAGAACAAACTGCAGGGCAAACGGCACTACCCATCCAGTCTCCTGCAGGCCTGATTCAATGAGTGCATGTCAAATAATACAGACTTATATGGAAGAGATGTAAATAAATTAAATGTTTTCTCTTTGTGCAAATCACAGCAATTAGAAATCAATAACATTACGACTACATTAAAATGTCAATATGGCTATGAAGAGGCTAAACGCAGCTACAGTGGTGATAAACAGTACCCTTTATGCCATGACAGTGGTACCGTTAGCTAGCTAACCATCACCGCTTTTCTTATCGCCATCTCATCTTAACAACCGGATAAAATACCTCTATTGACAGCACACTGCCAGCTGCAGTTAAGTTAACTAACGTGCGGGATTGAAAGGATTTATACTCACTAATGTGGCTAAACTTGTCTTAGCGCAGACCCTCTCATACACAGGGTGGGACTGGAGAGAGAGAGACAAGTGGCTAGGAGCTGGGGCTGGAACAATCAGGAACAATTCAGCCAAGCTAACCAGAGACTGTGGCTAACATTAGCCTCACAAGTTGACATCAGGAGTGACATTAAAACAGTTAGGATTACCCTAGACACGTCGTTATTAGCTGCCCTTGAAACGAATGCTCACTTACCTTTTTTTTAATGCAGTTGTGATTTCAGGTGCCTTTGCAGTGGCGCTAAGGTGCGTCCGTTACTCTGCGCTCCTGAGCGAGTATGGCGAACAAGGGAACCGCGGCGCCGCCCAGTGCGCTGCGCACGCAACACTGTTCCGGGAACAGGTCTAAGACCCTATAAAACGTCACTTACGTCATTACGTCACTCAACTGCCAAGCCGGGTAGTCTAATTTCTTTGTTATCAATAACCAATCAACTATCAAACTGATACTTTATATCTTTGGCCAGCTCTCTCGATTATGTTTCCTATTGTCATGCCTCTAGAAATCTGGGACTTTATATATGGTACTTGTAAATGTGTTCGTTCTTCACTTTGTTAAGCTGATGTCGCACGCAATGTGTCTGCAGAGACGTCCTGCATTCATTTGGAGATCAAACCGTTTCATTTCATTTCGTAGAAACAATCCATGTGAAGGTGTAAAAGAAACAGACAGGGAGATGCAGTGTTGGTGAATGTTACAACTTCTCTAGTTTAATTGCTGTCATAATTTAGGTGTGCGCTAGTCAATAATATAGGCTAGATGAGCATGAATGTAACATTAACTCACTGGGAGAGTCTGACATACATTAATACGGTTATAACTGCAGTCTGGTCAGCAATAATAGTTTGGTTAACTATGACATTAAAATATATACATCAACACGAGTTGTCTTTTATCTTGTGGACGCATTTAAAGGAGTTATTTGGCACAAATATGATGGTATATTATATGAAGAGCATATGGCACCAATGCAGTTATAATACCGTCAAGATGAGGTAATGATTCATCCTTCTTTCGTAGGTATTTTCGGAACAGGTTCACACACTGCACGACGGCGATAGGCAGTGCAAAATCATAACGTAATACTCTACCAATACTTTTATAGTACAGGTTTCTTATTTTATTCTTGGTCACTTTGACTTGATTAGGGATTCATAAGATTATTGTCCATATTAAAGAAATCTAGATAATAATCTGACATTGGTTTAACAAAGTGAGAATGAGACTAACTTTTAAAAGTGAAACGGTAATAACAATCCTCCCGTCACAAATTAAGATCTACTAAAGCCATTTGGCCTGGTATTACTAGCAGGTTACAGTGGCTATTACAAGATCACTTAAGGTGCCACACTGTTTCAGCATTATCCCATAATTGTCCCTTGTGGCCACATTCAGCAAAGTTGTCTTGCTTTAAATTTGACATTTTGATCTACTCAAGACATCTTAATAGCTAAAATTGCAGTGACTGATGTATTAAGAAATATACAGAATAGGTAAAATATGACGACTCTTGTTTTAATTCATTTTTCTTTAAAAAAGGCAAAAACTGTCACAGTGAATAGCAACTCAACTTCGTCTCAGGAGGAGAAATCTCCAAATAAACAACCACCAGAAAGAATTCCATATAATTATTTATGTACAAAACCCTTTGAAATATGTCAAGTATACAGTACCAAATGACAGAACTGCATTACATTAACATGTTTAACATTACATTACAGTCTGTCGAACCACTGAATCATGTTTGTGAATTAAGAAAAAAATCATGTAGGTTTACGGCATTTGTCCATACATGTGGAAAAAAGCTCAGGAGCCGGCGGCCCAGGAGAAAAATCCCAAAACTTAAAACTGAAGCATGGCAAAAAAAAAAAAGAAAGCAAAATACACAGAATATTAAAACCAACAGAATATAATGGTCCATACAATAAAATGGTTTTAAAAAAACAAAAAAATGTAATAAAGTCCAATCAATCACATCCAATTGATTAAAAAAACAAAACAAAAAAAAGGGGACAGAAGCATCATCCTTTGAGCGCCTTTAACTGGTGTCCATCTGAAACTCAAATAGGAGAAACATCATTATAATAAAATATACACAGTATGGTCAAAATATAGAATCATTTCATGCAAGCCGAGTACACACCTTGGCATTGTAAGCATCCAACTGGGCATCCAGCTCCTCTGCTGAAAGTTGGGGTCTGTTTCCACCTCCTCTTCCACCTCTTCCACCCCTTCCACCTCCTCTTCCACGACCTCTGAAGCCTCCTCCACCGCCACCTTGTCTCCTTTCACCTCGATCACCCCTGTCACCTCGGTCACCCCTATCTCCCCTGTCACCTCGGTCACCCCTATCTCCCCTGTCACCCCTGTCACCTCGGTCACTCCTTTCAAACTTGGGCTGTCCAAGCCTGCTGCGGTCAAACCCTCCGTTTGAACTGCAAAAAAAGATCAGACATTTTCAGATGCAACCAGATATTTACAGTAAAATAACCCATTAGCCTCCAATCACTGGCACACATAAAATACGCTGTGCAATTTAGTAACAATAGCATCCCGCTGCAGAGCTCCAGACTTTGGCAGGTCCATCACCAGCCCCCATGGTGGAAAGAATCACGTGTTTACCACTCTTCCTTATCAATAAACATTTACATTCATGTCGGTCTTATATTGAGCAGTGTATCGTTTTATTATGCTCATCATTAATATATAAAAGTAACCCACTGATCACCTCCATTTAATGATGGAATGTAACTAGGTACATTTACCAAAGTACTGCAACACTTCTGTGCTTTTACTTAACATTTATAATTCAGGCTGGCATTTCTTCTTCTAAAGTAAATAATTGTAGTATTTCTACCACCACTGCGCCCATTGAATTACACCCATGTCACACAACCTTTACCAATAACACCAAGATAAATACAACCAACCAATGTAACTTAACATTTAACAGCAAATAACTTGCACCAACCGTTAGTAAGCAAATTAACTAAACGTTGGTACAAGTCATTTGCTGACTTTATAAGCTACAGTTATATTACAATATGATTGGTAATATTGGGTGTGTGGCTTATTCAAACTAATGAACACATAACATCGTATCTTGACGATAACACAAATGTCCGTCACTTCCTTCTACAAGTTCAGGACTGGGAAGAGTCTAACCGACGAGGTAACCCAGAGCTCTGGAGTCAGACCCTTCTCGTTAGCAAAGCGCGCTTTGTTTATAAATGTTTGACCGTTCTCCCGCCATTATTCCCAATAATTTATCTTCCCAAACTTAAACTGCATCGTCCTTTCCACATGACTCACCTTTGTGTAGAAGGTCTACTCTCAGTGTCGACGTCTGAAGTCACTTGCTGGATTTTCATGGGACGGCCTAAAAAAAAAAAAAAAGGAGAAAGAAACAAGAGAACATTTTACCTGAGCACTTCTGAACACGCAACCACAGTACGACAACGCTATTATAGAATGAGAACGGTAAGCTCACCATCAAGCGGGACACCGTTATAGTGCTTCATGGCTTTGAGTGCTTCTGCCTTGGTTTCAAAGTGGACATCTGCTGTTCCATTACTGCGACCAGACCGGTCGTAGTGTACAGATGCTTTCTGTAATGTCCCAAACTCTGCAAACAATTCCTGGGGATCAAAGTAGGAACATCAGTCTGGTTCACAACACGTTGATACTAGCAAAGTGGATTCCACAGGTTTTTATGAATTACCTTGATATCCAAGTCGGAGACGCCAAAGTCCAGATTGGAAACCTGCAGCTTGCCATTATTTTCTACACTTCTGTCGGCTCCTGCACTTTGTCCTCTGTGCCCACCACCAGCATGCTCCTCGAACATGTCGTGCTGCCATTTGTCTGGTAACTCTCTGGGCTGTGAAGAGAAATACAACAAAACGGTCATGTCTTCAGGTTCTGGTAAAAATATGACAATTTATCGTGTTTTAATGGAGTCAAAGCGTGATACAATACATGAGGAGATATCATGATACACAATTACATTGTCTAAATTACGCATTGACACGTGCTAACTCAAACTTTATCAGAAAATTAAAATGCATTTTTTTTTTAATGCTGGATAATTTTTGGTAAAGAAATGGCGACCAGTAGCTGATCCTCCTCACATGACAATTCAAAGGCCAACTTTTAAGGCACAGCCTCAGACACAAAGCAGCCATGTTGCGCAAAGCTCCATCCACACATGAGGACTTATGGACGATGAATTTATCAACCTATAGTTTCCGAACAAAGCTGAAGTTAAGAGCACCGGCAAAAACAAAATTCAGACATATGATGTAACAATCCACGCGGGGTATTTCAGGTAACTAGTAATTGATGATATTTAGCTTCTCCACTCAACCTAAAATGCTAACCATCCAAAATCCTCGACAAAAAAAGGCACGAAATAGCGCGCCACTTTCATTTCCGTTTTTCGCTCCATTTTAACTGCGTCTCGCTCATACCCGGGTGTACGGTGTGGATCTGTTGTTCCTCTCGCGGTTGAAGTTATTATCTCGACTCCGCACCGGCCTCGACGATCCACCGGCCCGACCTGAACTTCCACCCTGCCCGCCAGACGATCGTCCTCCGCGGCCGCTTCCTCCTTTCTTGTTGAGCTTGATAATGTCGTCCAGAGACATGCTCATTTTGTCAGACATCGTGGTGGCTACGCGTTAAGCTAATGCCGAACAAAGAACTTTCGGTGTCGAGACGCGGGTTGTTTATCGGCTGCTTTCTCCTGTGGCGCGGTGTTAAAGCTAGCGGAAGTTGCGTAAATACTTTGCGGAAGTGACGATATACCATATGCCTCGCCCTTTCCTCTTTTAAAAAAAAAACTTTATTGACAATTTTCAACAAGGATCTGCATACATATGTGTGAATCTGTGAACTTGTAAATAAAGCATTTTGATTGTTTAGTGAATGTGTTTTTCTTCGACATCAATTGAGAAAAGCGTTAGTTGTTGTTGGTTTGTGGTCCTAATTAATAAATATGATATTTTACCCAAAGACAAACCACTTATCATGTATAAGGAGCAGATACAAACTAAAAGATCAGACTCAGAATCAGCTTTATTGTCCATGTATGTGTACGCATACAAGGAATTTGACTCCGGGTTTTCGTTGCTCTCCACGTACATACACAGAATTTACAAATAAACAGGAAAAATATATAAAATAAAAAACAAGGACAACAAAAAAAAGTAGAACAGATGTAAGCATAAACATTTAACAACTATGTACAATATAAATATATATCCAAAAGTATACTAATGTATTCAGAGAGCAAACAAGCACCCGCCAAGACAAGTAACTGTGTACCAGCCATTATAAAGCATGTAGGCCTACAACTGATTCTGTTACAAAATGTTGACAGTTTTCTGCCTGACTGTATGAACTCAGTGCTATTAGTTATAAAAGATAAAACAGATGGCATTTAGTAGTGATGAATGGAGCAGCTCTGGCTAGTCTCCTTTCTAAGGTGAATGAGAGAGTTCTGATAGACAGGTTAGAATTATTTATTTCTACAAATGATAATGAATTTGGTTTTAAAAACAACCAAGACACAAAAACATAATGTTCAGATGTTATTAATATCGCAGTGAGCCAGCATGTAGGCTGCAATACTAGTGTAATCTTCTTATCAATATTAATCATTACACCTGTGTCACAATGTCTGCTGTGAGCGGGCTATTATTATACAAAGTAGTGAGTTTGTTTGTGGTCACAAAGAGCCACAGTGCAGCTACTAAACCCACACAGGTGTTTTCACCTGGTGGCTAATTAGACTGCTGCTCAAATCGAGTGTGGCAGAGCGACGCTGAATCAAATTATGTGATGTCACCAAACTTCATGGACCAATAAGAATGAGGAATGTGTACCGTCTCCCACATTAACACAGTTGCAACAAAAGTCGTTTTACAATGAGTTTGTATTTTGATTTAATCAGCTGAAAGGATTTCATTCTCATTAGTTGACAGGAAGTCAGTATCTGAGTATCAGACACAGGAGAGTGAGCCACAAGATCAGTTCTGCAATAAAATAGTCTCCCCCTAGTGGAGAGATAAAACCGTGAAAATCATGTGTTTTCCTTTAACTATATCACAAGTGTTTCAGTCTTATCACATTTTGTGTTATCCTAAGAAATATATATATAGTTGTTTTGTGTTAATAAATTATAATTGACAGAGAGGGAGGCAGATATTCTGAAAAGAAGAAACGATTCCATGAAAAAAAAGAATAATAGAAAAGCAAAAAACGAACAGATATTGTAGGAGTATGCATACGGAGAACCATACAGGTGATTGTGTCCATTTAGCGTGTGGACTGCATAGTTCTCATGATTCTCCTCTTTAAACAAAGAATACCTTTTAAGTCTTCATGTAAAGGTGATGTATATTTCCAGACATGAGAGTTGAGAGTATGTTGATAGGTAACACATGTTATTTTCTTTTAAGACGTTGTTTTCCGGACAAAAAACGTCATTGTTATCTCATTTATTTGCGCTCTACCTAAATTGACTGTGGAGGGCAGAGTTTCGCCTCCAAGCATACAGCCGGCTGGAATTTCAACAGACGAAGAAGAAATTCTCCCCGGGTTCCTTCAGTACAAGCTGCATGTTGTTGACTTGCATCAAACTGGGCATAACATGATTTCTAGATTGCAAAGAAACATTATAACTTAATTTGAACTTCATAATGGATATCTGAAGGAGACGTTGGACGCTGACTAGTAAGTTGGCTAATATCTCTGCACAGCTAGCTACACAAGTCACCTGTTAAGCTTTCGCTCACATGCTAACGTTAGCTGCTGTGGTTCTTATGGCAGTGTGTCATTGAGTGTTTCTGCTGTTGTCAGACACGCAGGATGAAGGTAAAGATCCGACAGTGGAACGGAGTGGCCTCTTGGTTATGGGTGGCTAATGATGAAAACTGTGGGATCTGCAGGATGCCTTTCAATGGCTGCTGTCCAGACTGTGAGTAGCCAAGCTAACGTGATGTTGTGCATTACGTTACGTGTCTGGCATTAAGAGTACCGGTTCCGGGCTGCTGCTTCTCGAGATGTCCAGAACTTCCTGCAACGGCAACTCCAGCAGTTAGTTATATATGCATGCTTGAGGCTTTTCCATGGTTTACAGTGTATTTTAGAAACTAAATAAATCAATATCTTAGCAGAATTAGTTACAGTTGGTTGGAAAAGCACTGCAGAACATAAATGAGATCATGTAAAGTTGTGTAGTAATAACAGTTGATGCAAATTTCAATCCATCCAATAGTTTTTTTTGTCAGTACAGCTAATTTATTGAGCTGTAACAGTAAAACTAATGATGCTGTAACAAAGGCATAATATGCAGTATATTAAATTATGAGTGTTGATGGTTAACATTCTTTTCTCACCATTGTAACTGAGTTGTAATATTAAACTTATTTCGCAGGTAAAGTGCCGGGGGATGACTGCCCGCTGGTCTGGGGTCAGTGCTCCCACTGTTTCCACATGCATTGCATCTTGAAGTGGCTGAACTCGCAGCAGGTCCAGCAGCAGTGCCCCATGTGCCGACAGGAGTGGAAGTTCAAAGAATGAACCTGTGGCGGCTGCAGAGACTCAGAGAGAGACAGAGGACCTCACAGAGGCCTGTTCTTGGATTTCATTTTTATATCCGCTGTACATAACTGTTTTTGTATTCCTCATCTGATGTAATTCAAAGGACATTTGGAACCTGTTGTATGTGATTAAATAGAATAAAACCTACTTCACGTGCACTGTATGCCTCTTGCTTTGCACGGTACCCTTAGCGACATGGTGTTTCATCAGTATGGTTGATTGCCCCAGAGGCCTCTGGCAGCGCTTTTGAAGCAGCCTGAATGTCAGTGTGCTGCTGACTGATTCTGACTTTAATCCCTCTTGATGAGATTAACCAGATTGTTTTGTGTTTCCAGTAATCGGCGTCAAGATGCTTTTATAACTAGTTTATGTAAGAGTTCCTTTGAAATGGAATTGGAGAATTTATATAGTTAAATGTATCCATTCAGACTAACTTTTGCATCTTTAAAGATTAAATAGTTGGATTTTTTTGGGCAGTGGAGCAAGCTGAAAACACAACATTGATAGCAAACGGTTATCTATTTATTTAGCCACCGGGCAGACGCAGAGCAACATTAACATTCATTTGGAGTAGTTTCTGACCACCTGATGAATGGAAGTCCAATATTCACTCCCAGCTCTGTTTTGGTCTCCAACTGAAAAAACTAAATGGATTTGTAGCTGCCAAATGCTCCACGATGTTCATCAGTCACTGTCTGCTGTTTGGCAGGTAGTGATTTATCAGAGTTTTCAAGCTAAAAGAAACTGTTGGCTGCTGAAAGCAAGGTTGAATAAGGTGAGGGGAATTGAGAGGGTTGTTTCTCTGTGGGTTTGACATCCAGAGGGACCCATTTCACATACTCATTAGCTCCTTTAAGATACATTTTGAAGTCCCTCATTTCATGTCTGTCTTGTAACTTTACAGCTGGACCCGTTTAAAAGCATGAATATGACAATGGTATGCATTTTGTTCTAACGATTTGTTTTAGAGAGCTTTTTGCTTGCTTTGAGTCGGTCATCAGAAATCCATCCTAAATGTTGTGGAATATTCCACGATATCAATATATGGTAAGAGTGATGCTGATTGAGATGTTCATTGCAGTGCTTTGACCAGTTTTGCTCTCACAGTGCTGGGACCAAAAGCAAATGGCAGATGAACTGAAATTGTTTGATAATCTTTATTTAAAAAAGTATAAAAAGTCCTAGTGTACAAACAACTAATGAATACAATTAAAAGTGATCAGAAGGCAAGAATAAAAAAAACTAATTGTCACCAAAGGCAGTCACCACAAGCTAATCTTAGCTTTCAGAGAGGTGCAAATGAGCCGACAGTGAAACAGTTTCAGAAGCCGCAATTCAAGCAACATCCCAATATAAAAAAATCTAATGATTCATTCACTTCATTGCAGTACAAAAAGATCAGAAGCTCTTACAGGACACAGTAAATCTGCACTGCTGGATTTCAGGGGGAAGCCCCTACCAGCAAAGGTTCACTCTAGTCAGGACGCAGTCGACCAGCTTCAGCAGCTCTCTTTCCTCCAGACATCCAGTCTTTGACCTCCAGAGCTTAGCCAGCTCACAAAATCAGGTTGCTGAACTGACGTGGCCTTTTCTGTCCATCCATGCAGAACAGTCGATTGACTGGACACTAGGTTTCAGACGGGTTTGTGGCTTTAAAAGCAACATGTTCTCAGTCATTGATAGCTGTTCCAAAGATCTCCAGCAGCTCCTTGTTGTCCAGGTCAATGAGGTCAGACGGTTTCTCCCCGCAGTCGTTCTCCAGCTCAGGGTCGGCACCCAGCTTGAGAAGGTAGCTGGAAGAAAAACAATATAACCTGCTTACTAAAAGGGCACACATCTGGCTGCTTCGCCACATTGGTAAACTCAATGCGAGTTTCTGCCATACTTCAGTGTCAGGAAGGTCAGTGGGGTGCAAGAATGCCGCAAATCCTCCAGCTTCTCTTACCTCTGTGGTGTGTGTGTGTGTGTGCGTGTGCGTGTTGGTATGTGCTTGCAAATGTGTAAACATGTAATGTCAGCTGCTTTCTTTTGGAGAGAAATAGCAACCCATTCGTTTCCCAAAAGGGTAGGCTTTAGAGCGTGAATGCATCACTTTTGACAGAAGCAATATTCCTTGTACAAATGGAAAGTTGAATTCACAAGCCATAAAATGCAATCTTACTCGATTCAATACACTTAAGAGTTTTGCTTCTACAGCCTCGCATGGTCTGGTATAACCAGTATCTTTTGGTGGCTAAATGTTAGCGGTTACAAACTAGCTAGACATTGCTCTATCATGTACATCACTAAGCCACTTAGATTCTCCTCACTTTTCCTGCACTGTTTTAGCTTTTACTATTATCCTGTAATTGTCACTTACTAAACAGTGGCTTCTGTTCAACAACAGTTAGATAGATACTAGATTGTCTAGTGACCTTTTGCCTGTATAATATATATATATATATATATATATATATAAAAAAGACTAGTGTATATGCTGACCGTGCAATGTGTGGGAAGCCGTCACTACAGGCCATGTGCAGTGGGGTCCATCCCTCCTCGTCCCTCTGGTGGACATCTGCTCCGTGGCTTAACAGCAGCTTCACACACTCCAGGTTCCCAGACAGGACGGCCTCGTGGATGGCGGCCATGCCTGCAATGAGAGGGCAGTGAAAAATAACCCATCAGTCCAGCGTCTAATCATTTTGTGGTTTAAGTAAGATGTGTAACTGCACAAACGTTTACTAGATCAGGGTGCTGTAAATGTTTCATGGGCTCTCACCGGAGTGGTAGATGGTGTCCAGGTTGACTCTTTTGGCTCGTATGAAAAGTCCAATCCTCTCCAGCTCCCCGTGTCGTACATAGTCCAGGAAAACAATGTCATTGGGGAAGTGCACATTGCGGAGTGGCTTCAGAGGAGCAGAGCTCTTGCAGCTGACTGGGACGCCACAGTCCTGGGCCTCGATTCCCATAGTCTGGGATACGGGGCACTGGTAGTATTTCATCCTGGTAAGAAGTTCAATTTACCTTTGACCTTGCTGAAAATCCAGCGACACCCTTACAAATATTAAGTTTGACTTCCTTCAAGTCTTAAAAATCTGAGCAGATCTTAAAAGAGCTCAATCGTACTCGCGCAGAAAGATGAAGTGGTGCTTCTCAGTGTGGCTCCCTTGCGGTCTAGTGTCTCCCTGTGTATCAACAAGCCTCCCTTGTGTGGGTCTCTTTATACTTTCTGTCGGGCTATTTTAAGACGCGACACCACACAGATCCAGTGGCAAGATTTGGAAGATGAGAAGCCCTCTGGTCAGATACCTCCTACTAGCATGTCACAAGCCTCTGATACAACTCACATTTCTAGTAACCTCAATCTCTGTTGTCACCCTCACACACCCAGATGCTGCCCACTTAAAGATAGCAGTGACAGACCAAGAGATGAGAGGGAGGGGGGGGGAGACTGGTAGCTTCTCGTAAACACTAGGCAGTATAAAAGTGTTTCACTGATGGAGAGTTCCGGTGTCATGTGTAGGCTGTTGACCATTAACTGCACTGACAGGCTCCTGTCTTCATAGTCATATTCTATCTTCATCACTGATGTGAGACACAGTATGGGTCATTTCCAAATGACTGAATGGTTTGCAACATCATCTTTATCACTGGTGGGAAATCAGTAATTAAATAAAAATAAAAAAGGTTCAGGCTTCTCACATGTGAATATTTATATTACATTTAAATTATTTATTTTTTGAATGTTAAGACAAAAATACTTTGGCTCAGGGAAATGTTGGTATTTTTTCTAACATTTTATAGACTGATTGAGAATAAAATGATTTACATGTTAACTGAAAAACTATTATAGTTTCAGCCCTGATTTGCCTCGTCATGTGACACAACACTAAATACTAACGCGACAATAAAGAATACCTCAATTGAGGACACTGGGGCTATGTACTTTGGGGGGTTTACATTCTACAAGTTTAAAAATTACACTCCTACTGGTAGTTTGGAGCTTTGACAGCATTCATGGTCGAGCAAATAAACTGACTAAACAATATATTAAAATTTCAACTAACAATCTGGAAAACTTTTTTCTTGTCAACATTTTCTGATGAGGTTGGTGTTGCATTGGGCGGTGTTGGACTGATTACTAGAGTATTTCAAAAATTGTTACGATGATTAGTTTCACAGGTATTTGGTTGTAAGTCAAAGGACATAATAATGGCGCTTGATGAAAAGTTAAGGGATCACAAACGTCAGTGGGATTTATCCTCTGGGCACCATGAACGTCTATAATATTTCATGGCAATCCATCCCAATAGTTGTGGAACAAAAATGCTAACAGACATCGACACCCCAGGGCCAGGTCGCTAGCAAGCATGAACATTTGCTACATTTCTTTGCCTTAAATGATAGTAAACTGAACACATTTTGGACCATTTGTCAACAAAACGAGCAGTTTCGTGACTTTTCTGACATATCCGACATGTTATACACACAAAAAAAAAAAAGTATTTGAAGTAGTTTGAGCAGTCACTTTGTTCAAATGTTATACATTAGTCACTGTCGCAGCATTACAGTACACATACCCTTCTTTCACTTTTGTTGGAGAACTGTAGCAGTGTAGTGAAACAACATTTTCGCTTCCAAGGTTCATGTGTGCAATAATGCAGTTTTCAATCTGGAGGTGCACTTCAGCAAAAAACACAGAACTTAAGACAATCATATTTTTTCCAATTTTTTTATTTATTTATTGGCCACCATTTTACGTTTTCCACATCAATTTGGATATGATGGAATGCTATATTAAGTTTCCCCCACCGCTGTAGCTGTCAAACCCATCACCTTGCTCTACTCAAGCCTCCCCTCCCTGCCAAACAACACACACACCCAGTACATTTATTCTCCTGTTCATGGACGACCAGAAAATATGAACCCGTCATTCAACTCACAATTTCTACACCATACATTCACACAGCACACGTCGCACTCCCTCTCTCACTCACTCACTCACTCACTCACACACACATACACACTGCTGTGGCAACAAGGGTGTTGGGTAGAGCCAAAGGGGTGCAGGAGGTACAGTACAGGTGAGGGGTGGGGCTGTGCAATTGTTCCCTCCCACTTCAGATATAACAGACATTTCTCTCAAACCAACCTGACCAGTAAACTGTACCAATCTCTTGTCTTCTTTAGCAACCACAGTGAATCTCTGATTAGGCATGAATGCAGTGCGACCTATCAGAACTGGCTCCAAAAAACATCCAACGTCTGAGAGTGTGTCCAAGGGTCAACAAGGCCAGCTGGCTACAGCTGGGCACACCATTAAAACCAATGAGTCCTAAATAATAATAATAAAAAAAAGAAAAGCTCATAGTGAAAGCAATTAAATAAAATTTTCCCTAAAAAAAGTTAACCTCTTCCTTTTAGAAAAAAAAGTCAGTAGCCGTGCTGAAATATGGAGACTGAACCGAGAGAAATTATTTGGGAATGAAGAAATGAAAACAAAGTAGAGTTCTCCTCACCGTAAGGAAGAAAATAATTGGTCTCAGCTACAGATGGGGTGGGTCCTTTGTGCTACACTCGACAAGCTCTGTGGGGTTTATCTTAGTGAAGACATTGCAAAATAAACACATCTATAGGATGGCCCCTTGTCCCCTGAGAGATCAGTTCTCGCCAACAACCACACAAATCCTCTGGATTTCCATCAGAGGGAAAAGAACATTGGCAGCCCCCCCTTACCCAAAAATACAGGTTACAACAGGTTAGCTCATACCCACACTGAACAATTCTTTTAAGAGGGGAGCAAAGTCAACAGAAAAAAACCAAACCTTTTTGAAAACTGTATCTCAATGCCATTTTTACATTTGGTTTAAAATATACAAGGCAAACAGCTGATGTGGAGCTTTGTAGAGAAGGCATTGAGGTCTTCCATAGAGGTGTTGCGCTGTTCCACAGAGTCCCCCAAGGTGGGACAAGACGAGTCTGGCCAGAAGTTGCGAGGTTTGGAGATGTGGCTGGCAAAAAGGCCATGCCACGCCACTGATGGACTGACTGACCAACTGGCGGGCTGGCCAGCAGGCAGACTGACTGACTGACTGAGAGGCAGTTTAAGGGGAAGTATTAATGTTCACAGGACAGGAAAGGTCCACAAGGAAGTGAAGGTAGTGATGGTGACTGGTTGGAAGGGTTGGGGCGGGACTCGTCTCCTCTCTCTCTCTCACCTCTACCAGCTCTTACAACTCGTCATGTCCATCGTCCTCACCATCCGAGTCTATGTCCTGTCCTTCGTCGACGTCATCCGCATCCTGGAGAGCAGAGGAGGAGAGGGCCGTTGATTAAGACTGAATCTCACAATCTGTCAAGCATGCAGGTCTACTTGACAGCGAATGCACATGTGGGGTTAGACAAAATAGTCGACTAGTCATGTATCAAAACCACTAGCCGTAGACTAATCGTTCACCATAGGGCTTTAGTATGGTGCAGCATTAAAGCAGTGGCATTGCGTCCCACAATCCCTGCAAGAAAGCTGTTGTGTTGTTACAGTGGCAATAGTGGAGTAAAAAGCTGCCCCCCCCCCCCCCCCCAATATGCGCTGGACGCAGAAGAGTTGTAGCAGACAGAAAGGTCTGGGAGGTGCATCCTCTACATCTTTAACAAAGACATGGTAATAAGCATCTTTGGCAGATCGCTCAATTTCAACATTTTGCACCAGTTATGCCATTCCCCTCTCAAAAAGGTCAAGTGGGTCAGCTCTAAGGTTACAGTTAAAGCCTGCTTTGGTTGGTCCCATTTTTCCAGACATGATGCCAAATCTGCCTCCAAAAAGCCCCGGGGCTCAGTGAGAAACCCAGGGGATCAGATCCAGAACACCTGGATCTGATCTCGTCTACTTTCACAGTTCCATATATTGGTGCCCGACCCATATGGTGTCAGTGAGTAAGCTACATCGCATGGTTTCATTTTTAGCGTTTTGTATAGCCATTGCTAGTGGATGTATATGCAGCAGCAACAGTATAAAGAGTTGTAGTCCAATTTGATGCTTCTGCAGTGGCTGGAGAGCCAACTAGCCAAATGATCTGGCTGAAGTAAAGGCACTTCATTTGTAGTGCTACATCCCCATCCTTTGTGTCCTAGCTACAATCTTCTGCTAATTATTTGGCAACACAATAGCAAACATAGTCGGAATGTAATACATGTTAGCAGTTGGATTTTAAAAACCACGTATTTACATAATAAACATCTAGCTATTTATACTACGCTAAAAATGTGTAGGAACCCCGTTTATTGTCAACAAAGTAAGTGTAACAGTTTGAGTAATAAAACCGTTTGCCAAACACCAATCATTCATGAAACGACTCGTGAAAAGGTTGAGAACAATCAGCCTCTAAATCCTCAGACTGCAGTTACTCTTTCAATGTAGCAGCTGTTGTTCTTGTTTTAGTCCCCGTCATCTCCAGTTTCCCTCATTTATGGCTACCTCCTCAATATGAATATGTCCCCACTGGTTTTAGGCATCAGTACACAAACTAAACAAAGCGCTATAAACACGCGTGTCTGAAGTCATTACACGGTACAAACGAGCACCGCATACAAAGTAGATTTTTGTCTGCGTATACGGCTTCTTTTATGTGGTTTCCAAAGAAAAATACAAGTGGATCCAACTAGCTACATTCATTAAAGCGCAGGCAGCTTCCTTCATAAGCTTCTCTCAGTTAAGATGATCTTACCTCTGCGTCCAGATCGTCATCGTCGTCTCCTGCAGGGGCGCCGCCCTCCTTACCGCCACTCTCGAGGAACTTGGTGAAGCCTTCAAGTGTTCTCTCCCCGTTGTAATCAATCACCTGTTGATCAGACATCAAAGATTTCTGATAAATGTCTTGTCTCCACCCCAGAAAAAGTCGATAAAAATGCAGACATGAATGCATGTGTTTAATTGCACAAACAACTGTCGTTTAAAAGCAGCCAATAAACTTTGACAATCAAAGGAAATCTGCAAAGTAAACATTTGCGTTTTTAGCCATTTAATCTGGCCATAATGACCTGCTTCACAGCACCTCATAGCTGCCACTGTAGCTCCACCCTTAGCCTTCTCTTGGGTCTTCTGCATGCTAAGTAGGGTCACGGGCTAATCCTCAGACTTACTCGGAGGTGGCCCCAATATATACACCACCAATTTAAGATTGTTAAACTGAAGGCTGGCACGTGTAAACCTGGTCAACGAGGGGGCGCAGTGGAGGCCGGTGCAGGCTGAGCGGAGATTCTAAACGTGAGTGACGACATCGAGCAGCAATCTATATGAACCACACACACACCAACACACTGGTGCAGAAACTCAAGAGGCCAGCAAGCTCAGGTTTCTGCTGCTAAATCGAGAGGCACTAATGATGACTGAGAATGATTTTGGATCCAAATAGTCACCCAGAACGAAACAACTCACAATCGCAAAGTCACGTAATGAATGAGAGGATTATTACGGGCGGAACGGTGATAGAAGGATTATAGAGCAGTCAACACAAATAGAGATGTTAATTCCTGAAGATAAGCAAGATGATGCCAATCAAATATTTCTTCTCTCTCCGCTTGTGGATCAAATGTAACGGGGAAAGAAAATATTGTGGAGACATTTAGCAACACTCACCGTGCGCTCATCTCCTGCAGGGAAGAACTTAAGAGTGGGGAAGCTGTGGACTTTGACTGAGTCGATCTCATTGGCTGTGGAGTCCATCTTAGCCACGATGATGTCAGCACTGTCCTTATACTTCTCTGCCAGCTTCTCCCAGATGGGAGTCAGCTGTTTGCAGTGTCCACACCAAGGTGCATCTGGAATACCACAAAAAAAAAAAAAGTAGTTGATTATCATTTCAGACACAACATACAGTGTACATGGATTAGCTTTAGCTCATTTACATATAGACCAGTGAAGGCATTTGAATGCAATATGATGTCATGCGTTTTCTTTTCGTCCATTAAAACCAGCTCTGTTCAATAGGGTGTCTCATCACCTGTCGGGGGAACACGGGCCTACCCCGCTGTGCATTTGTTTTAACAGCCAGCGATGGAAAACTCCTCCAAAAATAGTACAAATTTGGATGTAGATCGCAGTAACAAAATAATCTAACAGCTATATTTACAGAATCTTTTCAACTTCAGTGTCTGGTTACAAATTAATAGGCAGAGGGTTAGGGTGAGTCTCTAGTATCAACTCTTGGTATATGAAAATGGCTCAGCACTGGGAAAAGTGAGGAATGGCAAGACTCGAGTTTCATAATCAGAAACTAGAAGCGTTGCCAAATCTCCCACCTATATGAGCAACTGAGCTTTGACTGCGAAAAATAATAAAGACGAGGATCTTACAGAATTCAATAAAGACGTTCTTAGAAGGATGGAAGGCGATCTCCTCAAAGTTCTTGCCAACCAAAATCTTGACAGGGGTTTTGTCCCAGTCTTCGGGGATATCTTGACTCATGAGGTGGGCCTGTGAGAGAAGAATTAACTCTGCATTAATAATGTACATTTACAACATACATGCGCTGCCATAACTGACCGCTCCTCCCTCTCTCTTTACCTTGAGTTTGCCGTCGATGAACAGTTTGCAGAAACCGACGATGGCCTCTGCTGTGATGTCTTCATTCTCGGGCTTGTACTTGGTCATCTCGTCCTCCAGGGTGATGAGGCGGATGGCGGGGCATTCCTCCTTCTTCAGGCCGAAGAACTCCAGGATGCGCTGGTTGTCGTCCACATCGCTGTCGATGAAAATGAACAGGATCTGGACAGGAGAGACGGTCGGTGGTCAATAACGGATTCCGTCTTCACGGATCATTCAAAAATATCCTGTCTAAGTCTTACTGACGTGCATTCTGTATACATTACTTGCAATTGACAAGTTAAGGACAAGTGCATTGGGAGGTGCTTTCAGACGGTTCACCTACCTGACCCTTGAATCCCTCTGCGGCTTTCTTAAACTGGTCCATTTTGTCCTGGAATTCTGAAGCAGTTTTGGGCAGAAACATGAGAATGTGGGACTTGATTTCTCCTCCGAAGATTTTAGGTGCAGTCTGCAAACAGAAATATAAACGTTTGAGACGTGGGGATAATACTTCTTACAGTTATGGACAGTAGTGAAGAGATGTGAATGGTCATGTTGATGTGGCCCCAGTCACTACCTGCTCTGTGAACTCGATAACCAGAGGCAGCTGGTTGGCCTTGACAAAAGCCAGGAGGTTTTCTTTGGTCAGCTCTCCATCAAAGGTATTGCGCCCTTCATCAAACTGTAAAGGAAACATTTAGATTCACATATTATCCACCCACCTAGACTGCCTGTGAACACCAAACATAGATTTACCGGACAAACCACTTCGATATCCCCATGGTAACCCCTAACCGACGAAAGAGCCAGCAGCCCAAATAGACTTTTACTAAGTGTTAAGAATGGCAGCGACACCGCTGTGCCAACTTACTGGCATACAATAGGAAAACGGACATTTGGCCAGTGGCACGCCGCCAGCCTTGTGGGCACTGACCGAGGCGGTGAAACTTAAGCCTTAAACTCTGTTGCAGTAAACAAGTGAAAGACCCCAGCTGTTTATCGAGACTAAGCCCCAGCTTTGGGAAGGGTTTGCCTAAATGTAGACAACAACCCCACATGTCAGTGGTGTTTATATCAGGGTAGAGTTACCAACATGGATCAGAGGCCAGACAATGGCAGTGGGATGGCTGAACCTTGGTCCGTGTGCCAAAATGAAAGAAGAGCATCCAGAAGTCAAAGGGCCGAGAGCAGAAAAGCACTGGGATGTAGAGTCAGCTTTTTCTTGCCAAAGCAGCATAAAATGATCTACTGCAAATATGCATCACAAACAATGATGCCCACCACGAGGTACCAGAACAAAAAGTGTTACGGCAGGACTTTTAAATAAATATATAAAATGACTAAAATCAATCCTGTTACAAGAACACTTAGAGATGTGGTCGTATTTAAGCGAATGCACCTCTGAGCATTGTGAGCACAAATGAGATGGATTGTTTTCCTAATGCTGAACTGCTTCTGAGTAGAGCAATCATCGTAGTCTTAGGCTACACTGTAGGATGAGGGGTTATTTACCGTTGTGAATTTGTTATGGCTTGATTTTTGTAATGGCGGACGTGCTGGAGCTTGACCCAATTTGACAAATCCATGCGCCGAATGAGATACCGTTGTGCCGATAAGCAAGCTAAGTGATTCCTGCTCTATTTTGCCAGGGACAGTTGTAGTCTTCGGTTAAAAAAAAAAAAAAACACACACGTGTAAATTTCAATAAGCTACAACATGGGAAGAAGGAAAGACATCTATTTGGGCGAGACAGATGCCATTCATTCAGCCTCTGCTCAGAGCCAATGAGGCTACTTAAAAGACGTATCATCACCTAATACAGCTTTTCACAATTCACCATGAGCTCAACATGCTGAGGCACCTCAGAAAAGCAGAGATTAGCAGTGGAGAGCGGACACTGTGAGGTTGACAGCATCACATTACCAGAGTGTAGATCAAAAACACTGGGCACAGCAGCTTGTCTGTAAACGCTTTCACATGTGACGGTGTGTTTACAATATAATGTGACCAGAACTGGGGCAGTGGGTAAACACTCTCACAAGTCAAACAATTAGGAATTTGTAGCTCATGAAATGTCATGCAACCACAGCGTGCTCATATGTTTGAATGCACATCTGTCATATTTGTGTTAGTTTTATGCTACATGCACCTTGTGTGTCACAATGACATCTAAAAACAATTATCGGTGAAGAAATAAAGTGAAGAACTTGAAGTCACCTTCTTGAAGAGGACAACGCTGTCCTTGGTCACCTCGAACTTGGAGAAAACATCGTCGTCACTGGTGATGGCGAAAGGAATGTCGTCTGTGGTCTCTGCTGCTTTTTCGTAGGCCTTAGCACCGTCAGAGTCAGCATCCTACAGACACATAAAACACTTCCCTTAAGATAAAGCGTTGTGCAAGTGATCTCCAATGACTCAAACTTAAAATGTAACCTGCACCATTCTCTTCTCATGCTTTAAAAGCAACAAAAGCAGAACAAAATATATACATGAATAATGAAGGTACTGAATAGCCCAAAATGTTGGCAATGCCAAACAAACTGAGCAATGCATTTTGACTTAAACTGTGTGCATATGGGAAAGTTGTCGTATAACATCAACCATTGAAGGATCTGAGCAAAAGACGTGTATACGTCACAATAAAACCAAAAAGGAACGAGCTTTACTACAAGATTGACTTACATTTAATCTATATTTAGACCGTGAGAGATCAGAATATCACCTTAAAGAATCCGATGACTGCCACTTCATTGTCAGCGATCAGAGACTCTGTCTCAGTGACTCCGACGAGATTGGCTACAGCTGGCCCAGTGCGCTTCTTCAGCCAGGCGACGATGTCATCGGCCTGTCTGCCAGCTGCAACACAACACAACAACACAACACCTCAAGCACTCGCACAAATGCTAAACTTTAACGATTTACATGAAATATGCGCGACAATGTGATCAGCTTCAAGCTCTTTAGTGGGATACAGGTTTCTCAGCAGTTGAACAGACCAAAGAGACAGATCTGGATATACCGGACCTCAACTTAAACACTGCAGATGTTTACGTAAACGTACACTTCCTATACTGTGGTCAGACTGAATGTGTGTAGGACCAGAGACGCCCTTTTTCTAGCATGACATTTAACACTTCTGCATTTCTGAAAACCTCTGGTTAACAGCTCTTATTACAAAATGGCAACTACAAATACACAACAGTGCTCATTTGTTTTCACTTTCAAATCCAAGCACACTGAGTGAATTATAAAAAATAAAAATCATTATGCTAACTTTCTGAAGCTGCAAAAACATGTCTACCTTTTTTTTGGCGTAAGACTGTTGCAATTAAACTTGACTTAAGATAGACTTAGGCTGTCAGACTGAACCGGTGATGCAACACAGTAGCAATTTCACTTAGAAACATGTTGATGAAGCACAGTCTTTGAGTGGTACTGTGAGCTTTTGTAGTTTTCATTTCCACAAAAAAAAAGTGGTGTAACGGATCCGTACGGATCACACCTCACGGTTCGGCACGCATGTGAACCACAAATTAATTACACAGTTTAACGTCAACCATCACAGTGTGAAATAAAGTTTCACTGACGATCGTTATCCGCCGATATTCAGTCAAATATGTGATCAGGACATCATTTATGCTTCTCTAGTTGCAGATCTCTGATAACGTTAGATCATGAACAACCAGTCCGTGTTTAAATTGACACGAGGAGAACGATGGTTCTGTTCAGTTACATTATGATGCGTTCAGGCTCTGTTCAGTGAAAATGAGTAATGGGCGAAGGTAAATTATAACGCAATGTGTTCACATGTAATCTGTAAAATGTAATTTTGGTGAGAAACTTGAATAAATCCAGTTTAAAGGAGATGTTTTCACAGAAACATAAATTATATTAGAGATGAATTATGACCTGTTGACACTAAGCAGATTATAATACATCATTAAAACTAATCAAAAGATTTGTTTTAATCAATAAAAATACAATCTTTTATTCCTTATCATTTGAATTGTGTGTTTTTAGAAAAAAAAAAACATAAATTACTAAAACAAAGGAAAAGGATAGAATGTTTGATGGTTTACAATGACTTCAGAGCGGTTGAAATAATTTTTGGGACGGTGGCAAAAAAAATAAAAAAAATAGTCTGGAGCTTTGTAGACTATTCCCAACCCACTCTCCCCCCCTTTCCAAACTTAGCCTGGCCCCTGCCAGCAGGGAAGAGGGAACGTGAAGAACTGCACATCTCTCTGCTGGCTCAGAGTCAGCATGAGGGGAAGGTACCGGGAAGGCCCAACCCACATTCTGTCTCAGGCTTGTTGCTCAAAGCTGATTGGCTAATTTATAGCTCATGCTGCTGTGCAGATCATATTACCTGGATGAAGAAAGTCAATAGGATGTTTTGCCTTCAGTTTTAGAACGGATCCTTTATGCCATCTATGAAGCCTCTCGTAAGATCACATTATGAAATAATATACGCTCACTTCCCTATGACAGGAGTTACTCAGGATTACATCACTTTGTGAAGAAAGAAACCTCCTCTATTAAGGTTACATTAAGTTGCACGGTGGGTGAAAAAGAGATTTTTCTTAACAGAAGGTATGACTTAATTCAAATACAGAGAGATATGACGTAATTAGGGAGAATAAGCACATTATAAAACCGTATAAAAACACCACATCAACACTTGTCTGCAGTATATACATTTACCACCACTGCCTCTACGTTTTAGGCAATACATCTCGTGCAAGCGAGTCTGTGAGAATAAAAATGACAGTAATGCTCACCAGAGTACTCTTTGGGTGACTCCTTCTCTCCGCCCTTGAAGAACTTGATGGTGGGGTATCCCCGGACGCCGTACTCTTGGGCCAGCTCGGTCTCCTCTGTGGCGTCCACCTTACCCAGGCGCACCGCCGAACCCTCGGCCTTCAGCGTGCCAGCGGCCTTGGCGAACTCTGGACCCAGGGCCTTGCAGTGACCACACCATGGGGCATCTGGAGGAGTGTCAGGGGGACATTTAGCAAGGCACATATACAAAATGTTTGCTGAGAAGTAAACCTGATCTAGAGGGTTGATCATTTTTGGCACAAAAAAAATCCTTCAGGGAGAATTAAGTTCTATCTTATAATATTGTTGGAAAAACATCAGGTTTATAAAAAAATACAACATGCCAAATAAGGAGCACCAACGAGCTGTTATCAAAAATGATCACCAGATTGAATGACCATCCATACAAAAACAATGTATAACTTGAAGACACCGTCCTGCTTATTCAGAGCAGAATATAGTGGAGGAAATTATTAGTTGATCAAAATAATTACCAACTATTTTGATAAATGATTACTTGTTCACCAAACATTTATTTTTTTAGCTAAGCTACTTCAATGTGAGGATTTGCTGCTTTTCTTCATTGTATTTAATTGTAACTAAGATTTTGGACAGCTGGTCAGGAAAGAAAAGAAGTTATATTTTATTAACAGATTAATTGATGACGAAAATAACTAAGAGGGCTTGATCATACATGACACGTCACATAAAATGACCTGCATTGCATCACCTTAACTTCTTGACAAGCAATAAAAAGTCATTGGTGCAATCCAGTCCACATGAATGCACAGATGAACTTTTGTTAAGTACACGTCAACCTAGCTCCACGTCCCACTCAGATCCCGCCCAGTTGACGAATACGTGGGCAAAAAAAAAAGGAAAAAGAAAAGCCTTCATCCCTCCCATCTTGAGCTCATTGGTGAATCTCCCCACAGCCATTTCTCTTGACTGGCCCACTGATTTGTCACGTAAAATGTGAGCAAGTCAACAATCTTGACAAAAGTATAGCGGGGTGGGCCTGCAGGCTATGAAGAAGTGGCTCAATAAACCCTGTGCAACGACACGCAAACTAATCATTTTATTAGTGAACATAAGTCAAGAACTGCATGAAAGCGACAGTGAACGAGACGTCAGGCCTGTACAATATGAAACCACAGCAGGCAATCGAAACGTACTAACGTTAGCCCCGCACGTTACTGGTTCACATAACTCCTTAATGATTGTTATAACAGCATTATTTAGGGGATAATGCACGCCCTGGCCCTGGTGCGGTTAGCTAACGTTATCTATGAAATTCTGGCGCTGTAGCCAAGTTAAAACAAGCAGCTAAACTGAAGTTGCAATATGTTTAACGTTAGTAGTAAAACGAGTACCAGGTTTCGTATCCTCATCAAAATCCGTTTAAAACGTTTAAGATACTCGGTGCTAGTTAGTCAGAAAACGCAGTTTGATAAACAATGCCCCGTGCATTGGTACTCGGTTTTTTAACTACGGTGAAATAGCTAGTGGGAACCTAGATTAAGTAGATTCACGCACAATCACACACGACACCAGTAAGTTAGCCAGTAACAGCAGCGACTCGTCAGAAGTGTCAAAGTTTGATGCTAACGGTAACCCAGGCTGAGTGTCGCTAGCTAGCCGGAACACCGGTGAGCCTGCTACTAACGGCTAACGCTAGCTGGAGGGATTCTGTAGCGACGGTTACTTACAGAATTCAACCAAGATGTCAGGGTGAGCTTTCAGAGCCTCGTCGATGTTACTTTTCTTCAGCACCAGGACATCTTCTTCCTCGCCGACCTCAGCTCTGCTGGCCACCGCCAGTGTGCAGATGAGCAGAAACTTCAGCATAGTTGCCCGTCGAGTGTTCTTCTTGACAGAGAGACGAGAGAGCTGTAAGACAACAGTCGGCTACGGTTTCAGTTGCGATATTTGGTCTTTAGTTGTGGTATTTGTCGTTGTTTCAGGTTGGGAGAGTAGCTGGTATTTTGTGTCTACCGCTACTAACGTGGCATCGCACGCAGAAACCGGAGGGGGTCAGCTGTAGTGCGCATGCGCATTTATCAGGCCGAAAGCAGTTCGTGTTGAATTGTGACTGGACCGCTGCGGACTGCACCTGGAAGTGAATGAGCGGCGCTCCCTGCTATCTGCTGGCATTGCTGCACATCAGCCCTGAACGATAACACACGTAGGGATCGCGGGAAAATCACGATTTGTAAGCACTTATACTATTTGAACAGGCAATGTAATCCATATTGAAGCACCGTTTTAATCGTACTGTGGCTTATATCATGCAATATTATTTATGTTTGTACAAATGTTCCATAAATATCATGAGCAAACTATGTTGTAACTTGGGTATTTACAATGGTTTTCTGACTCTGGGATATGCGTATAACTGTAACTGATGCAACTATGGGGAGGGGAGTTGTTTTGGAAATGTGTTTGCAAAGGGGACAGGCTAAAGTCTGAATGATTCACAACGTTTGTCACCTGATGTTTTTACAAACAACTCTGCTTACACTCTAGTAAAAAAGAAAAGGTGTTGGAAAAGGTGACAATTAGGGATGTTAAGAGGACAAGGGGTCTGGTCAATGTTTTGTTTAGAAGGGGATATTGAGTGACCCATCTCCTCTGTTAGTCCTCTTTATCTTGAATTCAGCTGTGCACAAGTAAGTCTGGTTGTGGCGGTCTTATCTTCCCTCCTTCCTCCAAGAGACAGAGTTTTCTAATTTATCTGAGCAGAGAGAAAAGATAAGACCTTCTCACAGACATACAGAAGGGAGAGGATGCTTTGATACAAGGCCTCTGCACACCGTAGGTAGTCAAAGACTAGGAACAGAGGCTATGTTCAGAATGGAGTGAAACAAAGAGATACTGTCAGTGAACAGTACGGATGTTTCAGGGAATGTATGACAGAATAGCCTGAAGGCCCCTATTGTCACAGTAATTATATTATTCATTTGTGTGTAAATTATACGGTATCGTACTTTGGCTTTTATAAATCACACTGTAGAGACAAATTAAAAGATAATGATCTAAATAAGCTTTAAGTCTCTGCATGGGTCAATCAAACGCCGTTAAAAACACTTAGACAACCACCTTGTTTACTGCTGACTTAGTGGAGGATATCCAACCAGCTGCTCAGTATTTGGGCATAATGCAAAACTGCGGTTAGAACAGTCAAGTTAGGATTCAAAAACGTAGAAGCTCATACTCACACCCTGTTAAATCCTGTAAGGCAGTCAGATTCATTGAAAACTAAAATCTGACAGATGACAGAGTGAGATAACTCAGGGACTCCTCCAGCAAACAGCAGCAGCTCTCTGTTTGCTTTAATTGCTGATGTTGTACTAAAGGTCCTAAAACTTAGATAGATATTATATAAGGTATTATATAGTCAATATTTACATTGCATATAGCATTGTCTCCAGTATTTATAAACTGGCTCCTGTTATCCCACAAGATAAAGGTGGAGACTGACTGACCCTATTATTACTGCACCACAAGTTCACTCCAAGATGATCTCTTTGTTAATGGAATTAACTGCATTTTTTAAACCATTAAACTCTGTACCAGCTGTAATGCACCAGGCAATATTTGGTCAGATTTCATGCAGTTGGGCTGCAAAGTGAGACTGTCGATCAAAAGTTGGTTCAGTTTCCTGGCAACAAAGCCAATGTTAAGGCAAACTAATATTCATCCTTAGCTCCCTTAATTCTACATCTCCATATTTGGAGCTGCTATGATGAAATGTAATATGATATGGTTGCCATATAATTATATGATAAGTTAAAGTTTGCCTACAGTCCTTGATCAGGAAATGACTGCAGTGCTGTGTGGACTGGTGTTTGCTTGACTAGATTCTGTCAATATTTCACAGAAGATAACAGGGTTGGTGTGGACTAATGCAGTAATAGATATCTAAAACAAATACTGTAAATGCTGTAGCACCTTAATGTCTCAGTGACATTTTCTTTCCAGCAAGGACAAAAAGACAAATGACATACATTGACAAAAATCACGCCCGGCACTCCTCGGTTTGACAAAGCAGCGAGCCGATTGGCTGAAGCAATTTAACAGTTTTTCACTTTGGTACTTGATTTGACCACATCCTCCATTCTGTTACTGAAGAGAAATCGAAATGTGTTCTTGTCAAAATAGTTTGCATAAATCATTAATATAATGATATAAAGTCGTTGATACAATGAAATGAATACGAGTTGTTCATGTTCTTTTTACTGCACTTTCATTACAGTCCTCCGTTTGTTTCCAGTGTTTGAGCTCCACACACCTCTTTGCAGCTGTACCTTTCATGTTTCACGGTTTATGCAAGACATGAAACAATTAACTCTGGTAAAGAGAGAAGCTATCTGTTTATTTTATCAAGGGTGGTTTTTAAGTGCCAATATTGACCTTAACAGCAGAAAATGTCATCTCCTTTTTATTATTTGTTCATCTTTTATGAAGCAGGCAGGTCAAACACAATCAGTCTGCTGTGTGTACAATGATCAGAAATACAAAATATGTCAGTATCAGGGTCAAAATTCCATAATCAGTTATAGTATAAAGACCAACCGTAATGTGACCGGATGAAGGCCACAGGCCAAAACTTGTCACAATAAAGTTATTTTAATAAGTGTTGATGGAGGTTTGCTTAATCATGTCAGAGACCTTCAGATTAGAGATGTGCACTGAGTGGACCGAATATTGAGATAATCAAATCCGGAATCCAGGAAATGAATAAAAAGTAGCAAGGACAGTACAAAATACAAGTGAAAAGAAACAAGCTGTGAATACAACACCAAAATTGTTATCGCCATTTAGGTTGTATCTGGCTCTAATGCTGATAAATACTCCACAACAGTATGTTCACCAGCCAATAACTGTGTTTGTCTGCTGTTTGGTGCTAAGTAGGTAGCGTACAGTGAGTTTTTAGAGCTTTTTTTTACTGAAAACAGCCGTCTGCGGCAGAGGACGGGGCTTTAGAGAGAGCGGTAACACTGAACCAAATCAGTAAAGTTGCAGACTGAAAGTTGAAAGACGTTATAACTCTCCGCTGAGCTAAGGGGAACTGCAGAGTTTCACTAACAAGTAATCATGTGATCAATCTAATAAGAACATTGTATTGTGTGATTGTAGCCACTTTCAGTAAAAATATAGTTTCACCAGAAAAACTTATTTAACGTGTCAAAAGTACTCTTGATGCAAAATGATTGGATTATTATTTTGGGATAAATTAATATGTAACCAGCATGTTAGCTGGTTGAGGTACAGCTACTTTAGTTTGATATAATACTTAGAGCCACGATAGCAGCTCTGTTAGTTGAGATATTTCAGACTGAACCAAAGTTGTGGACTGACTGACCAACAGACGGATTGAGAGCTAAAAGCCATATGGCTGAAAAGGCAACATATTTCATAACATAATTATATGTTTAGCAGGTAAAATCTTATTCCACAAAGTAGCTAGTACCTGTTGGCATTTGAAAGATATTCTATGAATGAAGAACACATCTCTGTGTTTTGTTCCTGAATAACAGGAGATTCTGAGCTGCACTGAACCAGAAGGACACAAAAAGCTCGCAAAGAGAACATTTAATTGTTCATAAACGACTGCACCAGGAAGTTCCGTAATAAGCACGATGAATTCAAAGCAGGAGGACAGAATGAGAGACGAGGACACGCTTCATTCAGCTCATGTTTTGACCAAAATGGAGGACTTAAGGTCATTAAAGCTTAATGGCATTTTAATAAGGATGTTGGCAGAGACAGACGGAGAGGAGAGAGAGTGAAACAAGTTCACCTCTAAATACATTTATTAAAAAAAAAGAAGAAAAAAGGCCATGTGCAGTTGCCATGCCAACGCTACCAGTGCAGGCCCCTGGAGTCCTTGAGGCCATCGAAGGACATTCAATTACTGGGAACTCTGAATATGACGCGAGTTTATAATAAACAATGCGGACGCTGATGTCATAACTGAAACTAACGGTGTGCCAGGTTGTTCCATTCATAATGTGTACCATGCAAGAGGATGCCACTGACATTTATCTTTAGAAACATCCAAGTAATACATATAAACTATTATTTTGTAATTTAAAATAAAACATTCAGACATTTGTGAATGTGTCCGACAGCACAAGTTTGTATTTTCAACAAGACATTGGAATAACACATGAGGTTATGTACATGCACTGTGTTGGAGTGTATCAGAGGTGCGTGTGTTCACAAATTAGACATACGGTTGATGATATATGTGCATACTAGACGTGCAGTGCCATTAGAGTCACAAAGTCATCACCAAAGACATCCGGCAGAGTCATATTATACAGAACTGATAGATAAATATCTGAGCTTCTTCTGCTTTTTACTCTAAGTTTGCTCAATGGTCATGACAACGTTAGATCCTTTTTTTTTTTTTTTAACTATGCAGTATGATAGAAAAACTATCATTTAATGTATGCAATTAACTTAAACCTTTACTACAATTGTCATACACACACATACATGAAATGTGGCCTCTACATGTATCCCATCCTAAGCATTCAGGAGCGATGGGCTGCAGAGACATCCCCGGGCTGCAACTTGTGGCTCAGTGTCTCGCTCAAAGACACTTGGGGATTGTACCCCCAACCTTATGTAACAGAGTTAATGATTCCACTTGCCATCACTGGCCATTATTTGCCAGTTACTGTATTATTTAAGTTATTACCAATCCATATCATTTTCATATTATTTCCTCTATTCCTGTAAATATCATTTAAAACTTATTAGTTATCACGGAGACAAGTGTGTTGTGTGTTGTGTGTAACATTAGCGCCCTCTGCTGGCCGCCGGCGGACTTTAGCGCGCGCGCCGCTTTCTTTAACCAGTCTGAAGAAAGCTGTCTCTGTGGTAGGTTGATCTGAGACGAGCTCCGCTGTGATATCTGTATAATTTCCTTTTTGTATATTGAACTGAAATGTCGTTTTATTTACATGTAAAACCAGTCTGAAGAAAGCTGTCTCTGTGTCTGAAGAAAGCTGTCTCTGTGCTGTCTCTGTGGCTGTCTCTGTGAGCTGTGAATAAACGTCTGGTTGGATCCATAAAGTCATCAAGTGTGCCTGATTTGAAACACAACGCGAAAGAGAGAGAGTACACAACTGCTACAATGGTGCCGTGACCCGTTCTTCTCCGCCGCTGGATTTCTGCTGTCTCATCGTGGGAGAGCAACTTCAACTCCGCTCAGTCGCCATTTTGTCCACAGTGCCGTGAGTCGCCATTTTGACTTGGGTTAGACTGCATACAATTTTTTTTTTTTTTTAAAAACGGACTTTCAAAACGAGGTGTAAAATGGATGCGGCGTTTGATTGCTGCTAGTGAAATTGTGAATTTCTTTTCTTTTCCCACTCGTTTTTTTCTTGGAAATGTTTAGAAGTTTTCAAATTTTAAAGTGATATATATTTTTTTCTGTGAGCCGAGTGTATATATATATATATATATTTTTTTTTTCCCCCCTCTTTTTCAATTTACACATTCTTTGATTTTGAGTTTTATGCTTTTCACTACCAATGGACAGGCCTAATTTGTTTGGTATTGGTCGGGGTCGGGGTTTGTGGTTTGACTCACCATTACCAACTGTGGGTGGGCTTAGGGAGAGAAAGCCTGTAACATCTACCCCTCATCATGCTATGGTGATTCAGAGTAAATGTGATGACACATATGCGGCTGCTGATGTCGGATCGAGTGAGCAGTCTGCACCTTCTGTGGGTCAAGATGTAGACCATGTCCCAGTGGATGTTCTCAGTGACTTAGTGAAGCAGATAGGGACCAGTATTGGAGAGAATATTGTCTCATGTCTTAAGTCAATTTCAGCTAATGATGTCAGTGTGGCTCGTTCCACCATTGCTGATCTCTCCAAGGTTAACCTAACAGTGAGCAACCACAGTTATGAGCCACACCCTTTCAGGGGGGACGGTACTGACAAAATTTCATTTTCTGAGTGGGAGGAATCTGTCAAAGTGTATCTGGTTAGGAGGGGCATTGAGGTATCTGAACAGGCAGAGGAAGTATTGAACAAGCTGCGAGGGAGGGCGAGTGATGTTGTGAAGGTTGGGCTACGTAGCAAACCATCTTTAAACTTACAGTCAGGCCCTCAACCCATTTTTGACATACTTAGACAACACTTTAGTGATAGTGTGACTTCTTTTATGCCTCTAGCCGACTTTTATGACACCAAGCCATTTCCCACTGAGACTGCTGTTGACTACTGGATTCGGCTTAACAAAGCCATTGACACGGCTGTTGAGGGACTAAAAAGACAAGACAAGACACTTGACAACCCCTCCCGTGAAGTAACGGTCATGTTCATCACTCACTGCCCTGAGCCTGAACTGTCTCTAGTCTTCAGCTGCAAGCCGCTTGAGGACTGGACAACCACTGATGTTCAAGTCCGGCTGGATGAATATCACCGTAAGAAGCGTCTCCAGCAGCGTCAGCCCACACGTCCAGTCAGTGGCTTACAATCCGCCCAGGCAGCGGATGTTCTGCACAGCCACGTTCAAGCAGCAGAGAGCCGTCCTGCTCCTCAACCAACCGCAGCTGGTAGGCCCTTTCCAAGTGATGGTCAGTCTCTTGAGCATGTGATCACTCTTCTGGAGCGCTTGTTAAATCAAGAGTCCTCTCAGCGTTCCAGGCCGCCGAGACCCAGGAATGGCAGTCGCACCAGGTTTAGGGGTCCGTGTGTCATTTGTGGCAGCGATGACCATGACACTATGTCCCACTGTCGGAATGAACGCCTGTGCTTTCGCTGTCATGCTGCTGGACATCAAGCAGTGACTTGTTCTGTTACCCCTGGTCCTGACTCACCTGCTGTTCGATCTGGTGCCCCTGCACAGCAGGAAAACTAGCTGGCCCACGCAAGGAGGGGACAAGTGGAGGGCCAGACAAAATGTCCCCAATTGATGATGTTGACCGTGAATCTGTTTACTCTCAATTCTGTGCCTCAACAGATTGCGAATCCACAGTGATATTCCAGAACACACAGAGACTGGCTGCAACAGATGACCTTTTCTACACTGGTGTGACAATCCAAGATGCTCTGGAGCTGCGTGCCATGCTAGACAGCGGCTCGATGGCCTGTTCTCTGAGTTCACGTGTGCTTCCTTTACTGGAAAAGGCCAATATTGTTTCTCCTGATTCTATCTCTCCCACATCGGTTGTTCTGATTGGATGTGGAGGGTTGAGGACGTGCCCCGTCGGAGTGTGTGAGCTTCAGATGAAAGTGTTTGACTGTCTCATCTCGGTTCCCACACTCATTGTGGATGGTCAAAGCGATGACTTGATTCTTGGAAGCAACGTCATAAAACATCTAATTCGGGCGCTGAAGACTTCTGGAGATTTCTGGGAGAAAGTGTCACTTTCAGATCAAGCGTCAAGTGATGCAGAGGCCCTGATGCAACTGTTGGCCACTGTGGAGAAATGGAGGGGCGGTGAGACTCCTAACAAGGTGGGCACTGTTAAACTTAAACATGCTGTGACCCTGGAGCCCTTGAAAGAACATTTGGTGTGGGGTCGTCTGCCTAGCCATAAGTGCCTCTCGGCTGGCAGCACAGTCATTGTGGAGCCAAGTAATTCACGTACAGTACCAAAAACAGTTATGGTGGGACGGATTGTGACGCCATTGTGGGGAGATGGATGGATTCCAGTGAGAGTCATTAACCCTTCCAATAAGCCAGTGACTTTGAGACGCAACTGCAAGATTGCTGACGTGTTCCCCTGTGTGGCACTTGAGGACTTTGACACTGACTACTTGTATGTAAAAGACCAAACTGACGACGTGAAATGCAATGTGACTAAGATTGTTGACCAAGCTGACACCGGCAGTGAGAAGAGCCTGACTGTTGATTCAGAGCATTCTACACACGGATCTGGCAGCTCTGTGCTCCACGACTTAGGACTGCAGGACATTGACGTTGACTCAAGTGACCTGTCCCCATTCTGGAAGGTGAAGCTGGTTGATCTGTTGGCCAAGTATGAGTCCATCTTTTCCCGTCACAATTTGGACTGTGGAAAGGCCAAAGACTTTGTCCACCGGATTCGACTGAGTGATAGCAGACCCTTCAGACTGCCTTATCGTCGCCTGTCTCCTTCACACTATGAGAAGTTGAGAATGGCTTTGAATGAAATGGAGGAACAGGAGATCATAAGGAAGTCTTCAAGTGAGTACGCATCACCGCTTGTTCTTGTTTGGAAAAAGAACGGAGATCTGCGGCTTTGCACAGACTTTCGTTGGCTGAACGCACGCACTGTGAAGGATGCGCATCCCTTGCCACACCAGGCAGATGCTTTGGCTGCTCTTGGGGGGAACGCTTTCTTCTCAACCATGGACTTGACCTCTGGATACTATAATGTGGAGGTCCATGAGGAGGATAAGAAGTTCACCGCATTCACGTCTCCTTTTGGACTGTACGAGTACAACAGGCTTCCGCAGGGATTGTGCAACAGCCCAGCCACGTTCATGAGGATGATGATGGCCATCTTCGGTGATCAAAACTTCTTGAGCCTCTTGTGTTACCTGGATGACATCCTTGTCTTTGCTCCCAACGAACAGTTAGCTTTGCAGAGGCTGGAAATGGTGTTTGAGAAGCTAAAGGCGCACAACCTGAAGCTAGCTCCAAAGAAGTGCCACTTCATGCGACCGTCTGTGAAGTTCCTGGGGCATATTGTGAGTAAGGATGGCATCTCCACTGACCCAGAGAAGGTCAAGGCCATCGTTGATCTGAGTGAGAAAGATTTGATGGATGAGAGCACCAACATTCCCTCTCCATCCAAAATAAGATCGTTCCTTGGTATGGTTGGTTTTTACCAAAAGTTCTTCGAAGGATACTCGAGTATCAGCAAGCCTCTCTTTGCCTTGACATCTGGCGTGAAGAAGCCACGATATGCCAAGGGTAAAAAGAGCTCACATGTGGCTAGGAAGTTAACTTTGGCTGACTGGACCCCCGAATGCAGTGGCGCTTTCAATACGCTGAAAAAGGCTCTGCTGGATAATGCTACCTTAGCTCATCCAGACTTCAGTGTGCCTTTCCTGCTGTCTGTTGATGCCTCATCCAATGGCCTTGGTGCAGTGTTGTCTCAACTGGCTGAGGGCGATGACGTTGCACGACCAGTGGCATTCGCCAGCAAATCTCTCAACTACGCCCAGTCACGCTATCCAGCTCACAGGCTAGAGTTTCTAGCGCTCAAATGGGCTGTTTGTGATAAGTTCAGCCACTGGTTGAAAGGTCACACATTCACTGCATGGACTGACAACAACCCACTGACCTACATTCTCAGTAAGCCGAAGCTTGATGCCTGCGAGCAGAGATGGGTGGCTAAGCTTGCTCCATATGACTTTCAGATCAAGTACATTCCCGGACATAAGAATGTGGTCGCTGATGCCCTCAGCCGCGAGCCTTTTGTACAGCCAAGCTTGCTGCATCGCCTGACAAGAGTCCCCTACGGCGCACTACTACAGGAAGCAAGCGCCTTGAATTGTGACCGGGTGCAGGATGCTTTTCGTCAGTCCTGTGACCCTTCAGCCATGTTGCAGATGCATCATCACCCCACTGTGGACTCCAAGGATCCAGAGGGACTATCCCAAGATACCTGCATCTCCCCGCAGGCAGTGTCTGCTGTGCTGGAGCAGTCTTTGGACCAAGAGCGCTTACCACACCAAGCCTTCCTCTTGCCGCAACTTGTTCAGTCTATTCAACCAGGTGAGCTGTCTGATGTCCGGCCTCTGCCTAGAGATAAGCTGATGGCTATGCAGCGCGCAGACCCCTGTTTGAGTCGAGTGCTTCACTTTGTGGAACGTCAGAGGCGCCCATCAAGACGAGAGCGTGCAGACGAGCCGGTTGAGGCTCTGCGGCTCCTCAGACATTGGGAAAAACTCACCATGAACACAGGTGTCCTGTATCGTGTTTCCAAAGATGCTGTTACAAAGAGGAAAACCTACCAGTATGTTGTACCCGCTGCGCTGAAAGAGAAGGTTCTCAAAGGTGTCCATGATGAGGCAGGTCACCAAGGCCAGAGACGAACATTCTATCTGACTAGGCAAAGGTTCTACTGGCAAGGAATGGAGAAAGACGTGGTACAGTATGTGCGATGCTGTCGTCGCTGTGTGTTCAGCAAGTCTCCCGAGCCTGAGGCCAGAGCACCGCTTGAGAGCGTTACAACTTCCAGACCCCTTGAGCTGGTTTGTGTGGACTTTTGGTCTGCTGAGGACTCTTCCAACAGGTCCCTTGATGTGCTTGTGGTTACTGACCATTTTACTAAGCTGGCCCAGGCCTACCTCTGTCCCAACCAGTCGGCTAAGGTTGTCGCTCAACAACTCTGGAACAACTTTTTCTGTGTGTATGGCTTTCCTGAACGTGTACACTCAGATCAAGGAGCTAACTTTGAGAGCAGTCTGATTGAGGAGATGCTCCTAGTTGCTGGTGTTGAAAAATCTCATACAACACCTTACCACCCCATGGGCAACGGAGCTGTTGAGAGGTTCAATCGCACGCTTGGAAATATGATCAGAGCGCTCCCACCAAGGGCCAAGCACCGATGGCCACAGCAGCTGAAATCTCTCACCTTCTCCTACAACTCGACAGTGCATGAGACCACAGGCTTTGCCCCATTCCAACTGATGTTTGGCAGGACCCCTAGGCTGCCTGTTGACTTGATGTTTGACTCTGTCCTTTTGGATGATCAGGTGGTGGATTATGATGCATATGTGCAGTGTCTCCAGCGGGATTTGGCAGAAGCTATGAAAGTTGCTCAGTTATCCACCACAAAGCAGCAGCAGAGGCAGACTGACCTTTACAACAGGAGGCTTAAAGGTGCCCCTGTGGATGTTGGCGACAGAGTCCTGTTAGCTAACAAAGGCGAACGAGGAAAAAGGAAACTAGCTGACCGATGGGAGAAACACCTCTACACTGTTGTGGCAAAACAAGAGAACACGCATACCTTCAGGATCAGGAACTGTGCCACAGGCCAGGAGAAAGTGGTCCACAGGAATCTTATCATGCCTGTGAACTTCCTGCCTCTACCGACTGAGTCTGAAAATGGTGGTTCTTGTGGCAGTGATCTGGCCACTGGGGCTACGGACGACTCCCTGCAGGGTGATGATGTGGACTCTGTTGCACTGCCTTCCTGTGCACCTGAGGACAGGACTGTGTCATGGGTCTCTAGACTTCCAGCCTCCACTCGAGATCAGCTGACTGCTTTAGTGGATGTTCCTGTTGTTGAGGACTTGGAAGAGACTGATGAGAGACCAGGCCAAATTGGTTCTTGTGACCTGCCTGTTGACATGGACTGTCCTGCTGACCTGACTGACTCTCGACCTGTTACTTCTGTGCCTTCGCTTGTCACGCAGCCTTCTGACGTTGGTTCTCTTGTCGGATCAGGTGCAGAGTGTACTCGACCTGACACCGCTTGCAGTGAGGAGACACTAGGAGTAAGAACTAGGTGTGGTAGGGCTGTTAGACCTGTTTTGAGGCTTATTCAGCAAATGCACCAGAAGGTTCTTGCAGGGTTCTAATGTTTTCTGTTCTGTGGTTTAATGTACTTGGTGGAGGTGACATTTTCTTCGCCTCTTTTTCTGATGGTATTAGAACCTGTGAGACCACTGGTAGTGTGTAACTCTGGATAGGTTGTGAGTGTACTGTATTTAATGTATTTATTATGTGATATCTGGTGACTTAACATGTAGATGGGCATGTTTTCCTATGGGTGCTGAAAGGACTTGCTACCCTTTCTCATTCTAATTCTTCAGGAATAGTCATTGACTGGACTACTTGGTATCCATATTCTGAACAGTACTGTACATTTTTTTTCTCAATTTTTGTTTTTAAATGGTCAATCTTACCTGGTATGTTCCTGTTTGGTGGTGTTCTCATGGCATTTGTCAAGTATTTTTGTTGAGTTTTGTATTTATTTTTTTTTTTTTGGTTGGATGAGCAAGTGGAGATCAGTAGGGGGGAATGTAACAGAGTTAATGATTCCACTTGCCATCACTGGCCATTATTTGCCAGTTACTGTATTATTTAAGTTATTACCAATCCATATCATTTTCATATTATTTCCTCTATTCCTGTAAATATCATTTAAAACTTATTAGTTATCACGGAGACAAGTGTGTTGTGTGTTGTGTGTAACATTAGCGCCCTCTGCTGGCCGCCGGCGGACTTTAGCGCGCGCGCCGCTTTCTTTAACCAGTCTGAAGAAAGCTGTCTCTGTGGTAGGTTGATCTGAGACGAGCTCCGCTGTGATATCTGTATAATTTCCTTTTTGTATATTGAACTGAAATGTCGTTTTATTTACATGTAAAACCAGTCTGAAGAAAGCTGTCTCTGTGTCTGAAGAAAGCTGTCTCTGTGCTGTCTCTGTGGCTGTCTCTGTGAGCTGTGAATAAACGTCTGGTTGGATCCATAAAGTCATCAAGTGTGCCTGATTTGAAACACAACGCGAAAGAGAGAGAGTACACAACTGCTACACTTAGAGGACCACCCACTCTAACCTACGAGCCACAGTCGTACGAGCACCTTGTTCCTACAGAACAAGGTGCTTATAATAATTAAGTATTTTGCACATATTCTGATATTATCCCCTTATGTTATTCAGGTCAATGTGCTGTAAAAAAAAAAGTTGTCCAATTACATATTATGCAGACAGAACAACATTATAATTAATTTGGCAGTCAAAAAATGACCCTCTTTTAGCTCTGCTTTGGTCTCCACCAACTCCAAAGGAAATATCTTGTTCTTAAGATGCTAAATACTCTACTATGTTCACCAGATGATCATTATATTTTTCAGGTTTCGTGGGGCTGCAGACACAGGCAAGGAAACAGGAATAATGTGAAAAGGGATTTTATTGCAGAGCACAGGTTTGATGGTGGCAGGATAGGGGAAGCTTGAGCAAGGCTGGAGCATGGGTAGTTTGGGGCCAAGGAAGCAGGTGCTGAGGGAGAGCAGAGGAGACTAAGTATTGCAGGGTTCCAGTACAAAGCTGAGGCAGAACAAGAGGGCAGAAACAAGGACCGGAGTCTGTGTAGCTCTACTCTAACTCCGGCAAAGGGGAGGGGGGGGGGGGGCGGGCATTGGATTAGACGTAGAAAGCATGACAGATGATGTCCCTGGCCTCCGACTTGAAATCCTGCATGAGGATGGGGTCCAGAATCTGATGTCAGGACACCCAGCAGCACTCTTCAGGCCTATGTCCTTCCTAATCCAGCAGGTAATGCAAGCCACGGCCCCAATGCCGCTCGTCCACAAGCTAGAGACTGTAAATTCAGGATGTCAGATAACCTGAGGAGGTGGAGGAGCTGCAGCAAAAGGGGACAGGTTTAAATCTGGGAAACATTTTTCTTGATGGGTACCTGAGAGACACAGAATCACAGACTGTTCACTCACAGACCGGTCTGAGTAGCTACCATTCGGTCTATGAAACTCTTGTTGGCGGCCGAGTCCATGAGAGCGGGCAGGTTAATGGACTGACTCATTAGAGTGCTGTATAACAAAAAAACCTGAAGGGAGATGGGCAGCCCATTTGGCTAAGTAGTATATCACCCACTACTGCCAAGCCTCCTTTTTTACCGGACCCAAGGGACAGGTGGAAAGAAAATGACCAGCCTGGCCACAATAAAAACAGCTCCTAGTGTTCATCCACTGCCGTCCTTTCCCTGGAGAGAGACAAGCCCGGCTGCGCTGCATTGGTTCAGGTTTTGGAAGAGACTTGGGAGAAGAGGTAGTCGGGAGAGAGGAACAAGGCAAGAAAGCTGGTGTTGTGGGGAATGCACTCTTACCTGCCCTCTCCCTCCTACGCTCACGGAGACAGTTGTCAACACGGGTGGCTAGAGATATGAGTTCATCAAGCCCACTGGGCTCATCCCTAAACACCAACTTATCCTTAATGGACTCACTTAAGGCATTCTGAAAAACTGCCTTGAGGGCCTCCTCATCCCAGCCGCTCTCAGCTGCAAGGGTGCGGAACTCAATTGTCATTTTGGCGACACTGCGGGA
This sequence comes from Leptoclinus maculatus, assembly GCA_032191485.1. Lineage (NCBI taxonomy): Eukaryota > Metazoa > Chordata > Actinopteri > Perciformes > Stichaeidae > Leptoclinus > Leptoclinus maculatus. The sequence goes on from JAVDOI010000009.1 coordinate 4,630,513, forward strand.
GCCTTGACGAATAGCAAGAAGTCTTTTGGCAGGATTCTCACCGTGGAAAGGATGATCAAAGGCTTTTCTCATCTCCTCCGTGAAGCTGGAATAGTTGAAGCAGAGGGAGGACTGCTTTTCCCACACCGCCAAAGCCCAGGAAAGCGCAGCTCCTTTGAGGCAGCTCATCAGGTAAGATATCTTTGCTCGTTCACTGGCATATGTATGGGGCTGTTGCTCAAATACCAGCGTACACTGAACCAAAAAAGCTCTGCAAGCTCTGAGGTCACCGGCGTAAGTCACAGGAGCAGGGACAAAGAGCTCACGGGGCAGAGGAGAGGGGCTGCTGGCTGGCTGCGAAGGGCCCGGGGCAAGTTGTGAGCTCAGGCCTGCGAGTTGGCTCTGCAGGTTCAACAAAGTCTGCGACAACTCCGTTACCTGACTCAACAGGTCTTTCAGCATTTGGCCGTGTTGTCCGAGTACGATGCCTTGATCAGCGACGGCTTGGTGGAGGCGATCCAGAGGGGGAGATGTTGCATCTGCTGAGTTCATGTTTGTACGCAGATCTTACTGTTACATGGGGCTGCAGAACAGATGAAGTCAGGTGCGGACACGAATAAGGACAGGAATAAGGTCAAGAGATTGTATTGAGCCTGAGGGACATCCGAGGAGACTGAGTGATGCAGGGTTCCAGGGCAGACAGGGAACAAGGACCAGTGACCAGGCAGGAAACAAGGACCAGTGATCTGACTGCATACAGAGAACCGAGTACAGGAAATCTAACAAGCAACTAAAGCACCACCGGTAGTGAATTGGCTCAAAGCGTAGCAACACTGACTAGTAGCAGAGTCCACGATCTTGCAGAGTGGAAGTGGCAGGGCTGAGTATTTGTAGAGGCTTGATTACGAAGATGAGGTGCAGCTGATGTGGCTCTGCTCTGACTCCAGCACACCTGCAGATAATCACGCAAACAGGGAGAAAACCACACTGGGGGTACTTCTCAAGTCTCTTAATTGTCGTTTCCTCGCTCCTCGCTCCTCGCTTGAACCGGAAGTTGTTTCTGCGCCGCCATATTGACGGCCGTCCCAAAGCTCTAATGTAGCTCGGAGGAGCGAGGATCGAGGATGGAGGAGGGACGTCGGAGGAGCCATGAGCGAGGAACCACGAGAACAGACTTTCAGGAAGTGTTTTAACGGCCGACACGCCCCCTCATTGTTCATCAGTTATGTGATTGGACGCTGCAGCTGATCAGACTGACTGACTGAGTTTAACACCAGAGTGAAGACAGATCACAGATTAAACTCTAGTTTATATTTGATTAGTTTTCTGATTCACCGTCTGGTTTAAATATATGTTCATTGTAGACTAAACAACAAAAGGACCACAAACAACTTTCTTCATTTATTAGAAATATTTGTGTTTTCATGATCTGATATTTCCCTCAATAACTTTTATTATGGAAACAATTAAAGTCAGAGAGTTTTTTACATCATGTATCATCATTTCATTCAGTCACGTGAGGCTGATCATTCCTGAGTGTTTGATGAGTTTTATCATTTAAGAGAAACTATAATCATATTCTGGGTTATTTAATAATGACGTCACAATCACGATTTCAAAACGTACAGACGCAAATAATTCATAAATAAGACTGCCGGTAGAAATCGATCCTGTTCTTATAAACAGAACACAGGACACAGTTTGTTAACAGACTACAGAGAGAAATACCTCTACAGTGATGATTACTGTGTGTCTTTATTAGTTATTAGTATTATTAGTTACTATTATTAAGTACAGTGATCATGTGAACAGACACAAACTTATCAAAAGTCTCTCCAGCTGTTAAAGCCGACTGACAGTTGATCCAGCTGTGATCAGCTGATCCTCCGTCATCAGAAACAGACGTCGCTTCACGTGACGCAACTGAGGAAAGGACGTCTGATGTCTCTTAAAACATATTTCCTCGTTCCTCTCTTCTCGCATGGTTTCCTTGCGTCTCTCCATGCATCCCTGGTGGGAGGGACTAAGACGCAAGGAAAGGAGCCAAGTCCTTTCCTTGCGTCTTAGTCCCTCCCACCAGGGATGCATGGAGGAAGGATGCATCAATCTGTCGGCCGTTAAAAGACTTCCTGGAAGTCTGTTCTCGTGGTTCCTCGCTCATGGCTCCTCGGAGATCCCTCCTCGCTCCTCAGAGCTACATTAGAGCTTTGGGACGGCCGTCAATATGGCGGCGCAGAAACAACTTCCGGTTCAAGCGAGGATCGAGGAGCGAGGAAACGACAATTAAGAGACGTGAGAAGTACCCAGCGAGTGGCAGCAGGTTAAACGGGCACTGAATTAAATGTTGGGGGCAGATGATGTCCCAAGAGTCGATGTAACAGTACCCACTGTTTTTTTTTCTGGTTTAAAGGTGTGGAAATCCTGTAGGAGGGTGGGTTATACATACACGTGACCTGTTTTAGGAAGAAAGTTCAAAGTTAGTTGCACAATTAGATTTTGACTGGGACATTTTTGCGCTGACAAAATCTGCCTAAAGACATAATAACACCTGACAAATTACTCAAAACCGCATCTGTGGTCATTCCCACTACATTAGTTATCTCCAGGACGTTTGGTCAGGTGAAAACAATACCAGCCAGACACTGATGTTAATATTTTTTCTTTTTGTTGCACATGTCACCGTGATGTAATTGAAATAAGTTTCCTGGTCTTACTTAGGGATTATATTTTTCCTCTAAAACTTTCATCTTCTTTGGTATTCATTTCTGCTAATTGCAATCTTTGCCTCATTTTCAATGTTAAGTAACATGTTATATTATGATAACATATTTTAAAGACCCTGTTGTGAATATCACCTTTCCGCCACAAAATGGTTTCCATGTACCACCAACGAACACTTAAAACAGTGAGGGGGAAGAATTGCTTGCTGAATATTGTCGATGCAAGGGCGCCCCCTAGTGGTAAATACTAGTGAAATCACACTATACTGTAACTAAAACACAGTACGGAAACACACCTTTTGTGGTTACAAAAAGTTACAAAAAGTACTTTTACTTTAAGATCTTCTACTTCAGTAAAAACAGTAAAAACACTCTGTTATAAGTAAAAGTAACGAGTACAAAAGAATTAACATCAGTATCCAGAATGGCCCATTTCCTGATAACTTTAATATCACTGGATTATAATTATTGATACATTCATGTGTAAGCATCACTAAAGCTGTGGCTGGTAAAGGAGGGGCTAATTTACTTTATACTTATAGGTAACCCAATCCATGATAAGGTATATGTAATTATATGTTGTATTAATAATCAGAATCTGAAAATTTATTTTGAGTATCTGGAGTGCCGACCAACCCAGTCAGTTGTTTTTCCATGTCTAGATCAGAGAATATGTGATTCAACAAGACATTGAGATTTGGCTTCCCTTCGTATGTCAAATGCAGTCTCATTAGAATATACAGTCTCCAATCTAAGAGAAATCCACGACTTGCAGACTTTGCAAATGTACACCAGAATTTTCTCGCATGCTAATCAGAATAGAGGGGGAGGGGGGGCTTAATGGGACAGTTCAGCAGTTGTGGTGAGCAGTTTCATGTAGGAACTATATGAAACTGCTCACCACAAGGTCTGTGGATTATCTTGAGCAACCTGGGCAGGAGAGACATTGCTGTTGACTTTTTTAATTTTATTTATTTGTTTGGTGGCTGATTGCCATCTAGTAGAACTAAATTATATTCAAGAGAAGGCAGACATCTCTACAGCCGATATCTCCAAAACTCACACAAGTCACACAAAAACAATCTAGATCGATAAATAGCACTGAAGGTAAGAGGAAAAACATTCATTTTTGATTTTGGGGTCAACAGTCGCTTTAAAGAGACAGCTAAAACAGAGCGTTTTGAGCAGAGGGTGAATACAGGTATATTAAGACAGACAGTATGAGAAATTAATGTTTTTAACATCAAAGCATGTAAACATGTTCTAGTAGAAACCCAAAAAGTGTTGACCTGAAAATGAGCATATCTCCCCTTTAATTTCATTTTACACCCACCTTCTTCTGCTTGTCTTTTCCTTGTTGACATGACTAAGATAGCCATACAATCATTTCAGTAAGTTTGAACTCTAATTAACTAACTAAGAGTAACTAATTCAAATGGGAAATAGTCACTTCAACTTCAGTTGAGTTGTGTTACTGTGAAAAACACTAAAAAGATGATCTTTCTAATGACATTGACAGCCAAGTTATTTTCTGCTTATCAGATCTCTGTGCAGCTGTAATATAAAGGCCCGCTGTCACACAAAAGAAAAAAAACACACCAACAAGCACAGTAAGGATTCGTGATTTCATGCTTTTATTGATATACAACAATATTTATAGCTGTACAAAAAGTGTGGATAAGAGATGGGAGTGGAGACGAGGCGATAATCCACTAATCCACCGGCACTGGCAGGTCCTGGTGGTTGTTGACCTCTAGAGCGTAGCTATTGATCTCAGGTTGTTCACTGTTGAGCTCAGCGTACTCTACTGAACCCTGCTGACACACAAAGCAGAGCAATTAAACACTAACTGATTCATTTATTATCTTGATCCTGATCCTGAAACACTGGCACACACAACACGAAGCAGTTAAGACTAAAGCGCACATTGGTGCGGTCGCTAAGTATTTAAAACCATGGAGAGGATAAGGTTATAAAAACGCTTTTGTGGCTCCTGGTAATGTACAAAACAATTGCTCCTGCATGAGTGCAAATCTGATTTTAAACTGCGTTTTCATCCATCTTCCTAACTACCTAAGTGCTAATCCTCATTTTTAATGGAGCAAAACTGAATAACAAACTCTCAGAGGACGCTCTGTTTTCCCCCATAATACAAACTCCAAAATGTCGACTGAACATTAGTTTCCTGTGGAGTAGACGAACCATAGTAAGACTACTGTCAGACCAAACCGCATCATCTGCCATCAAGAAGATACGCCGATGAAAGAATCACCCATTTTTAGATCCCGATGTCACATCCTTAGTGTATTATTCCACATTCCTCTCTTTAGCTGCCTCTTAACACCATGTAGGGACAATCAGCGCTCTAAGGGGCAGCGGTGATTAAGGCATGCTGGGGGACAGTTTGCTGGCTGAGATGGGCTTTGAGGTAATTTGACTGGGCCACAGCGCTGATCTGATCGGGCGATAGGGAAGGAAGCCCCAGCCCAAATGCCTTTGTTCTTTTCTGGAAACTTTGACGGTCGTTTTCCTCTCGCTCTGGATTATCGGCCTGCAAGGTATCCTTGTGACCAGGAGGCGGCCAGCGCAGGGACACATGGGTGATTTTAGTCATTGAGTATATGTGTGACTTGAATCAAGTTTTGTCAAAAGGCTTCTAATATTACTTATCATTTCTTTTGAATACTACATACAGTCTTGCTTGCCTCTATATACTCCTCCAATTCATTACGTAATATACATATATATAAAATGTATACATTTATTATATATCAATGTTTGTTTCTTTGTTTGTAAAATGTAATTAATAAAAAAGTTATCAATAAGAAAAGTCACAGCACCCATCTTTAATTACGCATATATATATTATGAATAAACATACAGCATTTCATTAATATATGTAGTGCTTCAGGCGAAGCAAAAGACACCTAACTATAATGATAATAAGTAGCAGGAAGAACATGTGTGATTGTGCAGATAATAACTTACATAGTCATGATGGTCAGCAGCACCTAAAGGCAAAAGCATCACAGGTTAATAAATGTGTGTATCCCGCTCACCTCACAGTTATGCAATTAGTCACTTGACAGTTATGACGACATGACCGAGCTTGCTGACTCACTTGTTCTTCCTCTGCAGAGGCCTTTGTTTCAGCCATTAAGTTCTGTCCCTGTTGTCTGAGTCAATATTTACAATATTCCCTCTTACTCTTACAGATGCTTCTCTCAACTCATTATTCTTTTGTCACTGTTGACCAGGAAACATTAAGACTCCGATAAATTGCTTGATAGACACATCCAGCGTCTGGCTGCTGTTTTAATAGCAGGAAGTTCCTGCCAGCAGTAACAGGATATAGTAACGGTTCTGTTAGCTGGCCTGGGTAAACTGTCCATCCAAATAACTGGCGAAATGATCCACTGGGTTCACTTGTTGCTAACTTTGTGGGCAGGTAGTGTACAGTGGGATAATCAGCCACGAGGCTGATGAGGAGCGATGACAGGAAACCAAAACAGTAAAAAACAACAACAATGAGCTGAAAAAAGCTAAAACACTCTGCCGAGTTGGGTGATAATTTGGATCTGTCACTTCGAGCACCCCCTTTCGCAGCTTCACACGGTAACTTAATCCATTGTCAGTATAAAAATCATCATCAGTGCAACTTTCAAAATGTTAAACTCACCATGTGGAGAGTTTTGGAGCTCGCTATACACTGTGTCTGTGCCTTTTCTCAGGGGGACTGTTGATAATAAAAAGCAACACATTAGCCTGCTTGAACATCAAAGACACATTTGTTTAGCTGATAACTGTCTGTTAGATCTATCATGAGCAGAAATCTAAAAGTAGGCGGGTTGTGTCACATTCTGTAACGGCCATCTTCAGCCCGTCGGGACCTTGAGCACAGAGAACCATAACGAAGAAGGAGCCAGTATCAGAAACCAGCCAGGCAATTAGCTCAACCCTTCCTGTTTATGAGGTCTGCAATGGGTCTGGAAATCCCTGCAGTTAGAGCAACTCGGAGATGTGTTAATTATGGGTAATTATGCCCCTCCCAGGAAGTGTTGGTCTGTATTATCAACTGTAAAGGAATGTGGGCAAAGCAGACTAAAGAAATGTTTTTTGGGAGGTTTGTAATGGAGGGGAGAGAATGTGCAGAATAAAGAAAATAGAGGGACAAAAAGTTGTCAAAGGGAGATGGACTCAAAACAACATCTTTTCTTTTTTGTTCACCTCTGGCAGGATCTACTGGCCGGGGATGCACCACCTCAGTGTACTCCACATCAGGCTCGTTGGACACCACGCTGCTCTCCTCGTCATTGGCTGCACGCAAATACACAAACAAGATTCTCTTTAAAATGCGCTAAACCCTCTGCATGACTTCATATATATGAGTGTACTGTTTTCTCAAGCATGAACAAGTTCATTGTTGACCTTGGAAATAAAAGTTTGACAAAACAATCCCAGCTCGAGGTCCACCCGCTTGTCTTTTCCAGAGCTTTCAACCATATGACTACTGTATGTGCTACAGGCCTTCAGTTGTGTTAGTTTTACTTTAGTTAACAAGATCAAGTATTCATGTAGGGTGACCAAACGTCCCAAAAAATTATGCAGTTGTTCTGAATCCTGACCGATTTGTCGGTAAACCATCCGTAACTGATGCGGGTGGGCCCGGTGTCCTGGGACCTGGTGACCATCCAGCCAAAAAGCCAAAATATTACTCAAGGTACCGGTAGGAGTTGGGAGGGAAATAACCATGGATCACAGGCGTATTTTGAGAAAAAATAAGTTAAAGCTGTCTGTGCGTAATTCTCAATAGGTCCATCCATGTAAAATATACATGCTTCCATGGAACTGTAAGGCATATTTAGTAAAAGCGTTAATATAATGGTAGGCTACTTATTACAAGCCCAGCTCACCTTCTTCAGGTGGTCGCTCGCTCCACACACTGACTGCAGCTCCGTCCACCCTCACTATGAAACACAGAAAGACAAACATCAGAGGTAATGCCGAACCCAGTCTTTAATTACGTTGTAAGAATTCTGCACTAATTAGGATAACAAATATACCTTAATAATTAGCAGTAAAGCAACACATTGCCAAGCCACATGTATGATGTCAGCTGACATCTATAGGTGAAGTGTCTTTAAGTAATTCTTAAAGGAACTTTAAGGAAACATGCATATTTGCTTTATTGCTGAGAGTTATATGGTAAAAATGATACCACTCTTTAGGCTATCTGTTAAATATGAAGCTACTGCCAGCAACCAGTTAGCTTAGCTTAGCATAAAGTCTGGAAATAGATTGACCAGTTCTGTCCAAAGGTTAAAAAAAAATCTCGAACCGTTGTTCGGTTAACGTTAACCGATACAAAAAACAAAGAAGGGTCACTTTTTTATTTTTAGAATTTTATTTTGTTTTTTAAATTATTATTTTAAAACCTTTTTTACAGCACCAATCTTCATGCTAACTTTATCTAAGCTAAGCCAAGCTAACTGTCTCCTGGCTGTAGCTTCATACTAAAAAGTCAGCCATTAGAGTGGTAACAGTCTTCTCACATTACTCTCCGCAAGCAAGTGAATAAGCATACTACACATGAGCAAAAGTCAAATATCAAGCAATAACAGAGAGATGCGGAGACACTTTTTATGGCACATATCTACAACTTGGGCTTTAGTGGAGGCTTTATTGCTCTTAAAATGAAACTAGTCTGGTAAATACAGAAATCTGCTACTGCCTTGTGCACATTAGGATGTTAATTCAGCAGCGGCTGCACAATAAGTTCTGGCTAAAACAACTTCCCAGTTGGTAATGTAATCTCACACACAGCTCAAGCAAGCCGCATGTGATTTATTTCCTCCACCTGCTGCATGCATTCAAACTTGCCTAGCTTGAAACAAGATAAGCCCCACCTTCCACCACCAGTGTTATCAACACTGACCTGCTCTGTGCCAACAGACCTTTTGCGGACTCTATTGTTTCAACATTTTAAGGAAGTCTCTGTTGCGCGTTCCTTTTTTTTTAGGAAATGAATCAACTTCATGTTATGTTGGTATTCTTGTCTTGGATCTGTGCTGAGTATGGTTACTGTAATGGGAGATTAATACAGGCGTGATAATAATAATAATATGTTCTCTTGGACTGCATTTTGTGCAGTATAAAACTTTTTTTGCCTCAGATACAACAGCTGGAGCAAAATGAATGGTACTGACACACTTCTAAATAAAACCAACGTCTTTATTCTACAAGTGTCCAACCGGTCAGGGGATAAACCAAAAATATATACACACATTTCCTGTGATGGTGATTAAATGTATATACAAATTAATCAATCTGTCACCAAGGCCATATAGACATGCACATCAGACAAACAGAGCAGTTGCAACAACAAAGGACACAAAATCACACGGACGTGGTGATGGAAGAAACAAAGGACAAAGACAGTAATGTTGAGTATAAAATCAAAGGCCATCTAAATTGCAGGAGGAGGGGAGAGGGAGCAGCAGGTCCTGGTTTGTATGGTTTCATAACACGCCCCTCCTTTTCACTGACAAAACACACCAGTGAAAAAAAAAAAGTGTCCAAATCCTACAACACCTCGACATCACAAACATTACTGCCTCTTGTGTTCTTTTCCATTCTTGCTCTCAAAGTCCTTTCATCGAACTTCGTTTTGCTTTGAAAGTTGATAAGAAATATAATTCAAGTCCCGCCCATTGTGGGGCGTCTCTACACTGTTGCTGGGATACTGTAGCTGCTCCTGTTGCTGATGTCAACGGGAAGCGACGCCACGCTATCTCGCGCCCCATTGGTCCCTCTCCCCTCCATGCCATCATAGAGTGGCGCTGCGCCTGGAAGAAGATGATAATGGGTGCTCTGAGCAGTTTGCAACAATTGACAATCAATGTCATGTACTTTGATTGAACTACTTAAGCAGCTTCTTCCAGCGTAAAAACAGCTTTAACCTCGGAGGGTTTAGGTCCTACAACATCCTACTTTTCCTGCCTCTGCAAATACATACTTAGACACAGACACAATGTACGTACATGCAAAAAAAAAGTCAGAGACAGACGAAGAAAATGAGCTCAGACAAACACGTTGTGCGTGCACATAAACTTTAACAGGATATCAGGATATCAACTGGAAAGATAAAGATAAACAGAGGCCGCCAGGTTCACCACAACATAGGCCCTGCATGCATGTTAGAACATCATGGGATGGAAATGGTTTGCTGTGGCTACAACAGGAAACATGCTATGACTGTTAAGGCCAGAGAAATGACTCATGGCTGTTAAGATGATGACTAATGAGGACAGTCAGTGGTACAAACAGAGAATAGTAAAACCAAGCTACCTGTTGCTGCGTTATAAACCTCTGTGTCGTGGGTTAGATTCACTGTTAAAGAGTCATCTGATTTAGGGCTCGAAGGCTTTCTGAGAGATGGTAAAAATAAAGTCAACTCTGCAGCAGTGAGAAAAAATCGACTAAATGCCAAAATGATCTAAAGCATGAAAACTATGTGCAATAAAATCTGATACAAGCTAACAATGCACTTTAATAACCATACTGGTGGCCTTTAGGTTTGTGATTTCTTTTACTTTTTTATGTTTCCCTGAACTTTTCTTATTACTATTTTTTATTTAATACAGAACATACCTCTCTACCAGTGAGCATACATGTACAGTTAATCATATTTAAATATCCAAGCACCTCTAACATTAGTTGCACTTCTCTGATGTGCACTAGTACTGGACACTACTATCGTATTTATTGGCATAACTATGTTTTTATTAGTATATAATCACCGGAAACTAAGAACGGTTGTGTTTTCATTAGAATGAGTCGTTTTTATGTATTGTATTTAGCTTCTCACCTACCTATTTACTTTTTAGCGATTTATTGGTTGACTTGGCTACTGTAACAATGACATTTCCCTTAGGGATTATTAAATTACATTTATTATACAATAATAAATATGCTTAGTTGCTTCAACAGCAGACAGGACTCTGTCAAAAGGTAACAGAATCTGCATCCAGCACCTATGAATTTCACCAATTAACATGTTAAGTCTCGTTTGTTTAGTCCTTACTAATAGGAGTAAAGAAATTTATAATAATTTGTGGTTTAATGGAGAGTTATGTGACTATTTCTTGGCCAGGGTTACAGTACAAACATGGAAAACAACCAGTATGGTTCTGTGAAGGCTAAAAATAACAGAAACATGACAGTGATACACCCTCATCTACACTGTCGCTAACTTCTACAGTATCTGTCACATTCAGAGGAGGCAAGTAGTCGAGACAACTCACACGGACAATTCAGCAGCTGCTTCTGTGCTTTTACCTACAATAAGAGAGGAGATGTGAGAAGAAGAGCAGGAGGAAGTAGGTGGAGGACGGTTGGTTTTCATACATAGTTAGACATAAGAAGGCTGAGTTGCTGGAGGACTGTAGGTCTCTCTACCTCTCTTGGATCTGAAGCACAGCACACACACAACCACCAACACAGACACCGCCAGAAGACAGAAACCACCGATCACCACTTTTTTCCACAACGCCAGGCGCACTATGGAGAGAGAGAGAGAGAGAGAGAGAGAGAGGGAGAGAGAGAGGGGGAGAGAGAGGGAGAGGGAGAGAGAGAGGGGGAGAGAGAGGGAGAGGGAGAGGGAGAGGGAGACAAACAGAAAGAAAAGAAAGTCAGTTACAAACAAGAACACAAAGGGGAAAGAATAAAATGGGACATGATGGCAAAGGTTGTTTCAGACAGAGAAAGGAAGTGAAAACTAAAAAAAGTTGATGAAAAAAAAATGTCTGCTTGCTTTTTAGCAAAGCTTTAATAATTTCTCTAATTAGTCCCTCTTTCTTTAAATTCTGACGGACTGACACCATAACCCGTCCACCATCATGGATCTTTAGCCTCGCTTTTATTTCGTCTTTTTTTTTATCTGTTGCTAACATCTGGGCAGTCTGAGTTTTGGCTGCTTGTGATGAATAAGAACAAACGGCAAAAAGAAAGTTCCATCTTCTGTGCTGCTCGCCATATCTGGTCTACACCGGCAACGGCAACACACAATGAGTTGAGCGAGGAGGTCTCCGAGCGGATGGCCTCACAATAATGTGTGTCTCTCCTTGAAATGGAAGGTTTTTTTCCCGGAACCTTTTTTGGAGCAACACTTCAAACTGTGTCCTGCTCATATGAAAGCAATCTTTGAACCAGGCTCCATCTAAATTCAGCTCTGGAACCAAACAATGGTACTCCCCGAGATATTTCCTCGCCTACAAAATCTGACGAACCTACAAAGACCGGCGGGTCCGTCCTCTCTTCCTAAGCCTGCTTGGCCTGCTGCCACCGCGACCCGATCCCGGATAAGCGGAAGACAATAGATGGATGGATGGATGGCTTATAGGAGAAAGAAGCAATGAGATATTTTGGCTAGATTGACTGAAATGTTCAATACAATCTGATGACTCAGATTTTCATTGACTTGTTTTCATAACATTATACTAAAATAGTTCTCTTTGACAAAGATGGTGATAATGCTAATTAGCCTAATTAGTTTCTGGGCCATAACTATTTTCTTTAAATAATTTCTTTACTTCTTATTTAATTTCAGTTTTTTTTTGTTGCATGCCCCAGAGGTCAGGGTCAGTCCCAGAGGGGCCGGTCTGGAGCAGGTGGAGTCCCTACTGAGCATAAACACCCATCAGTCTCACCCTCTATGATGACATGGTCACTGCTGACGACATTGTTGGCGTGGTTGAAAGCCTCGCAGTAGTACACGCCGCTGTGCACTTTGGACAAACTCTGGACCTGGTAGTACGTGTTGTTCTCGTTGGATGTGGTGGTGTACAGCGGATGTTCGTTGCCAACACGGTACCACTTAAAGGTGACCGGCGGAGTGCCTTTAACACCACATATGAGGAAGAGATCATCACCCTCAGATATTTCCGGTAGGTCGGGGATGACAGTAAGAATTGGGTGCGTCAGAGGCACTGAGAGAGGAAAGTGGAGGAAAAGAGAAGACATTAGTGAATTTGTTGGCTATGACTTAACATACCGGACATACACGAGAGTGGTATCAATCAAGCTAACTCTCGGTAAGAAAGCAACCAAGCGTATTTCTGAAAATGTCCACCTATTTCCTTAAGTCAAAGTTATATCATAATGTGTTACAGAGGAATGGGGGAGTGTTTGTATTTTAAGAATATACTAACCATGTAAAACTGGAGAAACATACTAGTGTTAAACATTTACCTATGACGGTAGCGTTGAGTCTTTTACTGAGCGGGGCTTCCTTGTTCCGATTCCTTGCCTCGCACATGTACTTGCTTATTTCCTCAGGCTTGTTGATGCTGACCGTGAAGAGAGCTTGTTGAATGGGCTGCTTGACAATCGTAGTGCTCAGTTGGTCGTACCCCTTCAGCAGGGTGTAGTTTATTGGCAGGCTGCCAAACTCCGACTGACAGAGGATCTTGAAGGGCCGTCCTTGGACTGCTTTGCCAACCACCGAGATCTTTGGAGTGGAGACGGGAACTAAAGAGGAGAGAGGAAATATAACACACCGACTTCCTGCTATGAAGCAAAAACTAAAGCCATTCAGACATAGGGGATTTTTATAATGCTTTATTCAGTGAGTACAGTTCAGAGGTCTAATTATTATTGTGGTTTTCTCACACTGTGATGAAAAACATTGCCCACGTTTTGCATATGTTGCGATTATGAGATGATAAATGAGATATAACGTTTTTATTATTTGAATGAAATTCTCTTGTTTTTTTTCCCCCCACAGAGAAAAGTTTGATGAGAAATTGCAATCACTCTGACCGTGGTATCAATCAATTCATTGGTTTTATGCTATAGCAGCATTTACTTTAGGTTAATCAATTTCAGAAAGGGACACGGAGGAAAAAAAACTAATTTGTCCCGGGACCCTCACATCAGTACAGGAAAAACTCCCCATCTGAAAGAGATCAAGTAAGCTTACCTTTAGGACGTACAGTCAGGGTTTCACTGTGCTTCACGATGCCCTTGGCTTGAGCGACACAGGTATAGTTGAACTCATGCAGCAAGGCACTGCCAGAAAATACTCCCGTGCCTTTGGAGATCAGTAGGCCTCCGGGTGGATCAAGAGTGTAAGTCAACTCCTTCCTGTCGAGTTTTTCAGAGGCAGAGCTCTCACTTTTACAGGTTAACGTCATATATTCCTTTTGAAAGACTTCAGCAGGAGACACGGTGAGAGTGGGCACCGAAAACAGCTCTGAGGAAAGATTTCAAAAACATGGCAACCATTAATACTTTTAATTAGATTATTAAAATGGAGGTTAAATATGGATAAAAAGCTTTGCACTATTCCTGGATTGAAGTGCTGCGTTCGGCTGCATTCCCAACAAACAATCACTGTACAGACTCTTGTAATACAGTGTGCACGCACAGGTCATCTTTCCTCTGTCCACTCACCAGTCACTGAAATCGTCTTTGTGTCGAATTTCACCACATCTCCCATCTCTAGTCTGCACTCAAACTCCCCGGGGTCCTTGGCCAGGGCAACGCTGCTGTGGTTGACTTTGGTGTCTCCCCTGCTGAGAAGCCGGTTCCCCCGGCTCAGGTAGAGATGGCTACTCCTAGAGGTGTGCAGAGCGCTTCTGACGGTGCACGTAATGAAGAGTTGGTCTCCTTCATAGATCTTGGACTCAGGGAAGATCTCCAAAACGGCGTTGATAGGAAGCTCTAAGGAGACAAAGCCAATGAAGAAAAAGCCCGAAGACGGCTCAAAATGCTTTGAAAAACAAAAGACATTTCAAAATGCCGCTTACCCTTGACTGAAACAGTGACAGTGTTGCTTTCCTCAGACTTAAAGGAGTCTGGCGTTATGAGGACGGTATAGGCACAGTGAATTTTGTGGATGCCAGCGCTGCTGACGCGTAGCTTGGCCTCTGCCTGGTTAGAGTTGACCTGCTTATCCAGGATCTCTGTGGAGTCCTCGTAGAAGTAGAAGTAGAAGGAGCCCGTCTCTCCGGGCGCCGTACACTTGGCCGTTATCTCCTCCCCTTCAGTGACCACACCCTTGTTAAGGTGGAGAACTGGTTTTGACAGGCCTGAAAACCCAATATGCGAGTGTTAGAAAAATTCACTCGAGACCGATGGAAAATCATTAATCACAGGACATTTATTCTTGCAAGAAGGAGACAGAGTTGATTCACATCAGGATATGCATCAAGGCCGCTCGGCGTTCTAACTCTGAGCTTCTGATATTTATACTGAGTAAACAACATGCACAGGCACAGGATTGGTTTACAATGAGGTCTTCGTCACAAAAGGTGACACGCACACACAAAATGGCGTCCGCCATGTAGTCTGGGAAAAGAACTTCACTTGAGCATCTGTTCTGGCACAAAGTTCACTTTCTCACAACAACTCTGTGTCTATCTTCCTTATTATCATTTACAGCCTGAGAAAGCTTTCTTTCCCTGACACACTGTAGAACTAAGTTCACACACACACACATTCAGATGTGGACTCAGGCCATAAAGTTCAAGTGAGGACACCAGAATTGTGAGCACACATATTATAATTTGTCATTTAGATTTTTGACTCCAACAGTGAGAATGTATAAAAGAGCACCACCTTCTGCCAATGTTGAAGTAAATCTCCCACGTCCCTCTCATCACTTAAAATGTTGAAGTACATTTTTGATTTTACACAAAAGGGATTTAAAATCATGCATGTAATAGTTCCTTATTAAGGATCCGTCCACATTCACAGATAATAGCCCTGCTGCATCCACAACAACAAACCAACCTGTTACTGTGAGTTTCTTGGCTCCGGAGGTACTTTGTCTCCCCTCAATGTTGATCTTGCACGTGTATTTGCCGGTGTTGGAGACTCTGGCCTCGGACAGAGGGTACAGGAGATCCTCCGAGGTGCTGGAGGTCTTGGTGTAGACCGTGTTGCTGTCCTTGTATATAGTGTACTCACGACTCAGCGCCTCCTGCCCAAAGCTGCTGACAGCGGCCTTGCATCTCAGTGTCACATTGGTGTCGCGGGTCACGTCGTTACTGGGCTCGATGGACAGGGTGATGTCTTTTATCATGAATACTAGGGAGTGAATGCAGAAAAAAAAAACGAATCAATTTTAATAAACAAGCTAATCTACAGTACTGAAATAACTTCATAAGGGTTTTGCTTCATTGTGAGATGATAACTTGAAAGATAACTTGTCCTCCATCTTTTTCACTATGGTTTCCTTCTATATAGCTAGTCAAGGACAATTCAAATACATCCTTATCTCTTTACTTTCTACTTGGTTTTAAAGTATATTCACATGTTTATCTTGATTCCATGACACGTGTCCTGTACACTATATATGTCATATGTTATCCTGAAGAGGGCAACGTCTATACAGTTTTCAAACATTGACATTCAGAACGACCGCATTAAAAGCCATGAGTGAGCAGCCTTCCCCTCCTTCCTTTGAGCTTCAACACCAACGCATTTTGACGTGTAGAGTTCTCAGTCATAATTAAAGTGGATTGAATAGAATTTCCTTTTAATCACTTCCTATTCCCATTGAAATCAGCACTCCCTACTGGCCATCTTGCTGGCATATAAAATGACTCCTGCTCAAATTTCTATTACAGGTGCGGCACTCAGGAAGCTGGTGTGTTGCTATAGAATTTCATCATGCCGGGAACGGCATCCCATCCCGGTGTGAGAGTCATATAAGAAACAATGCATGCACGCTTGACTGTAAAATAAATTCGTAGTCATTAATGTTAAAACAACAGCAGTGCCAGAAGATAGAAGTAGATAAGAAAGAGCCTCTTCCGTCTATATGCAGCCGGATCTGCTTTGATGCTTTGTTGCAGATGAGGTAAAGAGGGCTTGATGCGTGTCATTGGTAGGCCTCAGGGTTTGGCATCTTCCAACCGCCTCACTAAGGGTTGTGACGTTGATGGGCCGTTCACTGATCTTACAGGTATGAAATGGTTCAGCTGTCAAGGACAAGAAGGGACAGCCTGTGGCTTTTCTACATGACAGCTACAGAAAGTTTTTCCTGGATCAAACCCCAGGAGTTGCTCATTTCTTTTCTATAACAAAAACTCTTTCAATCTCTTCACAGTTATCAACAATGGTTTGTTCCCAGCCGCATTACAGCAGCCAGACTGCGTCATTCATACGGCCACATTGCTCTGATGATCACCTGAACGGACCCCGAAGCCGCGGAATCGCTTCAAACACTCCTGTGATTCACAGCCACCAACAGGCTGAAACGAATCAATGATCCACAGGAGATATTTGTTGTCATATTCACAAATGTCGACGCGACCGTCCAAGACCGAGGAGAAACATTTTGTCTTTAAGAAGTACATTTTAAAACCGCTCCCCAGTGTAACCAGACAGAAAGCATCTGTACACGTACGTCAAGCCTCTCCACCACATCACCCATCTGGTCGAGTATTAGAGACAACAGGCTGCTGTTGTGGCTCAGACGAGGGTGTTGTGAGGCAGTAAACAAACCTGGAAAACAAGGGAAAAAATGGGCAGGAAAAGCACTTTGTCAGACAAACAGGCCACCCGGGGGACCCATCACCATTTCAGAGCCTGCTGAATCTGGCCCACACCCAGCATCATTCAGCAGGACCTGGCAGGGCTGATGATGAGAAAGCTCAGGCGTGCAGCAGGGCAGAGATTTGCTCTGGGCTCTCGATACGCCGCGTGAGTTATGGCAGGTACCTGCTGAGCCGGTGGTAGAAAATCTAACAATGTACATTTACTCAAGTACTTTGGTACAATCTTGAGGTACTTGTACTTAAGTATTTCCATTTTATGCTACTTTATACTTCTACTCCACTTCATTTCAGAGTGAAATAATGTGCGTTTTACTCGATTTATGACAGCTATAATTACTCTTCAGATTAAGATTTTACATAAAAAATACATTCGATAAGCTTGTAAAATACAGCACATTATCAAAATGTAACTCCACACACTGCATCCTTTTGAAAAATGCTAAAAAAGTTGGCAAGGGGCTGACAGGATAGTTATATTTATAGCAGTTTGAGGCCCAATGAGGTCAAATTATACAACATTTTATGAAAAAGCAAAGAGCAACCACTGGACTAAACTATCGAACTATATATAAATGACCTCCATCAGCTACAGCAATAACATGATGCTTACACATTGATGAATGTGCTAAAAATCAACATTTTTCTGCAGAATGAGCACTTTTACTCTTGATGCTGGAGGTATACTTCTGTCGGCTGTTTTACTTAAGAAATAATTTAAATGCAGGACTTTTACTTGTAACAGAGCATTTATAAATCAGGGTTTTGGTACTTTTACTGAAAGGATCGAGCAACTTCTTCACTAAAATGAAAGATGTATTTTTCTCTAATTCTTTTTCAGGAAAAACACAAACCAGTGGAAACGCTCGTCTTTCTTCAAGTCTGGACCTTGGGCCAGACTTGGGACAATGCCTCCATCTTTTGGGCTGACTCATGCCTTTAATCACCAACGAACACAAGAGCACAGGGAGGCGTGTGACACTGCTCACTAACATGTTCCCAACGCTTCTTTCCACGGCTTCACCAAACACCAGCGATCACAAAGCTCTGATAACAAACCGGACCGTTTCCACTGACTGACCATGTGTCTCTCTTGGCTTCGTGTTTGGGAGTGTCTTTTAGTGAATGACAGCTGATTGAAAAGTCTTCCAACTCAAAGCCCAATAACTTTGTCCATACGGAAAACAAAGAAATGATGTTCCATAAACACTGGGCCTTGTTTAAACTGAACCTTCTGCACCAACTGACAATTCTGTGGAAGACGTTCAGTACGCTGTCTCTATGTAAAGTGTAATTTATCTTAGATTATACTTACAGCGCTGTGCGTTCGCCACTCTCCCTGGAAGGTAGTCTTGGAGCAAGATAAGAAAGTAAAGCACCAGGTTAGAGAAAAATCTTTCAACCACCTCCACAAAGACAAGTCCAACGAGTTACTAAAGAAGAAGACAGAAGGTCAGTGGTCTTACAGCTGGACAGGAGCGTGGAGGTGAGCAGTAGTAGAAGGCCCATCCTGTCTGAGGAACACCGAGGCTCCCAACGCTGCTGGCCGTCCTGGTGGTTAACAGACTTGTGACTATGCTGGCTGATGGGTGGTGCGTGGGGGGGGGGGGCAGATCTGATTCTGGTGGGCGGGAGCGGACACAAAAGGTGGCGCTCTACCTCGGCCACTCAGTGGTCAGCCAGCAGTGGCGGTTATCAACCCGAGCAGCCGTCGGCTTGGCTTAATTTGCCAGGAAGTGAGTGTTGTTTCCTCAGGAAGCTCGTGCCACCCGGCTCTTTGCTGTTGTGGAATGTTCTTCTGTGGTCTCCTTCATGTATGCGTGTTTTAAATGGTCACAATAATGTCGTATTACTTGGGCTGCAGTAGCACAGTCGGGCCTTTGACCTCTGACCTTGGCCGGCTGGCTCGGTGCAGGTAGAGAGACGAACAAGACGGGAGAAACGGTCATTGTGTAGCAACGCCCATTTCCTGAAGGGAAGCTAATGGTTTAGCTCAGCTACTGAGAAGTGTTTTCACAGACATAAATCTCAGCTGGCTCCTTCAGGACACATGTAGGTGGAGCTATTGTTACTGGTACACATTCTTCTCTTCATGACCCAGGAGAACCTCTCGTCAACTACTGAGGACAGTCACTTTTGACTTCTGTGGTTGGTCGATGACTTGATCCAAACCAAGATGTAAATTGAATCAAATGATCCCTTTCTGAACAAGTGTTCAATATCAAATAAATTAATACAACATGAATAAATACAGAATAAATTCATATGAACACAAAAAGTAAAATAATAAGAAACTAGTTCAATTCAGAGCATATCTATTGTCTCTACACAGCTCTCAAGATGGCGACGGCTGAGCCGGCGGCTCAACGGCAACAGTGCCGACAAAGCAACCCGTTCTTCTCACGGACCGTCGGTCAACTAACGGAGCTTTCATCCAGAAGACCGCTGTTCATGTCCCGTGTGAAACTTAAAGTAAATGTTGACAAATAGTACTGTTCAGTACTACTCAGCCTGGGACACAGTTGTGTCATCTCGGGCTCTGGATGAGCTTTTTAGTCAAGTCTGGCTATCCTCCTCTCACTTCTACTGCCTTGATTTTTGACTACTTTCTTCATTATCTTTTGTGGGCTCCTAACGACATGGAAGAGCACTACCAAACACTTAATCAAAAGCAAGATACATTGTAATATATATATATAAATCTACACATATTTAAAATAACCAGTTCAATTCCGTGTCATTATTTTGATAGACGTTTAAATTTAAAGACATTAAATAAAGCCTCAATTATACTTTCCGCAAGGAGGGTCGTACTGACATTAGCTGACGTGGAAATGTTTGTATCTGTCATACTGCGTACGGGTTTCCCCTCACGACGATTTAACATTCAAAGCTCCTTGAAAGTTCTCCATTTTATCTGAATAGTTAAACGTTGGATGTTCATGGATAGGTGACGACCTGCTGCATGGAACCCCCGCCAAAGGGCCGGGGTCATTTTTGCCGCGCTGACTCTCGCGACCCTTTGCGGATGTGGCAATCATAAATCACACTCGGGGTGTGCTTTATTGTTCCCAACAGAGGCTTCAACGCAGCACAGAATTCAGTTTTGTTGTTTATTCTAAAGAAGAATTCCCCTTTGCGCTTTGATATACTGACACACATATGAACTGTTTGAGATTAAGATGAGTGGACCAAAGCATGATGATGTGTAAAACGTCAGGAACAGACAAAATCCGGTGTTGTATTTGGTTTATTTGATCTCCTGACTTATAAACCACAGTCAGCAAAGCAGTCACAGAGACAGACCTGATTGTTTTCATGTTTCTTTTACTACTTTGTTAAAGTCTCTTCTTTTTCTCCAGATCTAAAATCTTAAAACTCAAAGCAGGATACTTAGAGATGAATGTGATTCTGAGCAAATGGCCCGGCGCCAAAATACATAATTATGGCCGAGCCGGTGAAGCAGGCGAGGCCTGCCAAACCATGCAGAGCGCTGAAGAGCTCGGTGACGTGGTGATGGTGGGGGACTAGTGTGGTGACTGCAACTGCAGCCGCTTAAACGCAGACTGTATGGTGTTTGATCCCAGTTCACAAGTCCATTCCTTCTTTGGGGAAAAGCAAAGCTCTGGACAACTGATGCAGAGGGGTGAGGTGGGCATGGCAGGAAAGAAAGGAGGGAGCCGCTGGTGGGGTAAATTGGCGATGAAGACGGGGCATGGTAGCAAAGTGTGTGTTTGTCTGTGTGTGTGTGTGTGTGTGTGAGGGTAAGGCTGTCTCCCACTTTTTTTTCATTCCACCTCACTGAGGTTAAGGCAAACAAAATGCCAGCAGATTTAAAAACAGAAAATTACAAAACAGAAAAAGGAAAAAAAGATTTAAAAAAAAGCTAAATAAGCAAAGCAGCAGCCCCGAGGGAGAGGCACGTCGATGGTGACACTGCACAAAACAAACAAACAAGCTTCCCTTTGAATAAGAGAGGCATCCTTACCAAACAGCACCACAAATGACATTTATGTCAAAAATGTCCATGATCTCTGGAGTGACAACGCACTCGGTCCATCATGCTGCAGACACTGGGGAGGCTGGCAGTTGCTCGACGTTGGTTTGAGGTGGCTCATAAAGTACCTGAGCGAGATTTAGGACTAAAACGTGATACAGTGAGCACGTACAGGTAACAGAGAGAGTGTCACAGCTCCGACGCCACCGATGAACATGCAGCTCGCTTTATGCCTCCGACTTTGTTAAACATAATCAAAACCAAACAAGCCTGGCAGTAAAATCAAAACTCAACGACGGGGGACAAAAAAACAACAAACTTACAGACGGTGTTATCAAAACGAAAGATGATACAAACAGTGGGGCGAGCAAGTGATCCATCACATAACCTAAAACATCTCTAAACGTTGTTTTGGAAATTAGAACAAGCTGCCCCTCACTGTGGTTAGATAAGCAACCAGGGGGAACGTCTGCTTATGGAGCCAGAAAACGATGGAATGGCATAAAAGGGACGAAATCAATAAAGCAGGTCAAAAAGTATTTTCAGGGCTTCTTTTGTAATCTTTTGATTGGGGAGGACCGATTGACTAGAAGTAGTCAATCACAGGAAACTATTTATCTGATATCTTTCCTGTCATTGGTGTGTGTAGATGGGGTAATTACCCCCCCATCCAGTACTGTAAGTGTATTTGTATTGCTATATTGTGGCCACTTTGGATGCTGTAGGTCGGGTTTTAGGTGAGTACAACAGTCTTAAGCTATTGATGCTGCAATCACCCGTAAACCGAAGCATTTTATCAGAAACGTCAGGGGAGGAGTTTGACACTGAATCGTGAGGTTTTTATTGCTTTGCAGGGCAGGTGGGCAAGGCTCCCTGGAGGACTGGGTGCTCAGCATTTACCTAGTTAGCCCTCTTCTTCTTCTCACTGTGCTAGATATGAGAACGCGTATCATCTTAGGGGCAATGGAGGTTTTTCCCTTTTACAGGCAATACATAAAAAAAACAAATGAACAAACAAAAACACCCCCTTAGTGACAACAAAAGGGCTTACATGGAAAATATGATTATGTTTTGGCACACTGGGGTCAGGGAAGCAAGAAGGAGAGTCCTAGCATGGGAGCAGGCATCTTTTTTTGGGCATCAATTAAGTCCAAGGCTTGGAGGCCCACTGTGGGGCACATCTGTGCTATAATCCACTTTAACACACACACACACGCACAAACACTCATCAAGTCAGCCTGGTCGAGGCGTCAGAATGAGCACAGTCCTCCATCTCTGGGTCCGTTCCCTACAAACGTCTTTCCAGCGGTGCAGCAAAGTAGCAAAACTCTTTTGTGTCCTTTTTGGCTGCGAGGCGGCCATTAAAAATAATTCATAAACACGCTGGGGTCCAGCGGAGGGAGGGCGAT